>JANHMN010000002.1:56087048-56120706 GCA_030674055.1 Rhabdomys pumilio
AGGCCTATGTATCCAGTCCCTACTGTGCAGGCCTATGTATCCAGTCCATACTGTGCATGCCTATATATCCAGTCCCTACTGGGCATGCCTATGTATCCAGTCCATACTGTGCATGCCTATATATCCAGTCCCTACTGGGCATGCCTATGTATCCAGTCCATACTGGGCATGCCTATGTATCCAGTCCATACTGGGCATGCCTATATATCCAGTCCATACTGGGCATGCCTATGTATCCAGTCCATATTGGGCATGCCTATGTATCCAGTCCATACTGGGCATGCTCTAGCATTGTGCCATATCTCTTCTGTTCCCTCTCCTTGATTTCAGCAAGTTGTTCTTTCTTCCTTTTCTTATTCTTATGACCCTCTGCCTTAGACACTGTTCTATTGCTGTTGAGGAGACACTATGATCAAGGCAACTCTTAAAACAGAAAACATTTTATTGGGGCTGGATTCCCCATTCCTCAGGTTGAATCCATTGTCATCATGGTGAGAGCATAGCGGCATGCATGGCATTGGAGCAGCGCCTAAAGGTGCATTCTGATCCTCAGGCAGAGAGAAAGAGAGAGAGAGAGAGAGAGAGAGAGAGAGAGAGAGAGAGAGAGAGAGAGAGAGGCAGACTACGCTTGGCATGGGCTTTTAAAACCTCCAAAAACCCACCCCCAATGACAGTCTTTTAAAACCTCCAAAAACTCACCCCCAATGACAGTCTTCCTCCAACAAGGCCACACCTCCTAATCCTTCTAGTTCTATCAAGGAGTTCAACTCCCTGATGACTAAGCAGGATTCTATATACATTCAAATATATAAGCCTATGGGGGCCACCTTATTCAAACCACCACACACCCTTATTTATGATCTGCATTTATGGAATGAGGCTTCATGAACTCTGCCTTGTATTTAGTCATGATGAATGTCTTCTGTTATCTGTGTGAACACAGAAAAAAAATTCACATCAAATTGTGAAATTGTTTCAAAATGGATGAATAAATCCATCAGTGGATGCTATGAAAAAAAAAAAAAAACCCAGAAACCAAAAAACTCAAACCTCTGCTCATTTTTGCACTAAAATTAGCCAATCAAGGAAAAGACCAAGTTGCATTGCGAACCTTTGAAGTGGATGCTAAGCCAGCAATGTGAGGTTGCTGGAGGGCAAAGCTGTTCTGGGGGAAATACCTCATCGCTTTTACCCTGGTGGTGAAAGGCAGTAAAAAGGCCGTCTGATGGGACAGTACTGGGCTGACCTGACACTGTGATTGCACATATGCTCAGAGAGATTAGAGTCAGTTTACGGTCATTAAGACATTAGGCTGCTCTGGAAAATCGCCTCAGTGCTCTGAGCGTTTCAGGTGCTTCAGGTTAGCTCTCTGTAGGTCGGAGCAAATGCACAGATTGGCACACGGCCGCTGTGCTTCTCACGCACAAGCGCCGTGACTTTGATACTCGGTGAAGAATGCACATGTGGAATGAAACCAGACCTCGCCCTTCCCAAGCTTCTGCTCCTTGGTATTTAATTATTATGACTTAGAAGTGACTCAGGCCCAAGGCTTTATTTTTAGCTTTATTTTTAGCTTCATCCAGAATCGCTCGGGATGTGGAGGTTAGGACAGCTGCTTGGCTTTGATTATCAGGGTATGTGACTAAATTAATTTTTCAAGCCTCAGATGAACAAGTGTGACACTTAAGAAAAACATGTTAAAATATATTCAGATTTGTATGCGTAAATGAAAGTCTATACTGAGTTTTCTGTACTTGCCATGCTTGCCCTCCAACGTTCTGGTTCATAGTAGAAGTATTTATGGTTTCAGTGAGAGATCGAGCTCCATCATTCTGAGGTCACGTGTCAGACTCCATAGGGGTTTAAAACAGGGCCAAGAAACACTCAATTTCTTCTGGCACTATCCCCTGAGCGCCTTTGGCATCTCAAATACTAGGTACATCTGATTTCTGGTTCTTAAAATTATTTTATATGTCCTGAGATAAAAGATTAAATAAGAAAACTACAAAGGAAGATGCCCTTGCCAATTCTTCCCTCCCTTCCTGATCACATTAAAGACAAGCCTGTCTGGATTGAGTCTTCCATGCTACTGCTTGCTTATCTTCCTGTTTAATGAGACAATAGATTTTAAACTTAGAGTGTTCATCCACAAGTTGAATTGAACAGAATTAGTTTATTTTTATTTTCTGGGCAAGGGAAATATTTTCATTATATTCCCTAACTGAAACAGGGATGTACATTTGTTATCCTACACAGTCACTGTGAGTGGAGAATTCAATGTTTTTATGTATGTATTTCTTGTTGACTGTCTGTTGTAATATTGTAGTCATGATGTCAGGGAGGGCTTGATGGACTGGAAGATCTAACTCCAAAAAAAACTGTACACTCATGTGGGTATTAGGGTGAGGCCTCAGTGCACAAGGAGGATGTCTTCACGCCATGCCTTGGGCTGCTTTCAGCTCATAAGAGACAGTCCTCCTGGAGAGCAAGGAAGAGATCTCAGTGCTTATGCTGGCCAAAGCGTCAAAGCCACACTCCACTTTTCTCTGCAATACTGCTCCTGGTCACATGCACGGATCGGCCTTTTTCTGCACAGAAAGGGGGCGTCACACAAGGGTGTGCTCCTGGAAGGCGAGAATCTCGGGGACACTTTTGCAGGCTGACTGTCAGAGGACATGCCATTTCCTCTTGATGGCCATGCCATACATTTATCATTTACATACTTAAAGCTTTATTGCAACACGAGATGACCATAGATATACAAGCATTCTGTAGATGTCCTGCATATGACTTTAATTGGGAAATGCCTTTCCCTCGATGGTCCTCTAAAGCCACAAACACAGAGGAAATAGCCATCCTGTCAGCTTTGGTTCCAAGTTCTCTGGTCATATGATTACTAAAGGCAGCTCTCACCAGGAGAAGGGCCACAGCTGCTGGTCTCTGTATGGGCTAATGTCCCTTGACGCTTCCCTGAGGCACCTGGGCTATGTTTTGTGCTGCTGTCACGTGCACCACATGGGGATTGGAGTTGTGAGCTTCAAGGACGTCAATGCTCCTCCTCGCCTCACCTCTGCTTACTGCCCAGGCCTCCCTTCCAGAGTGAGTCCTCTCTGCTACATTCTGACTTCACCACAGTGTGACATTTCTCAGGGAACAAAGTCCAAAGGCTGTTAGACCTTCTAGACCTGACTGTGTCTGTAACAACGTCAGCATTTGGATGTTCTTGTCTAAGGGTCCTTCATGCTTCTTTCTTTTAACCTTTGTGCTCCAGAGATGTCTGCAGGTGGAAAAATACAACCAATGACTCCTTTGCAATCAGACTAAGCACACGAGTGATGGATCTGTTTTTTTTTTCCCTTAGCTATAATACTCCCCTCCTCCCCATCTTTGATGTAAATACTAGAATTCTTCTTTCCTTACTAATTGGTCAGACTCCGTTTCTCAGAGTCTTTGATTGATTTGCTTCTTTGATTCAGTACAAGTGCATCTTCTAAGAGTTGTGTAGGCTGAGACGAAACAGCAGACTGCATGGCAAAGACAGCCTCTCAAGTCTGCCCTACTGGCATCTCTTTCCAAGCCACTAAGGAGCTGGTCCTCATCGCCCTCTACCCCTGTATTCTGTCTTCTCCCTTTCCATAAAGAATCACATCTTTCTCATGTGTCTTTGTGTTGCTGGAGTCGTTCTGTTAAGGAATTTCATGTGCGGTAACTTTTTCAGAACATTTCAAGTCTAAAACTTTCTATGTTATAGCTTTTCTTAGTGATTAATTTGTCAGACTTGGAGTTCTAAGTTGGAACACATTACTTTGGGAATTTTCAGAATCTGGTTTTAGTATATATATTTTTTTTTCAGTAATGTTCAGAATTTCAAAAGCTGTTCTCACCCTGATCCATGGAATGCAATTTATGCCTCCTTCTCTGGAAGCGTGTAGCACCTTCCCATGGTCGTTTATATCCTGAATTTTTTTTATGATTTGCCTGGATGACAGTCATATCTCTGGATGTGCCTTTTCCTTTTGGATGCTTCCAACATCCAGTTCAGCGCTGCAGGATTTTATTGATCTTGATGTTAGCATTTACCTCACTTTTCTCCATGTCTAATCTCGGACTAGTTGGTAGCTGGGCCACTTGGACCACTCTGATAATTTTCTTACCATCTTTTCTGCCTCTTTTGGGGAGATGGCCACAGCGTTTATCTGTCTTTTCTATTGAGCTGATGCTTTCTATTATTGTAAGTTTTATTCCTGGGAACTCTGATTGGTCTTCAAATACTCCTCTACTTATGCATCACGCTTTCCTCTTCATGGCTAATAAGGGTCATATGTTTGTAACGTTCTTCTCTGAGGGTGTTAACAGTTTACTGCTGGAGTTGTCTTTCTACAGTTTTTTTGCACACTGCCTTCAGTTATTTGTTTTGGTCTTTGTCTTAAATACTCATCGTTGACCAAAGAGGACAGTTTGCGGCTCTGAGCATGTGGCCACTGTCTTGTACAAGGATGCTTGAGATAAATGAGAAGGCATTGGGATTCAGGAAGGCCATCACTGTGGACTGTGGACATGATGGTGACATCACATCCATAGGTAGAGGGTAGAGGGAGACTTGATTTCATGACTTAGAGTAGGAATTAGTCATTCAAAGCAGGAACAGGGAAGAACATTCCAGACTGAGAGGATGACATTGATTTATTCGCTCATTAAATATCGTTGTGTACCAGGCATTGCTCCGGGGGTACAATAACGAATGAGACAGATGTAATTCCTACTTTCTTACTTTCAAGAGAAGACAGACAAATAACTAAGCAATTAGAACAGTGTGAGACAGGATGCTGAAGGACACATGCTCCATACTCAGAATTAAACGTCTGAATGCTATCTCCTTTCAAAAATATGATTCAGGGTAAACGGTACATGACGCATCTTACGACTGAAGTGCGACATTATGGACTTGTCTGGGAAGGCTCATTTCTCATTACACTTTTCAAAGAAACGTTTTAGTTTTCATATACCCACTGAGTTTTAGATGCTCTGAAGGCACTAAAATACTACGTATAACTGCATTTTTTTTAGCACAGCATTTAAACGTTTTGGCACTGCCTAACACTTTTATGAATGACAAGATAGAGTTAAATTAGTACCAGACTTTTCTCTCATTAGGGACGGCCTGTGCTGGGGCCTTTGATCCTCCAGCACCGATGCTGAGTTCACTCTGCCTTCAGCACTGCGCATGTAGCTGTGTGAGCATGTGTCTCTTCTTAGTGTGTAAAATGTGTGTATGGCTCCTTCCCACCTATCTGCAATAGCAATGTACCTGACCATCTGGCATCTGGTCAGAAACACCTTATTTATTCTTCTTTGTGTGAAACCCCAAAGGGCAAATGAATTATTGCAGAGAAAACTAATGAAGAAAGAGGTGAGGGGTGGATTTTCAGTCCAGCCTTGTCAGCAATTAGCTGGATGCCTTTCACTTTCTCTGCGGTGGTTTTTCTCATTTGTAAAAGGTGTCAGCAATTCGCGACCCACTCACTTCCTCTGCTCACACAGAGGATCAAAGGAGCCAGGAAGAGAAGCGCTCAATGGTTAGTTTATGTTGCAGACATTTTTTCTGGGGGTGGCCTCATCACACAGGTGTCTGTTCTGCAGCCAGATATACCAAGGACTCACCCCCTGGACTGCGATTGGACCACAGACTAGGTGCTGGAAGACAAGAGGGTCTTCTGAAATCTGGTTTTGTTAAGTTTGTTTATTTGTTTGTCTGCTTGTTTGTTTCACATTCCCTCTCCTGGTAAGGTGATTGCTATAGTATGTTGGAGAGAATCTACAGGTTCTTCCAGGGCCGTTTCTGAATCAACACCATCAGTATCACCTGCTTTCTCTGTCCTTTCCTGCTACAGGTACACAATACCTTCGGATGCTTTAATTTATAAGCAAAGGAAATATGCTTTCTAATGATGCCTCACCTGGACCCCCCAGAAACCTCTAACAGCAGATGGAAGGAAGCCCAACATTTCTGCCTTCATTTTTCATCTTTTTCTTCTTTATTTCACTACAGGCACAAGACAATTCATTGTCCTTAGTCTTTTATGCTCAGATATCTTGGGAACCTTGAAGAATAACCTTGCAGGACAAACCATGCCCAGAAAGGGGACCATTACACATGAAGGCTAGGGCACTCAGAAGGCTAGGCACACCATCATGGAGAAACCCAGCTGGGGTCCTCAGTCAGTGGCATTGACAAAGACGTCTTCAGTTCTGTAGAACAGAAACTACAAGATGATTATCCAGACCGGATACTGATAAAGACTTCTGAATTCTGCAGACCTCTTGCTTCTAGCCATTTTAAAAGTCCACAATCAAGGCTCCAGCAAGCTCAGTGTTCATTGGAGAGGATCTGTTCCTCATGGATAATACCTTCTATGTCCCCAAATCTCAGAAAGCAAATGAGCTTCCTCAAGACTCTTTGATAAGGCGATCATGACTATGGAGCCTTCATGACAGAACCACCTGCCAAAGGTGATTATGTCAGCGCTTTGTACTGCCAGCATCTTGACAAGGCTCCACCTGTGAATTTTAAGAGATCACACGATTCAGACAATTGCCTGTGGAGGCATGATCGAAATGCATAATCTTTGACCCAATGCAGACAAGTGTGTCAGAAACTCCCAGTTGGATCCCAGTAATCTGGGTTTACCTACATTCCAAGGAATAGGGACTGAAGCCTCCTTAAGAGGGCCACTGCCTGAAAGAAGCACTTGCCAAACCAATGTACTCCAGGGTAAAGCTTGTTTCACATTAAGACAGTTTAGAGTGAAGTTGAGGAAAATGTATGCCTTTCTCCCAGATCACGTATGCCAGTCCTCTTGGCATAACCAGGCTGCAAGTAACATGGCCCTGGAGAACCAGCAGGAAACAAGAAGGCAGACTCCAAGGCTGGATCCCTAGGTAACCCACAGAAGCTTATGCATTTCTTTAGGCACCAATTTTTGTCCTGTGTTATCTAGTGGGCCAAGCTGGTCCTTCCGATGCCTTTCAGCTCACATATGGGGTAGTTCTAATTTTATGCCTTATTTACAGACAAACAATACTTAGAATTGAGATTTGTGTGAATCCTTTTCAGAAACAGGCAGTGTGATAAGATAGTTTTTTTTTATTTTTACTATTTTTATTGTAAAGTCATAGGCCCAAAATGTACATCTTCCTAGACTTGTCTGAGAGATATCCCACAAAGATGTAGCCAAGAGGTAAAATGCAAATAGCCGAGAAGTTCACTGTATCTACTACCCCCAGTGTTCTTATGGGTGGATTTATTGGTTTGACTCTGTACAGACTAATTCTGTGAGTTCTCACTGGTGCCTCCTCACAACGTCTTGGGACTGTGGGCAGAGAGAGTGATGATCTTGGAAATGGGCCATATTCAAGATAAAGAACCCTCTATATCTCATGGTGGCCATTTTGTGTCCTTTGCCATTTTTACTGAACTCCCAGCTACTGCCCACTGGCAGCTCTGGGGTTTCTTCTCCCCTTTGTAGAGGTCAGCCCCAGTCTTTCCCCAAGAAAGAATGGTTAGACACATCAGATCCCCAGGTGTGCACACGGGTCAGCTGTTATTATAAACGCTCCAAACCACAAGCTCAACTGTTTAGTTTGGAGTTTGGGTCAGGCTTTCCTGAGAACTTAACAGCCTCTCCGCACATCCTGGAAAGCTGCTTCCGGGCCATACAGATGTTGGGGCAGCAGCAGTCTGGCTGTGGCTGCTGTCACAACAGCACAACTCATTAGGGAGCTGGAGGAGGCTGCACTCTCCCTCACAGTCAATATTTGTTTAGGGGAGGGAGAGAGAGGCAGATGGCTGCTCAAGGAAATTTCATCTGCAACGGTAGTAGTGCTGGACACATTCCAGCCTGAGGCCTGTTTTTACAGTGCACCACTCTGATACCAACTGAAACCACATGGCCTGCAGGGCCAAGGCAGTGGTCACAGACAGTGTATGACCAGAATTAAGGTTCTGTCTAATTGTGTGTCTTCTCTTATATCTGTATTCTATTGCATGTTCTATTACATATTTTGTTATTCTTCTCATTATAATTCTTTTCTTTTCTTCCTTTTTTTCTGTTGCTGCTGGTTGAGCCTAGGATTTTGCACATGCTAAGTTAGTTCTCTACCAGTCTGAGTTATATCTCTAACTTTAAAATAATTATTTTTCTTTTGAGGCAAAGCTCTCAATCATTTGCCCAAGGTGATTGAAAACTTGTATGAATCCTGGTGAACTACCCTAGTAAGTAGCTGAGATAATCAAGAGGCCTGTTTGTATTTATTAAAGAAAAGTTATAAAAACAATTCACAACACCTTCCTTGGTATATAGCAACTATTTCTGCCTAGTTCACAGTCTTTCGGTCATTTCACATATCTATAATTCTATAGGTTATGGCTACACGCACACACATACACACATATCCCATTAACATAGGTGGGAATCATGATACTTCTCTTTTATAAAATTTACTTTTATAAAATTGTTTTCTGTTTGTATTACAAGCATCTCCTCACATTGATATATGAACTTTAACATAAGAAGTCTGGGCAGCTGCGTGATGTTCCAGCACATGGACACGCTACAGTGTTAGTATAACGTGGACACGCTGTAGTGTTAGTATAATGTGGACACGCTGTAGTGTTAGTATAACGTGGACACGCTGTAGTGTTAGTATAACGTGGACACGCTGTAGTGTTAGTATAAGTTCTTTGCTCTCTCTCTCTCTTTTTTTTTTAAGGTTCTTTGCTTTTTAATGCTTTGGCTCATCATAATTTTCTGCTTGTGTCAGCTGTGTTTAATGAACATCTGTGGCTTTTTCCTTGGCATGTATTTCTTAGTGCAGAGTGGGGATAAAGGGGACACACATGTTCCAAGTTGTTTGGAACATCTTGCCAGAATTAGTCCATTACACTGGTAATGAGCTACTCTTCTAGCTACAGTGTGTAAACATGGCTGCTTATCTCTGTGCGTGCCAACTTACCGGTCCTTATTCTTTTCATTTTTTATTTCTAAAAATTGTGGGGTATCATGATTTCTTCACAATTGAAATGTCCTTCGTATAGGGAGGCTCATGAAACACAGGAAACTCAGGAAACTCATAGACCTTAGGAAACTGACCACAGTCACCAGGCCCCCTCCGTCAGGGAGAGGAAACTGCTGCCTTGAGCTGCCTACAAGTTCCTAGGCAGCACCAGGGATGCAATTTTCCTGAGCCACTACCCATGATTGAGCAGGAATTTTGGTGATGAGGTGACCTTGTGTCACCTGCTCTCTTCTAAGTCAGCTCTTACCCCACACCTGTATGGAACCTTAATAAACTCACTGCTTCACTGTGGTCATTACTCTCCTGTGGCTGTGCTAGCTAAAAGCAACTTAGAAAGAAGAAAGGCATTATTTTATGTTACAGTCCACCACAGGGGAAGGGCATGGCAGCAGGAGTATGAGGAGGCTTCATCCACACACACCCAGGAAGCCTGCCGCAGATGGTTGGGAGCGAATGATCCAAGAGTGAGTGCAAGGAAGTTTTGCTGCCCTGCATTAATGATGGTGGCTTAGGGTAAGGATTCCCTGTGTGTTTGATTGGCTAGGGAGATTGTCTTCATTCGGGAGGAGGTGACACAGGTGAAAGCTTCCTTGGAAAAGTCTGTGACTTTTTGGAGTGACTGTGTTGTTGGATTCATGTTTGAGCATGGTAGGGAATTTACGCAGTGATTTAGGAAACTATATTGGTTCACTTAAGTGTGTCAAACCACGGAGAGGGGAATGCATGGAGGAAGTGTGGCAGGACAAGCCAGGGACTGGTGGATCATCGGGGCTTCCCTCAGCAATGTTCTTTAATGCTTTGATTCAAGGACCATTTAAGGCCTGGGATTCTTCAATGTTTTAAGTATTTTGAGTGAAAAAAATACAATGCATGCATATCAAGACTGTTGCATACAAAAAATGATTGAAATAGAACACAAAATTTTTGCAACTTCTACATAGGGGAAAGAATAGCTTGAAAATAATAAAGCAAAACTTATCAGAAATAAAAAGCAAGTCCCTGTGTTTATTGAAGACTAAACGAACACAAATGTGAAACACACATCCCATGCACGGAGGGCTGAGGGTTGGGCTCAGTGTGGTCGTTTGAAAAGGCACCTGTACTCTAGGTTGAACACAAAGTCAACAGGAGTCAGAGGAATGGTAATTAGAAATAACAGTGAGGGAAAGATGCCGTTCGAGACTCTACGCTATATCCATGAGTAGATGAGCAGAAAAGAAAACCTCCTTGGCTCCTTTCTCACACCACACACAGAATCAGCTCCAGATGTGCTATGGGTTTAAATGTGGAAGACCAACCAGGGAAGCTTTGAGGAAACAACTCAAGGAAACATTTTCATGACCTTGGAGTGAGAAAGTGTTTTTGATTTTTAACTTGAGTACAAAAACAAAAAGAGAACCCCCTCCTCCAAAAAAACCAAAGGGAGGGGGAACTAACACCAAAGGAACTAACCCACAAAACAAAATGAAATAAAACACAAAACTTCAGATTGATTTTTATTTTAATTAAGAACTTTTAGACAAGAGATCATACAGCTTCGTAAAAATTTAAATGAGTTACGTGTGAACAAGCATGATGTCCATTACCTAAATGAGCAAGCGATTTGCGATACTTCACACAATGGAGTATTAGTCAACCGTGACCTTGAAAATTGTGTGCTAAAGAAAAATAGGTAGAATGGAAAGACCTCATATCTCATGACTCTGATGCAAGGTTGAACTCAGGCAAATCTTTAGACATGGGCGATAGACTGGCAGTTGCTCTTCAGCTGAGGGTGGATGGAGATCTGACGGTGGATCAGCAGTGATTGGTAGTAGATCTCCTTGGAGGGCAATGGAAGTGTGGAATTAGGTAGAGGTGACGGCTGCACAGCCTTGTGACCATTCAAACATGTATATACACTTTATAGTGGAGAGATTTATTTATTCAATAAAAGTGATGAAAAATTAGCAGATAGGGTGAGAGGAAATTCTCATTATTAAGTAAACAGCTAAAGCATGGCCAGACACTTTAGAAGATGGAACAGCCAAATAATCACTCATTCTACGGAAGGGTGCTCAGTTTAATTAAGAAGGGAAATGTTAAAGGACTATTATTGCACCCTCCTGCTCCTGTGTATCATTAATTCCCTAGGATATGGAGTAGCCGTGCTGGGTGAATGGGAGCTCGGCACATTGCTTTGTGATTGTGTCATGGTTTCAACCAAAGCTAGAACATGCCTCGCCAAAGTTTGTTTCTTTGGGATAAGGGTTATTTTGTGTTAGACGCACTTAAGAAACTATTACAAATTAAGTCCACCAGAAAACTCACATGGGTACTCTTATAACCAAAGTCTTCATAGCCAGCCAGCTGATCGATGGGGAATTTCCTAAATCATGGAGCCCCAATCCTTATAGTCTTTTTTTTTTTTTTTTTTTTTTTTTTTTGCACAGAAATAGAATCCTGCTTGATATACTTCAGTAAGCAAGAACAGTTAACAGCCGGCAGAACTACAGCATCTAAAAAAGCAAGATTAGTACAGTTAGTGATTTTCCTGGATCCTAGAGACCAAGTCTTTGAGGGATTGTATCTTTGTTCTCATATTGGCAAAAGTTGGGACCCACATACTGGGTTTTAAGGTGCCTCTAATGGTGTCAATTCTGCTAAGGTCTGGTGGCTCTTGTAAATTAATATGTGCAGGGTAGGGTAGAGCCTCTATCTTCTTGAAACTAGCAGATGAAATTCCTAGGAAACATGCTCCCTGCTAAACCAAGAGAAAGGAAACATTTTCAAATACCCCAAGAGAGGAAGTCAAAGCTGAGAATTAAGTGTAGAAACACCACTAAAATATCTTACTTCACTTTGTTTTCTTCATGTGTTTTGATTATTTTCCCACAACAAACTGTCTTTATTTAATCTTATATATGATACTTAGAGATTTCTACTTCCTGAGGGGAGGGTCTTCATTTTCCCTTTTGTGGCTCTCATGTATGTACAGAACGTTTATATGGTTTCCCTTGTCAATTTGTGTTATGTTCATGCAATTCTATGATCTTGCAATGGAATTCTGAGAAATAAACCCAATAGGTGTACACACACACACATACACACACACACACACACACACACACACACTCACACACTCACACACTCACACACTCACACACTCACACTCACAGCAACACAATTTGTGATAGCCAAGAGTTGGAGAGCTCAGTGTATATCTGTAATAAAATGGGTACAGAAACTATCAAAAGTTTACATGCAGGTTACCCTAGAGAAAGGTCATTGGGAGGGGCCCAACTAGGAGCATGGGTCAGTTTCTCAAATGTAACTATTGTAGTCCATGTTCTATTGCTGCAGAGAAACACCGTGATTATGGCAACATTTATAAAAGGAAATTACTTAATTGGGGCTTGCTTACAGTTCATGGGTCTAGTTTATGGTTATCTTGGAAGGAAGCATGGTGGCATGCAGGCAGACACGATCCTGGAGAAGTAGCTGAGAGTTCTATATCTGGATTGACAGGCAACAGGAAGAGAGAGAGAGGACACTGGGACTGGCTTGGGCTTTTTGCCCTGCCCCATCCCACCCCACTGCAATGACACATTTTTCTCTAACATGGCCACACCTACACCATCAAGAACACACCTACTCCAACAAGGCTACACCTTCTAATGCCATTCCCTAAGCATTCAAATATGTGAGCCTATGGGGGTCATTCTTGATTTTTGTTCTCTCATACAATACATCCTGACTTTACTCCTTCCAGTTCCCCACCAGCACAGCCTGCCACTCCCCAATATCCACTGCTCCTTCATTTCCCTTCAGAAAAAGAGTAGGCTTCCCTGTGATGCCAGCCAAACATGGCATAACAAGATGCAACAAAACTAGACACAAACTCTCATAGCAAGTCTGGATGAGGCAACCTATCGGGAGGAAAAGTGTCCCAAGAGCAGACAAGCGACAGAGACACCCCCTCTCAAACTGTTAAGAGTCCCACAAAAACCCAAAGCAAAACAACCATAGCATGAATGCAGAGGCCCTAATGCAGACCCACAACATATACCATCCAAGCTGCCACATATATCATTAGTGAAATAACCTCAACAAAGCTTCTGCTTATGTGAGTAGCCACGTATATGCTGAAAGATTTGTTTATTTTAAAATATTTTTATTTTAATTTTTGTTTCTATGATTTTAGAGTATGTGCATATGAGTGCAGTGCCACTGGAGGCCAGAAGAGGGAGTCTAATTCCTTGTATCGTGGGTCACAGGTGCTTGGGAGCTGCCAGATATGGGTGTTGTGAATAGAACTCAGTCAGGCCTTCTGAAAGGGCAGTGCATGCTCTTCACTGCCAAGTCATCTCTCCATCCCTGACATCTGTTCATATAAGACATAACGCTGGCAAAATTAATCTATGCCAAAAATTCATGTGTCTTGGTTACTGTTCAATTGCTTTGAAGAGATGCCATGACCAAGGCAACTCTCATAAAAGAAAGCATCTAACTGGGTGCTTGCTAACTGGTTTAGTTCATTATCATCACATAGGGAAGCAAATAGGTATGGCACTGGAGCAGTAGCTGAGCACTTTACATGCTGATCCAAAGGCAGCAAGCAGAAAGGGGGACACGAGGACTGGTGTGGGCCTTTGAAACATGAAAGCTCACCCCTAGCGATACTCAAGGACAACCCCCAACAAGGACAGACCTACTCTGACAAGGGCACATACCCTCATGCTTCCCAAACAGTTCATCAACTGGGAACCACGCTTGCAAATATAAGAACCCATGAGGGTCATTGTCAACTTAGCACAAGCTGGTGTCACTGGGCTTCACGGCAGGAACCTGGAGGCAGGAGCTGAAGCAGAGGCTGAAAGGATGCTGCTTACTGACTTGCTCCCCACGACTTGCTCAGACACCTTTCTTATACAACTCAGGACCAGCTGCCCAGAGGTGGCACTGTCCTCAGCACTCTGGACTGTCCTACATCAATCATTAAACAAGAAAATGCCCCATAGACTTGCCCTACAGGCCAATTTAATGGAGGTATTTTTATTTTCTCGATTAAGGTTCCCTCTTCTCAGGTGACTCTAGTTTGTGCCAAGTTGACAACGAACAAACAAACCAAAACAAAACAAAAAAACTAAACAGCACAGTTGACCCCTTATCAATGATGCACAAATATACTGGTACCAAACCATAATCTTTCCTTTTTGTTTAGCCTCCAAGATCTCGTGACTATCACATGACCTGTGAGTGGGACCTTCCAGGTGCAGCTCTACTTCCCCATTGGGCAGCAGCGACTCCTCGTGCTTTATTACCTTCCCAGGTTGGCAAATGTACCATAAGCTCTCTGCCTTTATTATTGAAAGGATGCCTAAATAGAAATCAGCATGACTTTTAACTCAGAAGGCACATATTTACTTCTAAAGAAAGTGCCCTGAGACTCCTTAATGGAAGAAGCCCCTTGAATAGCCAAGTGTGCGTTTGGTGGCAGGGGGTATAGGAAACACAGATGCTGGGAAAAAAAAAGACCATGACTTCAGAGTGGGGAACAGTAGGACCCAAGGCTAATTTTCATACTACTGGGCTACTGGGAGCCTAGATAAGGAAATGAAAGCATAAGCAGGCAAGGGAGAACCCAAGATATTACCCTGTATATTTTAACTTGAGGTTGCCAAAGCAAAAAGGTGAGAAACAAGACTTCTACTGCCTGGATCATGGTCTGCTTTGAACTTGGAGCGATTATGTGAACGGAAGACGTGTGTGTCTGAGCGAGGAAATCTCTGTGTGTCAAAGGGGCAGGGACTTGGAGAGTTTGTTCAGTGCAGAGGGGTGACCTGGAAGGGTCCTCCCAGTGGTAATGTTTGCAGGATCCTGACTGGCTACATGGGATTTTAAACAAAAGCTAATCTTCAAAGCGCCTGTCAGTGCAATGGCAGATAATAGTCCTGTCTCCTCCTAATGATGAGAATTTCTCTCTCTCATTTTTATCTCTTCAATAAATATTTATGGAGTGTCTACTGTTTGACAAGCATTAAGCTGGGGCATGTAAACAAATAATTAAAATAATTGCAGACAAATGTGAACACGCTAGAGGTCTGAGCAGAGTGCCTTGGAAATATTCCCCTTTTATTTACACAAAGCTTCTTGTAAATGTGTATGAAAAAGGCCATTTCACATAGGGTACGGGCTCCAGTTTTCTCTTAAGCTCTCTTTAATTAAACAAAGGCTTGGCCTTCCAAGGAGAAGTGGCCTGAAGGTCTAGCACCTTCTGGCCTGGGGGTAATGAGATGGGACTGTGGGTTGGGACTCTCTTTCATAAGTTTCTAGTGAACAGGGATTTCTGCAGCCCTGAACAACAATCAATTCCAGCTCTGACCAGTACATGCTATGGTAGCTGTCACGTGTGGTTACTGTCTTGCAGTGAGTAACAGGTGTAGTGAAAACTTCTGCTTTGATTTCAGTGGGGCTGCGACTTGTAGGGAGTCCCTTGTAGAAACTTTCCAGAAAAGCTTCAAAAAAAATGTTGGGGTCTCTTGCTGAACCTGGGCTGTACTTTCACCAATAGCCTCTCCTGGGTTTTCTTCAGAACTCCAGCCCTGCCATGCAGTGCCAGCCTTGGCTGCTCCCCAGGACCTTCCATGTCATAAAAGCCAGTATCACCTGAGTGACTCTTACTCCACCAAGTTTGGCTGTGAGCACGAAGCACACACTTGGCCACTTCTGGAACACAGCTTCTGTCTCCTGACCCCGAGGTAACACTTCCCAGAAGATTTCTCCTCAATGAGGCTGGTCTCTTAGTTAATCACAGCTGATTCTTCAGTCCCAGCTGACTAGCATCCCTTGTACCAGCAAAACAAAGATTTTACTTTAGTGGTTCTGGTCTCTTGTCAATCAGAGCTGATTTTTCAGCGCTAGCTGACCAGATACCACAGATTCTTCACACAAAAGGCCCAGTGGAGTCTTTGCTTCCCTCTGAAACTTTACAAGCCAGGTCTGCGGTCTGCTCCACTCTCAACATTCTTATCTTCCAAGCTCCCACAGACCAGGCCACCGAGCTCTCAAAAGTCAATGTCTTTTCTAGCCCAAAGTTCCAAAGTCCTTCCACATTCCTTTCAATGTTATGTCTGTCAAAGCAACACCCCACTATTCTGTACCAACTTCTGTCCTAGTTAGTTTTTATTGATGTGATGAAACACTAGGTCCAAAAGCAAGCTGGGGACAAAAAGGTTTATTTGGCTTACACTTGCAGGTCATGGTTCATCATCTAAGTCAGGACAGGAATTCAAACAGGGCAAGAACCTGGAGGCAAGAGATGATGCAGAGGCCGTGGAAATGTGCTGCTAACTAGTTTGTTCCTCATGGCCTGCTCACCCCACTTTCTTAAAGAACCTAGGACCCAGGATGGCATCACCCATGAGCACCCACGATGGGCAGGGCCCTCCCGCCTCAATTACTAATTAAGAAAATGCCCTGGATCATATGGAAGCATTTTCTCAGTTGAAGTTTCCTCCATTCAAATGACTTTAGTTTCTGTCTAATTGACATAAGACTAGTCAGGGTAGCAGGCAAGTAGGGTGTATTATAGGATTCGGGGAATGCATGAATTCATTCTTTTAAATGATCCAAACAAGGCAAGAACATCTGAGCAACACATGGACAGTGTGCTGTCTCCATCATTCTGTTTCGTCAACATTTCTCTTGGTTATTCACTCACATTTCTCTCTCTCTCCCCAGGAGCTTCAGAATTAGCTTGTTATATTCTAGAAACTTCCCCAGTGGTTCAGATGTGAGTTATTTGAATTTGTTTGTTGATTTGGATGGAACTCAAATCTTTACAAGACAAAGATTTCCTTGCTCAGCAAAAGGGTTCTCTCTTGATTTACTTTTCTCCTTTGAGTTCTTTACATTTTATAGTTTTATGCATATGTAGGGATTTACATATTAATTTTTTAGTTAATTGTTAGTACTTAGACTTACTGTAAAGTGGATTTTCCCCCTAAGACATTTTCTAGCAGTTTAATATTGGTATACTAGAAAACTTATTGCCTGGTGATATATTGCATCTACTTTTTTCTGAATCCTTTTTTTAAATTGCTTTAATAGATTTTAGTTAATTTTCTTAAATTTGCTAGATAGGCGTTACCATTTAACATACCTAGATAAGCTAAACATTGGTGATGAACACCTTTAATCACAGAACTCCAGGGACAGAGGTAGGTGATCTCTGAGTTCAAGCCTAGCTTGGTCTACAGAGGGAGTTCCAGTACAGCTGGGGCTATGCAGAGTACCCCTGTCTTGAAAAAACAAAAACTAAACCACACCAACCAACCAAGCAAGCAAGCAAACAGACAAAAAACAAACAAACAAAGAAACAAAAAATCCTAGACTATGTTAAAAAAATAAATAAGACTGAGAAAGATAACTGACATCTGTTTTTCCTTACATGCAGAATCATAAGAAACACACATGAAAATAAGAACCTGCTAGAGAATAGAAGAGGACCATGGGAAGACAGGAAACACGTGGGTGACTGTGGTTCAAGTGCTCTCTATACATGTCTGAAATGCCATTATATATATATAATGTGTGTGTGTGTGTGTGTGTGTGTGTGTGTGTGTGTGTGTGTGTGTTAATAAGGAAAATATTGGTAGCATTTTCTCCTTCCTTCTTCGATACCTAGACCTTTATTTATTTTCTTAATTCGCCAACTTATGTGTATGTGGAGGACACACAATCTTGGATGGTAGTGGAATCAGCACGCAACAATGTTATTCTGATTTAGTGGTATTTGTTGTAGTCTTCTGATGATGCCCCTTTATGAGATTAGGAAGCTTTTGTCGGGATATAATGTATAGAACATAAACTCTACCTATGAAGTGGAGGAAGCCCAGTCTGTCAGTCTGTCTAGCAACCACCACAATCCGTTTCAGAACATATCAAACATCCCTAAATAACTTCACACTACTCAGCTCCTACCCTCTAATTTCTTCTTACCCTCCCAAGGCAATGGCTGTTTTCTCCCTCTGTCAACCTGTCTGTTCTGGGTATCCCATAGAGTGGAATGATGTTTGTCATGGTCCTTTGTGACTTGTTCTTTTCAGTTGCATGGCAAGGTTTGTCCATGTCATAGCAAGGATGGGTGTGCCATTATTTTAGGAGTTAAATAGTATCCCGCTGTTTTCAAATTCACAATTTGATGAGCATTTGGGTTGTCTATTCCTTTTGAATATTATGGGTAAGTTTTCCATGAGTTTCCATATAGAAGCCTTTGTGCACTCATGTCTTGAGTCTTCCTTGGGGAGATCTCAGGAGAAGATCTTCTTTTTGTTTACATTTTGAGGAAGTGCTGAACTGTTTATCAAAATGGTGCTGCATTTAACTCTCATATCAGAGTTTATGAGAGATCCATTTTCTCCACAGTCGCACCCACACTTTGTTATCTGATAGTTTTTTGTTTTAGTGATTTTTTTACTAGCATATATTAATTATACATAATAATGGGTTTCATTATGGTGTTTTATGCATACACATACATAATCATCTCCTTCATCCTCATCATCTCCCTCCCACTCCTGTTAATCCTCTCCCTCTTCCCAATTAGCTTCCTTTTATATTCTTTTGATGTGAATGTGTGTGTGTGTGTGTGTGTGTGTGTGTGTGTGTGTGTGTGTGTCAGAGGGGGGTGGAGAGAGAGAGAGAGAGAGAGAGCTACACCACTCACTGACGGAAATCTTTCTCCCTTCCCCATCAACCGTTAACTGCACATAAAACCTCAGGGAGGCATAGGGCCCCATGAGTCCTGCTCCTCCAAGGTAGAATGCTGATAGGCCCAATCTTGAACAGATTGCAGTGAGTTTATGACAGACATGTCCAAGCTAGAACTCAGCACCCACACTTGTTCCTTCTTCCTCCAGTTTATATACTCTTTCTGCTCCCTCTTCCAAAAAAGGTCCTCAAGTCTTAGAGGGGATGATACAGGTGTCCCATTTATGACTGGCCACTCACAGTCACTTACTTTCAACACTTTGGCCAATTGTGAGTCTCTGCAGTCACTACTGACCACACTTACAAGAGGATTCTTGCCACAACACCAATCTATAATCAGTTTCTTCCTGATTGGATTTGAGATCTGTGCCACAGAAAAGTATTCTTGCCTGGTACTAGCAACCTACTGAAGAGCTAATGCCTGGGGAGGTCAAAGGCCCTAGTGGAGAGCCGATTGCTGTTGTTTACTAAATGGATGTGACGTGCCCACCAAATTGCCTTTAAATATCTACATTTATCTGACCATTTGATGATAGTCATCTCAGTGGGTGTGGTGTGATTTCCATTTCCCTCAAAAATAATATTGTTAATCAGTTTCATTTTTTTTTTTTGCCATTTTTATGCATTCTTGAGAAATGTCTAGACGTGTTGGTTGGTTGGTTGGTTGGTTGGTTGGTTGGTTGGTTGGCTGGTTGGTCGGTCGGTTGGTTTCAACAAGTTATAAGAGTTCTTTCACATCCTAGTCTGAGGTACTTACCAGTTATGGGATTTCCAAGTGGCTCCTATTCTACAGGTCATATCTCAGTTTCTCAGTTGTGTTCTTTGAAACAATGAAGTTCTGCTTTAGGTTCTTAAGTTCTTATTTTTGATGAAGCTTCATTCAACTATTTTTTTTTTTTTAATTTATTGCTTTTTGCCTTTGGTGTCACATGGAAGAAATCTTTGCCACGTGAATCATCACAAAAATTTATGACTGGTGTCTTACCCCATTTTGTTTGGCTGTGACATAACATCACGTACTAGATACTTTACATGGAAGAGACATTTGTTTTCTCACAGTTATGTAGGTTAGGAATGTTGAGACTAAGGTGCCACTGTCTCTGTATCCTCACACCGCAGAATTATAGAGAGCAAGCAGGGGTGACCCTTACTTCTTTACACAGCAGACAGGCACAAGAGCCAACCCACTACTGTGGCCACTCTCATGGCCAGCCCCAGTCTATTTTTGACCCAAGTGCCTCTTTATGACTTATGTCTCCACCTGTTGTTTTGGGGGATGGGTTTCCAACATATGAATCTGGGGGACACCACCAGACCATGGCAGTTTCTTCAATGAGTTTTATAGTTTTAGCTCTTACATTTACATATTTAGTTTGCTACATTTAATGTATGATATGAGAAAAGGCTTTGCTAAATTCTTTGCATCTGGTTACCTGTTAGTTTCTTCTGTGGAAAAGACTATTCCCTCCCAGCTGCATGGCTTTGGCAGTCATGTTGAAAGCCTGTCGAAAACTCATATGTGGGTTTGTTCCTGGATCCCCCTCTTTCTCCATCACTCTGTCTGTATCTTTGCTCATCTATTCTGTCTTCATTGCTCTTGTTTTGTTTTAAACTTGGAAATGAGTCCTGCATTTTTACTTGTATGTTTAAAAATTGTTCTGGTTATTCTAGATCTATTGAGCTTCTGTGTTAAATTTGGGACCAACTGACCAATTTCTATGTACATATTTGGCTTTGTTTCCTTTCTGCTGCTATGCTACAACAGCAGAATCGACCTAATGCAACTTTGGAAGGCAAGGGATTTGGATTACATTTCCAGGTCACAATCCGTTATCGAGGGAAGTCGGGGCAGAATCCAAGCGGGACCTTGAAACAGAAACCATGGAGGAACAATGCTTACTGGCTTGTTCCCTAACTCTCATGCTTAGCTAGCTTTCTTAAATAGCTCAGGACCACCTGCCTAGGGATGGTACCGCCCACAGTAGACCCATCCGTCATACATCAAAAATCAATCTGCCACAGGCCTATCAGATCTGAGCAATCCTTCAGGGGAGACCCTTCTCAGATTACTCTAGGCTGTGTCAAGTTGACAGCTAAAACTAGGAGAATATCAGTTGCAATTCACTGAGTCTGTGTTTGGGTTCTGTCATGCTAACAATCTAAAGTCTCTAAAGCAAGAACCCAGATGTCTTTCTATTTATTTACCCTTTAGCACTGAAAAAAATAGTTTTATAGTTCATACAGTGCAACTTTTGAATTTTTTTTGGTGTTAAATATAGTCTGAAACATCTTATTCTTTTTGATATTGTTTTCAATGGATTTCCTCTTTAATTTCCTTTCCTTTTTTTTTTTTTTTTTTTGTTTGTTTTTTGAGACAGGGTTTCTCTGTGTAGCCCTGGAACTCACTCTGTAGACCAGGCTGGCCTCAAACTCAGAAATCCGCCTGCCTCTGCCTCCCAAGTGCTGGGATTAAAGGCGTGCGCCACCACCACCCTGCTTTAATTTCCTTTCAAGCAATTACTTTGAAGAACTGCAGTTTGATATAATGACTTTGCATTTTGAGAATTCTTTCTGTAGTCATTGCTTTGAATAGTGTTGTAGGGGCTTCCATCACAAAACCATGACACCAAGCTAATTTACATCAGCTGGTGAGGATGATTCAGCTCCTTCAGACAGTGTTGTGTGAGAGACCTTTTCTGAGGTGTTGCACCACACAGATGTTACTCACCTCAAACTGTCAACTCAACACACAGAAGTAACAATTGAACCAAAGCCCAATTTGGTGAACCAGTGATTTTTTTTTATTAGAGTTACTAACAAGAGTACGGGTGAGGCATTCCTTACAGGAAAAGGGATGATTCCAATACTGCATCACTGTCCAGCCTACCCCCAACATGGGATGACTCACAAAACACAAGCCCAGGGCTCTCTTCCCAAGTCATGTACAGCTTATAGGGACCAAGAATCCCCTCTCACAGCTCACTAGCCAGAGTCTCCTCCCCAACAAATCTGGGAAGAGGCCTTTGAGAATCTTGCAAGTTCTCACTTTCCCAGACATGTGACATTTTTGTTTATCTCCAGGGTCTCAGGAGTCCCCTCCTTTCCCCCTTAGAAGGAGGGATCCAATTTAGAGGAACCAGCTATACAACATTCTGATGCACTTGATTTCATTGTCTTACATAATTGCCTGATTAGAAATGCTTGTAGTCTGTGTGGAATAGAAATGGTGAACGAGGAATTCTGGTTTTGGTCTGATTTTAGAGGGAAAGCTGCCAGCGTGATGTTAGCTGTTGTTTGGCATAGTTTTCATCCACTGACAGTTTGCATCTATTTCTATGCTATTTTGCAACTCAAGCACAACCAAAGGTATTAGATTCTTAAAAAGGAGATTTTTCTGCATCTACTGAGATTTGGATTTATGTTTCATTGCATTAATACAATGTTTCACATTAAATTTTATTTGTCAGATGGATCTCGGCAATTCCAGGATAAACAGCTCCTGATAAAGGTATATAACTATTTTTATGTTGTTAGACTTGGCTTGCCAAGTGTTTTTTTTTTTTTTAAAAGGATTTTTGTATTTTTATTCTTATGATATTTGTCTAGTTTTGGTGTCAGAGTAATAATAACTCCTTAGAATGAGTAGGAAAGTATCTTCTTCATTTCAATTTTTTAAATCATTAAGTTACTATATGTTTATTTAAAGTCTTTGAGAAGTTACCATTTCTTTAGGGAATTGTTTATGAACAAAAAGCCAGGAAAAACTACAGTGCAATAAATAGCTTATCGAAAACCAAAAATATACATCTGACACAAATAAACTGAGAAACAATTAACATAGGCAAAGCCTTTACTTATCTATGTATATGGTGTGTGTTTCCTATTTTAATTGGGATCTCACTCATGCATACAGTGTGCTTTGATCAAATCCACCCCAATTATCTCCTAAGTTCTTGTCTTTGTGCTCACAGATTAGTGCATCTCTTACCTTTTATCAGAGAAACTGCTTTTTGCAGTAGACAGAGATCCACGTGTGGCAAGGCTGTGGAAACTAAGAGATGGTAGAAGACTTATCTCTAAAGGGGGCAAGGGGGGCTACATCATACTTCAGCCCAAAAGGTTCAGGGACTAGCAAGGAAGGGGACACAGAATGACTGTAAGAGCCAGAGGCAGTGAACATCTGAGGAAAAACAGATGCCCTAGATATTGAAGGACCTTTGGAACTTTCATGAGTGCCTGTGACTTGCATACGTAAAACATATGCAAGACTAAGCCAGCCAACGTCCCAGCATGGGCAGGGGACAGGCTCATGAAGACCCTCCTATAACTGAGAAGGCATTAGCAGCTGGTGGCTGTGGTTGGAGGGAGGAGACAATTTTTTTCAGGGATGTGATCCCTGAGGGTCCACTTTGTTTCTTGGGTAGAGCCTTTTTATCTCTGTCACTTTGCTGAGTTCTCTGGCTGGCTTGTGGCTCCTGGGGGCTCTTCTTTCCCACCCTCCATCACCTCAGAGTCTTAATGTGCAGCTCTTTATGTGAGTTCTGAATATCTGAACTCATGTGATCAGATTTATAGGAAAAATATGTTTATACCCCTAGGCCATCTCTCCAGCATCTCAGATATATCTTTAAGAATTGGGTTGATTTTAATTATTTGATTGATATGACCTAGGATCCATCTCCTTCCCTCCCTCCTTCCCTCCCTCCCTCCCTCCCTCCCTCCCTCCCTCCCTTTTTTTCCTTCTCCCTCTCCCTCCCCCTCTCCCTCTCCCTCTCCCTCTCCCTCTCTCCCTCTCCCTCTCCCTCTCCTCTCCTTCTCCCTTCCTCCCTCCCTTCCTCCCCTCTTTCCTAATCTGTGTTTTCTCTTGGAACTGAACTCAGGACTTTGGTTATGTAGGCAAGTGATTTACTACTCAGCCTTATCCATGGCCCTTGTATTATATTACTGCTACTACTGCTGCTGCTGCTATTAACTTGATGAACACTTTCTATGCAGTGTAGGCCGGGCTCTAACTCACAGTCCTCTTGCATCCTTTAAATATGAGATTACAGACCCTAAGGTGGCATTATACCAGTGTTCAGAATGTGTAATCTTGGGTTTCTCTGAGCCGAGAGTTTGTCTTCCCTAACACGCAATGTCACTCCATCTTGCTGTTTTCTGCACCCAGAGTGTCTGCTTTGAGTGTGTTAAATGTGATACCAAATGGAGCATGGTGGCACATGTCATGTCTGTCATCCAAATATTCAGGAGACTGAGGCAAGAGGACTGCCAGTTGGAAGATAGCGAGGCTATGTAGCTGGAGGCTACACGTAGAGACCTTGTCTCAGAGCAGGAGGAGAAGAAAAAGGAGGAGGTGGGAAGGAGGGGAGAGGGGAGAGGAGGGAACAGAGGGAGGAGGCAGGTCAGAGGAGGAAGAGAAGAAAGAATGGTGAAACTCTGATGCAGGGTTGTTCTCCTTACTGTTTTTAACTCTCTCCTCATCTTTTTGGTTTTGAAATTTCCCTAAATATAGGCATTTAAACATTTATTCTCTGTATCTGGTTGGTCCTTTTAAAAATATAAGTATTTGACTCAGAAATATGATCAAGATATATCTTCCACAATTTCAAGTATCTAATATTCACATTTTCTTGTAAGGCCAACTTAAAACACATGCACTAGTGGTAATCAACATGTACACATATGAAAGACTGTTCTCGGCTTAATGTTCTGGTCTCCTGGGCACACTGAGACTTGGAGACTCTTAGTAACAAGAGGACTGGCTTCCTAAGTGTCAGGTATTGACTGGTGCTGGAGCAGAGAGCAGTTGTTCCTCATGGTCAAATGGTATTTCCTGAGTCAGAGACATCAATCCACAGGGTGTGGTGATTGGCCAGATGTACAATTTCTTGATCTTAAACTTATTAAACACTCTCCTTCTTTTGTGGCATAATGACAGTGCTAACTCTCCAGCTTTTGCCAAGAAAGTACCACAGGGAGTTTAATGATTCCCTCCAACGTGTTTTCTAGTAATCCCACATGCTCTTCCACTGTTCTCGCCCGGAGCCGTGATCCCTCTCTGGTCTCTTGCCATTTCTTAAAAACCAAACATGTCAGAACAGACTTCTGCCCTGGAGAATGAAAGGTTGTCTTGGAAAACTAGGAATCTGGCTCGAGGAACTGAGGGACGAGCTTAAGCCTAGACAACCCAGGCTTCTCCAGTTTTCTAGGTTGTTCTCTCCTTTAATGTGTAAGAACCAATAGATTGCATGCACTCAACAGAGCTTGAAATTCAGCCTAGCCAGTTTAGGGATTTCCTGGTGAAAGCCTAGATGTTCCACAAATCTGCTCCAACTGGACCTCCTCTTCTCAGCCAGTCACCTCTTTCCTGTCATATCATGACTAGTGTCTTTTGGCTGATTTCCTTTCTCCCAGATGTGGTCAACTTCCTTCCCTTAATTCCTTGGAGCATAGCTAAAGCCATCTATCACACTGAAAAAAAAAATGTCCTAAAGATTTTGTATGTTGTAGTTTGCTTATTTTCCCCACAAGGTCCTCTCATTCCTTTTTACCTTAAGAGAAAAATTTTATGTTTTACCTGGATGTGTGCTTGGGTGTTAAGTCACACTTCCTAGGCTGCTTGCAGCCTACACACTTGCCAGAAGAATTCAAACGGAATCAAAGAAACAGTTTGATCAGCCAGACTAGATGCTTCAAAAAAAAAGAAGAATCATCATCTCTTTCTCTTTATCCCATCGGCAGTCTTATGGCTGCGTTAGCAGGTGCTGAGCACCCACTGTTAGATACAAGATGGCAAGAGCACAGGAGTGGGGTGCGGGGGAGTCAGAGAGACTAAGGAGCTCATATCTCCCAAATTCCGGAGCCTATTGAAGCTGTTTTGGGATGCTGATAGTAGAATGAGGTGGGAGAGAAAGAAGTTTTGTTTTACTCCACCGGCTGAGTTTTTAGTCTTCTTACAAAATAAACCATGATTTTTGAAAATACGAATGAAGTTAATGGGAGGAAGCTGGTTACCAGGTCATTACAAAGGTGGAAAAGCAGGCAGAGGAACCCCATACTCTTAACCAGTCTTGAGAATCATAGAGGACAGTGCATCCTCAAAGGGTAAGAATTTTGAGTTAAAGGAAGGGTTTTTCCTTCTAGAACTTTGCCTGCAGGGGTCTCATGCAAGCTATAATGACAGGTAATAAAACTGACTGTTTAAGTAAACATTCTTAGCATCCAAATTGCTACAATATTGGCATTATTGGAAAGAAAGCTCTCAGAACTGCCTTAAGACCATGTGCATAAGCCATAAAACAAAATCTACCTCACTAATTAAAAGTCACACCTCATCTTGCCGTAAATTCAGGTCACCCAACTTGATTCTTTTCCTAAATCATCGTTTTTTGACTCTGAACCACCCATGGTTATTTCTAAAAAAAAAAAATACAACCCGTCATGGACAGAATCTTAAGTCTTCCCACCAGAGCATCAGCTTGCAGTTGTGAAAATATCAGCATCTCAGAAATTGCAAAATGGTACCTCCCCTCTCATGAAGGAAATATAAACCTAAGGACAAAAGATACAGTTGGATTCCTGTTTTACTTACAAAGACTGTCCAGGCATGGGTGTAAGAGTTCATGGTGACATGGGTGACCTGGGCATTTAATGCAAGTGGACTTATGGTCCAACAGGTGCTCGATGAGCACAGGATCTGAAGGTGGGTGACTGCCTGAGAGAGCAGCCTGCCTATAAATATCTAACTCAAGTCAGACCAAAGCTGGGTGGATGCAAAGTCCTTTGACACAAAAGCAGATAAATTCTTGCTAACTGTGGACCTGGTGCTTTGTCATTTCTGCCCAAGTTCAGATTTCTTTGATGGAGTGTTCCCAAGACCTTTGAGGTCATGTGGCTTCAGGGAAATTATGTTAAGCTTGGTGTGTTTTATAGAGAAACCATCCCATCGGGGTGTGACCACTCTGAAGGTTAGTGTTAATCCCAATCTGATTGTGTGTGTGTGTGTGACAGCTGCTGGGAACATTAGCTGCCATCTGTGTCCAATGGAGTGGTTTCCTACCATCCAGCCTCACATGGCCCCAAAGTTAATTTAATGCATATTGGGAAATTCCTGAAACAACATGAGACTTAACACCATTTCCCCATCAAATCTTTGGCATTTTGTTGATGCTGAGAGAGTTCGTGGAGGTGTGAAACTGCAGGGCTGGGGAATGGAATGGTTAACTCATAAAATCTGGGACCCTTATTGGGGGTTCTTTCTCCTAAGTAGATTCATGTGTTTTTCCAAGAATAAATGCACCAACCATCTTTAGAGAAGAGCATTCCTTGACTGTTGGACTGGAATCTTTAGTGACAGCCACTCTCTGTGCTAACTGAGGATGCAGATCCACCTGGCAGACATCTGTAGATTCATTGTCTGTGGATGAGAGTCTCAGCGACATAATTACAGTCAGTGTCTTTACACATGGGATGTAAAACCAAGCAGTTGATGGAAATCTTGAATTAGTGGCACTATCTTCAGACATCTCTTATCTGGAAGAGACCATCTCCTCCAAAACAATTTCCTCCATGTTCATATCATTCAACACAGAGAAAATGTCTTCTGAGGGGTTAAAGGGTGGCTCAGTGGTAAAGTACATGCTTAGCATGTGTAAAAAAGCCCTGGGTTGGCACCCATTGCACTGAAGTTGGTTTATACTCCTATGTAAAGAAGGCTAGTCTAAGTGGGAACTTACATTAAAGATACCAATTTGCAGTTTTAAAAGTGATGTTCTGTACTTAATTTGAGTTTAGCAGAATTGACTTGACCCTGCCTTCCTAGTAGCTGTTGAAATATTCATTCTCTGAAAAGTCTTTTCCAGACAATTCGGACAGAACATGGCTGATAATTTCTTATATTTCACTGTACATCCTGATGTAGCTAGTAGTGATATCTGTTTGAAATAGAGCTTCAGTCAGCGACCTAACTTTGGAAATATAGTTGATCATACAGCCTGCTTAAGTTTGAAGTTCTTTTTTTTTAAAAAAAGACTTACTTATTTTATGTATATGAGTACACTGTCGCTCTCTTCAGACACATCAGAAGAGGGTATAAAATCCCATTACAGATGGTTGTGAGCCATCATGTGGTTGCTGGGAATTGAACTCAGGACCTCTGGAAGAGCAGTCAGTGCTCTTAGCCACCGAGTCATCTCTCCAGCCCTGATCTGAAGTTTTTTGTTGTTGTTTTTTTTTTTGGTTTTTTTTTTTTTTTTTGGTTTTTTTCAAGACAAGGTTTCTCTGTATAGCCCTGGCTGTCCTGGAACTCACTCTGTAGACCAGATTGGCCTCGAACTCAGAAATCCACCTGCCTCTGCCTCCCAAGTGCTGGGATTAAAGGCGTGCGCCACCACTGCCTGGCTGAAGTTCTTTAAGAAGCATAAAAATGTCATGTTTCTTCGATCATCTTATACATGGGCAGTGAGCTCTGTGTTTCTGCGTGTGCTTTATACCGTGTATTGCATGACACTGTATAACCCGCAAAGATTGGGAGTGATGGAAAACCCCCGTAACTTTTGCTCTGTCCTGTTAATTCTTGAGAACCCTTGGTCAGACCCTCATTTTCTCATGGACACAGAGTCTTGGTAGCTTGGTCAGTTTGTTCTTCCTCATGTCCATTCTTTGGGTACTCTTCCATGAAATAATCTCCTGCAAGATTGCTTTATGCACGGGTCAACCCAAACCATTCAAGCCAGAAACAGCAGCAGAAGGTCAAGAGATAATACTCACATCTCGCCCACTTCTACATGCTGGACTCTAGCACAGTGCCTGGTGTGGACAGCCAGTGACCACCCTGGGTCTTAATTGTGCCTTTCTCACATTAGTATCATTTAGGAAAGGGCATCCCCAGACAACAGAAGCCACTGACAGGAACTGCTGATGTTGGCATACCAGGATGGAGATCATGGCAGGAGGGTTCTGTTCTGAATCAGAGGACTTCTCTACATGACAAAAATAAACAACCCTGAGAAAACCCAGAAACAGTATGTCAGAGAGTGAAGCTCTCTTGACTTTTGTGTCTCAGCCATTGGCAGAATGAAAGGAAATGTGGAAGGGCTTGTGTCTTTTCCCCCAGAATATGTATACAAAATATTAAATCAAACACTTCAATCATTAATTTTGATGACACCTCATTGTGGTCTCAGAATCTAACATGACTCTTGAAAGCAAAGGGTCTTGCTGTACAATGGAGTATAATGGAGAGACCCTCCACTCCTTCGTTCCCTTGTTCATTCATTAACTCACGCCCGTCATAGTTACCAAGTAACTACTTGGAAATTGACACTGCGTGTCTTTGGAATCATTACAGTCAAGCCACAGAAGTGTCATTTATTTTCTTTATTTTTAAAAAGAATTTATTAAACATGAATGTGATTAATGCCATATATTTATTGCAATCTAAATACAATCTGGATCAATCTGATTAGGAGGTAAATGGGCTCTGGACAGGAGCGAGCCTGTCAAGAAGAAGAAAAGAGCCCTGGAGACAGGGCTGCAGAGCAGTCAGTTGGCCAAAAGAAAGCTGAGATAAGAAGACAATACAAAAGCCGGCTTGTATCTAGTGTTTGGAAGGAAGTGGGGGCATAGCTGGGATAACATGTCAAGAAAGAGCAGAATTCTGGTACCAGCAAAGTCCTGGGCTATGCAGATTGAGAGCAACTATCAAGACTCAGGTTTTCCCTCGGGGTTGGGAAGACTTTGGGGGATGTTGAGTTGTGTCCCTTCAGTACCCAAGGCCATTAGCTCTCAGGTCCCTGTTTGTCTATGTGTGACCCAAATTTACAGCTCTAGCTTTAAAGTTCAGGTGGCCTCAGTCAGATCGTCTCTTCCCTTACCTGTGCCTTCCACATTCCAACACCTGCTCCATATTAACCGCCAGAACCCCAGGGACCACGTGGAGCACCATCTGTATCCTGAGGGTTTCTCCTTCTAGTTGGTCCATCGCTATTCCAACTGTGGACTCTCAGTGATTTACATCCATACTCCCTAGCTGTGATTTAAATCCATAGCCTCTTGGATCTGATCGACTTTTTAAAACAGAAGTTTAATTTTTAATTGCTTTTTAACCCCAAAGCAATAGATTGCAAACTTTTCAGAACAAGCCGCTGTGCCGCCGACTCTCCTCGGGACTGCGATGAAAGCAGTCTCATGTTACTTAAAACAATTGCCCAGACTCTCAGCATGTCTGGCTTATGTTCCAAAGCTATACAAAGCCCCTTATTTCCTAGGGGGTCTTGAAATTTTACAAATGAATGTGTAACTACATCTCAGTAGTACAACGTCAGGACAATAATCACAGTCCATTAAATCAAGGCTGTTAGGGAAAGTGAAGCTCCAGGCCTTGGTCGAGCAATCAAGGAACCCAAGGCTATGTGAGGCAGGTCCAGCGACCTTGCCCCGGCCCTGAGAACAAGCTGCAATTGTCCCCTCTATGTGAAGTGCACATGCTGCTGGCATGCATTTTTTCAGCCTGCAGCGAGCGGTGCACAGGGTCCTGTTGTCCCAGGTCCTGTGCAAGGTTAACCAGGCTTCTCTAAACATTAACACCCATGGGAACAGTATGCTGTAATTGTGGAGGAATATGCCCTGGCTTCTAAGTACTTGTCAGTTTACAGAATTCCTTCTAGCGACCCCGGTGTAAATGTAATTTGCCGGGCAATGTTTATAGGCACCACAGCTCTGTAAACTGGCTGCCTGGACTGAGGCTGCTGGCTTTATGTCTTACAGGAACGCACCTGCGACAATAGGATGGCACTGCAAGCAGACAGGCTGGGCTCCGAACCCCTCCAAGCCTTTCTTATCATGTCTTCCCTCTATGGTTCAGTATATATTTGGGAGTCACAAGAAAACTTTCAAGAAATCACAGCAGAGCCTTGGTTACTTCTTCCATTGATGATGCCGAGACCAGGAGCTGGAGGTTAGCTGCACCATTAACTAGTTGTGTGACAGTGACCGCGCTGCACTCTGCTATGTGAGCATGCGCAGAGGCTGGGGATTTCCGGCATCTCCATCTGTTTTAAAATTTCATGACACTGTGCTTTTTTGAGCCCTGGGGATGTGGCTGTCTTGAAAATGGAGAAATGGAGGTTGTAGCCTGTGAAGTGGAAAAGACTCTAAAGATAATCTAGTCCTGTTTCATCACTGATATCTCTAGGCCGTGACTCACTTGACAAAGACACAGCTACTTAGGAGGCAAGGATCAGAGCCCCGCTCTTCTGTCTTTCAATCTAAACCTTTTCTATTATACTCAGACTTTCTGAAACAAGCCCTTTATATTATTGCTGAGTGGTAGGTGCATGCTTGCTATGGCACACGGGTAGTCAGAGAACAATCCTGCAGGGTGGAGTCTCTCCTTTTGCCTTTAAATGACTCCCAAGGATTGAATTCAGGTCACCAGACTCAGGCTGCAAGGACTTTACCGAAGGAGCCCGTGGAAGCAGGTCCTTCCACTCAGGCTTTTGAAAAATGAAATGAGCTGGTTTGGTTATTAAAAGCATTCACTGTTCTTCAGGGGACTCAGGTTTAATTCCTAGCACCCATATCAGACAGCTTATAACTGACTGTGTGTCTGGTTTCTGCATGCATGAGGTACATATAAACTCATAAGGCACCCCTCCACACACACATAAATAAAAATATAGTGGGTTATAGATTTGCACACATAATTCAGTAGAGAAGTTGTGATTGGTCAACTCAGACCTGAAAAGACATTCATCACTTTTAGTCACTAGACAAATAGAACTCTCAACAATACAACCTATGAGACACTGTATTCATAAAAATAGTGACAAAGGCAGTGTGGAACGGGCCACTGGAACAACTGGAGGTTTTGCATGAGACCAGCGAGAATGTTTAAGTGGTTCCACCATCTTGTATAATCATCATTGGGTCCTATACAATCAGTTGCACTTGGCATAAGACTCAATCGTTTCAGTCCAGGTATCTATTTAGGACAAGAATCATTTACGCAAACATCTATGCAGCTTCATTGCATATCAGCCTTAAACTAGAAGCAACATCAATCATCTACCACAGCGAAAAATTGTGGCATGTCCACATCGTAAAATTCTGCTTGGGATTTCTAAAGAGGCCGAGCACTCTGGTGAGCAAGTGTGAGCTAAGTAGTACAGACACTAGGATGTGTATAGGGTCTTATGCTGATGTCGTGAAGGCGCCAGGCAGTGCTGCCGTAGTAGGTAAGTTACTTTTGGGAATAACCTGGGCTCAGGAAAGTGTGCAACACCTGGATTGTCCTCATCACATTGGTGCACAGTTGCCAAATTTCCTCTATCTCACAATGAGTAGAATTTAATATAAATTAAAGCTGGGATTCGATGTAGCAGTGTGTGGCTTTGAGGTTTCTTGTCAGTATCTCAGCTTGTTCGTGCAGGCTAGTATGGTAGATATTCCACAGGACAAGAGGACCCAGTCTCTTGGGTACCTGCTCACAGGAACACCCTGTCAGACTTGGCTTCAACCCAGACTGTCTGAATAGCCTACGGAGCAGAGCTGGCATGAAGCCAGGCCTGATATGGACATACCATTTGGCCATTTTCATTTCTGATGGAAAATTCCAGGTCTGGTGCTGCATTAGACATGTTTATAAATCTGTGTGTTGGCACGCTTTAGATTTGTAACTCAGAAGAGGGTATGTCTCCTTTTAAAGAAAACAGACTTTTGGGAAAGCAGACATCCAAACAGGTTGAAGAGGCCTCTCTGGGGCGTTAGCAGAGGGGGGTACATATTGTATGCGCAGTAGAGCTTAGATCTGAATTAGGGGAGAGAGTGCTGGAATTTGAACACAGAATTATTCTAGGAGATATTGGAGTCAGAGTGTTCCAAAGGAGAGGGTGTTAACTGCAGCTGAGTGGTGGTTGGTTTTGAACTCCAGAAGAAGGAGGATTTCCATATATAGCAACTGATATGCAGCTAAGATACCGATTTCAGAACAGTGTGGCAGAGGCTCAGGAAGGCGGAGTGAGTAGAAAGACTATCTGAAGAGGGCTCATTCCAATCTCAAGAAAGTTCTGGCTGTAAGTACAGACTCAGTCCTGCCCTGTGTTTTCTATGTGAAGCTGGAACCAGGAGTGTAGGAAAGCTTGGTTTTAGCAATAGTAGTACAAGCTAGCATCTCTCCCAGGTTCTCTCTCCTGGCTGCTTTAGCTGTGTGCTCAGTCACAGGACACTTGACACAACTGCATTTGTTTCTCCAGGCACTGACCTTGAGTTCCCTTGGGCCCAAGGCATCTCGACAGACCTTAGACTTTCCTCCTTCCTTGAGAAGAGGAGCAGCAGAGGGATTCTAGGTGTGTATTAGGTGTCTCTATTCTCCAAAATAGAGCTCTGGAAGATTCTGTGTGGTGAATGGGCACCATTTTCAAATGCAGCCTGGGACCCACACATAATTAGTGCTCAAAAATTGACCACTCTGAAATTGATGTCAGCATCATGTGAGTATTAAGGGACAGAGGTCCCACGTTGAAGTTGCGACTGTGAGCCCATTGGACAAGCTTTGGCAGGTTTTGAATCTGATGGCCTTGATCTTAGAGGTCCGAGCTTCCAGAACTATGAGCAATATTCATGAGCAACTGTGGCTATCGGTGTGATCATGATCGTTACTCTCTCTCTTGTGAACCTGCAGTAGTTCACTATTGCTGGTTGGTGCAGGGGAAATATTTGTTCAAACTCTGCTATGTGAATAAGGGACTGGGTTTAATGTTACCCTAAGATTCCTCCTGCCAGCCGTGTGTGTGTGTGTGTGTGTGTGTGTGTGTGTGTGTGTGTGTGTGTG
>JANHMN010000002.1:56128721-56156738 GCA_030674055.1 Rhabdomys pumilio
ACACACACACACACACACACACACACACACACACACACACACACACATACACACACACCCTACAAGTGTTTTAAATGGTGCAGGTATTCTTTTCCTGTGTATTTTTGGTATGTTAACTTCTGTTTGGTATGTGGTAGTGTTTAAATTTTGGTGTGAATGTGCTATTTTAACCATTTTCCTCAATGCTTTATTTCCAAAGGATTTTTTCCCTCTCCTCCAAGATTACAAGGTCCCTGTAGGACCCATGTTTACATTTCCCTCAACGGGATTCATTACTCCAACTCTGTCCTCCAGCCAGCCACTTTCTTCCCATTTATTTGATATTAAGCCTATCATAAACTCCCATTTTCTAATGGCATGGCTTGATTTCAGCTCGCCCACTGGTCAGTTTGTCTGACCCTACATTGGTGGCACAGGTCATCATGTCTAGGTAAGCTGGCAGACAAGCCCATGGGTAGAGTAGAGATGATTTCATGACTTTGCAGGGATCATACAACTCTATACATAACGACATGGAATGGGTCACATTGGGCAGGATATTGATACACTGATAGGAATATGATGATACAAATTCCAGAATCTTAGAAACCCTCTAACAGTCCATCCTCCTGTCAAGACATGACACTTTCCTGTCTTGATTCAGGTCTTGCATCATGTCTTCCTCCAAACTGTGTAGCTGTCTTCGCTGAGATCATGAACATTCCTTCTTCAGTTTAGTCTGTGATTGTTTTGACAAGTATGCATGTGCATTTAGGGGGGGTATTATAAGTGGGTAGACTTCTCCATTATATTTTCAACATGGCATCAGGTAATATATAGAAAAGTTCTGTTATTTGTTCGAATCATATAATAAACAATTTTGATTGCAATTACCATTCCCCAAGTCTTGATTGTTTCAGAAAAAAAATCTGTTCAGATAACCAATGGCCCATGATATCAGAGCAGACTCTGCTCATCAGTTCCTTGGGTACCATTCCATCTCACGGAGACATAGTGTCTTCTATTCAGTCCTCGGCATCTGGTCACAAATTCGGCAAATGAAACAAGACAAGGGATAGAGCTTCTAGGAAGTAGTTTTATGGGCAAAGCCTAGAAGATACTTATACCTCATTCCCTCCATCCCATGGCCCCAAGCCCGTATGTCCTACTATTCCTTCAAATATTTACTATAGATATTTACATGTAGGATAAAACACATTGTATCTAGGATTTAGTACTATGTGTGACTTCAGCCTACACTGGGGAGTCTAAGAAAACATACCTTGCATTGTATGGTTCCATTCCATATGTATTCCATTGAGTCTGACAAATTCTCTTTAGCAAACTAAAATTCTTAATTCAATTAGATTTAATTTAGTATCTCTTAAAAATAACCACATTGTGGGGCTGAGGAGATGGCTCAGTGGTTAAGAGCATCGGCAGCTCTTGCAGAGAATCTGAGTTCAATTCCCAGCAACCACTTGGTAGCTCACAACTATCTGTAATGAGATATGATTCCCTGTTCTGATGTGCATGAAGACTGACTGTTCATATACACAAAATACATAAATAAATTAAAAAACCAAATTAATCCTAATCTTTAATTTAATAATATGTATAAATAGTACTTTTCTATTATAAAACTTTCTTGTATTACTAGAATTGATTAAAATCACTTGTGATCCATTATATCTTAGTTTTTACATTTTTATGGCTTTGTTGTTATTGTTCTTTTGTGATAGGGTCTCATTTGTAGCCCAGGCTGTCCTTGAGCTCCTGATTTTCCTGTTTCCACCGTCTTAGTGATAGGATTATAGATAAGCATGTCCCATCATACCTTGGTACGCCGTGTTTTAAATGCTTAATCGAGTCATTAAGGCGGTCATTAATCACAAAATGTATGCCTACATTAAAGGTGATTGGGGCTAATTATTGTCCTGTTTTTCTACTGTCACATGGAATGAACTAGAAATGAAAACACAGAAGTCATTAATGACTACAAGGACAGCCTGGAGCGACACAGCATGTCTCCTGCATGTCACTGCTACAGAGCTTAGCAGGGGGGAACTCGTTGTTCCGTAAAGTAGTATCATGTTTGCCATTTTTCTAATAAATGAGTGGAGAGAGGCTAACAGACATGTTAGAAAAACATGTCAAAAGAACAGGGCCAGGACCGGTGATGTAGCTCTGAAATGCTTGCCTAGCAAGGGCTGCTTACCTAGCAAGGGACTCCATCCCCGGCACTGCAGAAGCAAAAACCAACCCAAGATGGTGGCACTGTGGATATGAGTTGGTGACACTCAGCACAAACAAGAATCATCACCTAAGTGCTTTAGAGCCTTGGCTCCATCTCTTGCTACTTCCGTGACTTCGTTCCTCACTGAGTACACATTTAAAGACTTACTTATTTCGTTAGTCCTTTCAAAGAATGAGATTTTAGTTTTACTGAAGAACTGTTCTACTTTTATTTTCTATTTTATTGATGTTTGCTTTCGTCTTTATTAGTTCTTCTTTCGAGGGGCTTATTTCGTTTTTGTTTTCTGTCAGCTGCGTAAATGCATGTTCACAGGTGAGATCCAGAAGGATTGCCCCAAGGAAGGGTTCACTTTTTGTTTGGGTGATGGTCCCATAAACATGTCTAGATGATATGGTTGCTAAAATTTAAGTGACCTTACAATTTAAATATAAAGTATTAGTCTATTAAAGTTGAGATGAAATATTCGTGGAGAAGGCATGAAGACATCAGGACCATCAAGAGATAAAACAAATGACATGGTCGGGCATGCTCCTTCATTAATGCTTACTGAGAACAGAACCTTTGAACATCACAGCTCCATGGACACTTCATTCAGAACATGCTTCACTGCTAATCTTAGAAGGGGACAGGCACACACCACATTTAACATAGGAGGTCAAGAAATAGTTATACAGGGGTTCAGGTCTAAAATCTTAAATACTTTTATTTTGGAAAGTCCCCCAGGAAACAGGAAGTGCATGTGCAAATGGGAGGTCCCCCAGTGCCAAGAGAAGCCAATTATAACTCAAAGGAGGGAGTTATATATTAGGAGGGAGATTGCCTAGAAAAATAAAAGAAGGTGGCTCAGAAAGATAGAAAGTCATGTGACTGAGGAAGTCCTGGATAGAAAGTAGGGATTAAAGATCGCCGTCCCATCAGTTATCTGTTGGCAAAACGGTCCAGTTTAGCAATTAAGGTCAGGGAGAAATCATGGGATTTGGCTCTGTTGCTGATTTGAAAGCCATACCACAAATCTGCAGAACCAGCTTGCCTAATGTGATAACTCTACCCTGCCATCAGGATCCTGGGATGTAGGAACGGCTTAACAGTTAACAAACACTTCAATTCTAACGTACCAATGGCTACTGATAATCTCTGCAGTATGTGGTGTAGGTTTCCTTAAGAAGACTTAAGACATTCAATTAGTTTGTTATTTTGGATTTTTAGATTTGGAAAGGTTTAGTACCGATTACATATCTGTTTGGTTTCTTAAATATTCAAAGTGCTTGATGGAATTAATTATATTAAAATAATGATTATAATTTGAAATATTTAAGGGAATGAAAAACTATTTTTTTATTAATTATTCATATTCATTTCAACTTCTACCCCTAACACTTCTCAGATTCGTGTCACCTCCCTACCTCTTAGTACCTTAGGTTCCAGTGTGTGTGTGTGTGTGTGTGTGTGTGTGTGTGTGTGTGTGCATGATAATCTATTGACTCCTATCTGTGTTGCCACTGCCCATACACTCCTGGGTATGAGGCCATGCACCAGAGTGTGGCTGTCCTACAGGGACTGCACCCTTTAAGATAATTTATTTTTCCTTCCCCAGAAGCCATCAATTATTCCTAGCTCATGTTTGAGGAAATTTAATTAGTACAGCTTGTAACTGCTATTAAGTATTTAGGGGACTATTGATAAAACTTAAATTTTTTATTAATCTGAAATTGAATAACGTATGTATTATATTGTTGCAATTGTTAGATTTAGGGGCTCGGTGGTTAAGAGCCGTCGCTGCAGTTCCAGGGAACTTGAGTCCTGTTCTCTCCCAGCATCCATGTTTGCCAGGTGACTCAGAACAGCTTGAACTCCAGCTTCAGGGAATCTGGTGCCCTCATTTGGCCTCAGCAGCCACCTGCACAGATGGGCACAATGCCCCACCTCACCACACAAGTACATATAAATAATATCAATTTAAAAACAATCACTAGATCCATAAACAAAATTTAGTCCCTCCATGTAAATGTTGGAACATGGAAAAATGTTTCAGAATCTATAAATTTGTAAAACATTTAGTTTTATTAAAGTTCAGTAATGCCGGGCAGTGGTGGCACACGCCTTTAATCCCAGCACTTGGATGGCAGAGGTAGGTGGATTTCTGAGTTCGATAGAGAAACCCTGTCTCTAAAAACAGAAAAAAAAAGTAATAAAGTTCAGTAATGAGAAACCCTCAGTACTTCAAGCTATGCACAACTCCCTCTGCTATTTAGTCTTGAGTTGAATCCTCAGTTTATTTCACCGTAGACTTATGGCCCCGCCCTGTTTTTTTTTTTTCTTTAAATCCGTTTCTCTTGAATAATTTTGGTGACTCTCAAGAGTCAGTGTCATCGACTTACCACATGTATTATTTACATGCTCCTGAATTGAGAGCAGATCCCTTTGGATTGAGTTGTACTTTTTTCACAGAAACATGAGACAGCAAGTAATAAAGCAGCCTGGAAGAATAGGCCTTGGGTATATAGAGTGGTCTAGACTAGGTCAAGAAAGCTCCCAGTAATGTTGTACCCTTTGTTGTCTGCCCTCCTAGACAGGGATTTTTTTGGTTGTCCTGGAACTCAGTATGTAGACCAGGCTGGCTTTGGAACTGAGAGAGCCTGCCTCTTCTGGTTCTAAAGGCATGCACCACTATGCCCACCTTAATGTAATGTCTTTCTACAGTATAATTCCAAAATCTTAAAAAAAAAAAAAAAAAAACCTTTGAAATAGTCTTTTTCTTAAATGTGTCACTAATCATGGCAAGAGATTTTTTAAAGTGGGATTATTCAGTGAGAATATGTGATGTGTGTAAAACATTAGATGTGTTTGCTGTAAATGTGTTTTGATTGTAGATGGCTTAATGCCCTAGACCCTGCCAGGAATTCATCTAAAATTCCCAAATGTTTGAATTCCAAAATCCAATGGCCCAGGAGTTTCAGATAAGTGATTGAAGACTTCACAGCAACACCTCTGGTGCCCTAGAGATTTTCATCCTACCCTGCCTCCCTTAGTCAAGGCACCCCACTGAGCTAGGAAGATGTGTTTTCTTTTGCAAAGTGCAAAGAACATTGATTAAGTCTCTGACCTAAGGTAAATTTTCAGGCAGCTTAAGGCCTTGGATGTTCTAGGAGCGGATCCCTTGATGGACTGGCCCATGGCTACAAGCTCCACTTCATCCTTGCTATTACAGAGTTAGAAGGCCAGGGTTTGGAGTAGAAGATTCCCCCAGAAGAGGGCATAGATCCTCTGATAGAACTGACCTCTTCCATGCACACGGAAAGACGGGTTGGGTGACTCTTCCTGGTATGTAGGCTTCTCTCCAGGTGTTGCACTGAGAACTGAGCATTAGCGTTCAAGGACTTGGCACTTCTTGTTGCAGAGGATCTTAGCTTCGGGGTGAGGCCTGCGGATTACATTTTTTTGTCAGTCTTTGGCCTTCCTATTTCAGGTTGGCGTGTGTGCTGTGAATCTTCCCGGAATCAGCTGCAGGATCTGTGCCGACTAGCCAAGCTTTCTTGTGCTGCACTTGGTGTTTCTAAGAAGATTCTGGATGACTTTGAAGTTGAATACCTGCTGCAGAAGGCCGAGCAGAGGCGGCCCCACCCTGTTTCTCTGTCTCCTTTAGAGAGGCAATGCTTTTCTTACTGTTTCGTTCAGAACTGTAGGCAGCATTTTGATTCTGTGGGTTCCTAGAGGTGGCTATGCTCTTACCCAGCAGCCTATGCCCCTCTAGTCAGTGTTCTGAGAATTCGACTCCATCTTTATCCATGTTTCCCTTTAGTTCTTGGCTTGAGAAGAATTTCTTCTCAGAGGCTTCCCTTTCCAGGAAAGAGGACAGAAACAAGCTGACAACAACAACCATCACTATTACCACCACCACCACCACCACCACCACCACCACCACCACCACCACCACCACAACAACAACAACAACAACAACAGCAGCAACAACAACAACCCACGGTGATCTTTAGTAGGTGTGCTCGACACTGGAACTCCTGCACTACTGATTTTGTGATCTTCACTCATTTAAATTGTATTCTGCGCATGGAGTTTCTCCCCCTCCCTGTTGCCCTCCCCCACTGATGACATTTCGGTACTTAAGATTTTTCTGATTAGAACATAGACAGTCCCTAAATGTCACGGCACAGCTCCTGTGTTGTCTTCTGTCAAAAGTTAGAATCTACATGTCTCTCTAAACAGGTAAAAAGCTTCAGACTTCATTTACTATCAATTTTCTTCCTCTGGGCCTTCCAGGCTGGTCTGCTCTTCGCCTCTTGTGCCACACACCTCTCAAGGCAGCTATGTGTGCCGCCCGAGACATTTGTAGATGACTATGGCATGTTGTAGTGCTCAGAGTTCAGATGCCATTCAGAGAGGAGACTATCTATCTCCTCCCCCTTTCTCTTCCTAATTCTCCCTTCCTTAGTCACTCTCACTGGTTGGGAGTTGCTCTGAGTCTGTTGTATACTTGTCAACATAGGTCTACTTGTTTTGTAATCATGGCTTATTTAATACACTAATGGCACTCTGTCTTGGTTTAAGCACACAGCTGGAATTTCTAATAATGTCATCTTATTATTTGTTCACAGGGTATACATGGGGGGGGGGTTAGGAGTGAAACGTCTTCCTTCATAACTCTTGTTGACATTTTTCATCAGAATATTTTATCCTTTAGGTTACTTTTTAAATAAGATGTTCATTTTATTTACATTAGATTTATGCCAAGCATGTATATCCCTGTCCAGTGACTCACTTTGCAATCTTACCTGGTAACTGATGATGCTGAAACTTTCATGTGAAATTTCACAGAGTAAGATCATTACTGCCTTTGCTCCAAGTACAGCTGTCTCCCAGTCAAGCTGACCATGGCTTTTTTTTTTCTTACTTTCAGTTTTGAAAATGTCAGCGGATTGAAGCTTGTTGGGGTATAGGAGAGGGGAAACATTTAACCCCCTGCTGTTTTTCCATTTCTTAGTCAGCTTTCTTTACATTTCTGAAGCAATCCCACTTGTCCATGGATTAGCAGCGATGAATTTCTAATTGCAAGTACCAGTGCACTTTGGTTCATTTTCATTTTAGTTTTACGTCTTCTCAGGGTTGATCTGTTGTACTGTTAGCGTCATTCTATTGAAGAAGGTGAAGATACACAAATAGTTTCTCAGCTGCCCCGTCTCCTACGTACTGGGCTATACAAGAGTTCGTTCCGTAGCATGCCCTCTCCAGGGCTTCAGTCCTATGACTGTGAGCTCTGTATGATGTGCAGAGTTTTCTTCCTCACCTACAAAGATCTCAGCTTTCCATACCCATTCACTTTTCCAAATACCCATTATATTCATCTTGTCGAATTTCAAAATGATGACTGGTGTTTTTTTTTTTGTTTTTTGTTTTTTTTTTTTTTATTATATTAATGAGGTTATCCATGGCTGCAGAGCTGCTGTCGTTAAGATATAGAGGCTTGCTTTTGGATATACTTAAAAACACGTCTCAGTAAACTCACGCCATTCCCATAAAGCCATTTGCAGGTTTTTCATTGAAAAATACTTCTAAACTGCATTTTCCAGTGGGCCATTATATATCCCTCCATTTCCCAAGCATCCCATCTGCCAGTGAGATGCCATTTCTTACGTCTTACTGTTTATTGTGTTGGCTAATGCTTCAGGGCTTCAGCAAACAGCATGCTTTGTGGAAGGGGGAGAAAAAGACAGGAGAAGGAAGAGAGAGAATAGTTAAAAATTCCAAAGGGTGATTTAGGATGGAGGGCCCTTCAGTGAGAAATCGAATCACAGTTATCATGATGTGTGAAGGTTTCTTGGCCCTATGAATGCCATAGAATCTTAAAGTTTCTACTAAGCCTAATCCACTGACTAATTAGATTGGAGTTCAGTTGGCCAGGATCTTTTAAAGCCACTGGGAACCAGCTGATCATCTCTAGGAGACGGGATTATGCTCCCGTCAGTTGCTTTCTGTTTTCATGGCAGCTGTTTCTTAAGGTTCTAGAATGTATGTTTTATTTTCTGCAATTTTGGTGTTTAAATATTGGGTGGCCATGATGTGAGATTGTAACCAGCTGGTTAAACCTGAGAAACAGACAGAAAAAATGACAGGAGCACATAGAAGATAACTTCTGCCCTTGATAGCATCCTGCTTCCTGAGTTGATACTGTCCTCCACCTCCATGGTGGTGGTGGTGGTGGTGGTGGTGGTGTGTGTGAGTGTGTGTGTGTGTGTGTGTGTGTGTGTGTGTGTGTGTGTGTGTATGTATGTGTTGTTTTAAATGTTTGCTATGCTTGTTGGGATTTATTATGATAAGATTAGAAGGCTTCCTTCTGGAGATGACTAGATTATTCTCATTGTCAACTGCAATATTCCCTCCATGCTCACTTCAAATGCAAAATTGATTAATTTTAAAAATCTTCTAATTAATTGTGGTCTGATTGGTTTCAGAGAAGGAAGGGCCTTAAGGTAGAATCCTCAGATTGCTCTCCCAGCTCCAGTGATGGAATAGGAGCCCAAGAAGAATGGTGTGAGTATCTACTCATCTTTACTTGAAGAGGCATATGCTTGGGTCCTTTGGGAATATACACCTTTGTGCCCAGATGTCCTTACTCCGCAAGAAATGACAAACAAAATGAAACAAAATACCTCAACCCTGTCATGTAAGGTGGAGCCAGGAAGCTTCTAGATGCTGGGAATCTGTATAGCCAGGAGTGGTATACCTCTACTAACTGGGTCATCTTGTGTATTTACTGTCACCAACCAAATCTGGGGTCTTGGGGCTTCTATTGTGATGAAGCATCATGTCCAAAACAACTTATAAAAGAAAGAGGTAAACTGGCCTTATGGTTCCAGGCATGAAAATGAATGATGTTGAAGAGGATGCATGGTGATAAGAGCCTGAAGCAGCAACTCAGAGTTCACATCACAAACAGCGAGTATGTAGTACACTGAGAATAGATAGCTCATGTCTTTTGAAACCTCAAAGCCCTTCTCCAGTGGCACTTCCCCTGAAAAGGCCATACCTCCTAATCCTTTCTAGACAGTTTCATCAACTGAGGACCAAGTATTCAAAGCATGAGCTTCTGGAAACCATGCTCATCCAAACCATGACAGCTGGCCATGTGCCCCTCTAGAAGCCCATGGTGACATGACAGCTTTGCTGAGCACTCTGAAGGTGGGTGTTGGCCACTGTGCACTGGGCGACCTTGTTATGGTCAGGATTGGTGACTGCTTTCCCTGGATCATGAGATTCAGGATTTTCTGTTGCCTTAAGATCAGGTTAACTTCTCAGTCACAATGGGGCAGTTCATTATCACCACATGGTATTTTAGAAAACACAAATCCTGATTGTCAGAGGCAGAAGATGTCCTGAGAATGAAGTAAGAGGCAGACAATGAAGACTGTAAAGTGAAAGTGACTGAGGTCTTACATGTGTCTTGGGACCTCTGAGGGTCATTACACATCAAAGCAGGAAGAAAGTGTTTATGTACTTTAGTGAATAAAGGAGAGCCAGACACTCCACTAGACTGAACCTGGCCTTTCTCAAAAATTATTAACATCATGTCTCTTAGTTGGCTAAGAGACAGTTTTGGGGACAGGGAGAGTCAGGGATGTGACTTGCCATCCAGTACATGAGCTTATTAATGATTTTGTTAGTCACTTGTGTTTGTGATGCTTCCAGGGTCAGCTGCTGGGGAGCACAAATGTTATACCAATATGGCTCTTGGCATATCAGGCTTAGTCCCTCCCATGTGATTCTTGAGTTCTGTGGCCTCTAGGAAGTGAGATGGGTGATACTTAGAGGTGAGCCTGTCTGTGATTAAATGGTTGCTTTGGGGCTGCATGAGCGGACTAGGTCATTCCTTCCTTTTCTTGCTGGTATGCTAACTTCTTTACCAGGAAAACTGTGTCCTCAATGAAGTAGAGAGGAAACATTGTTTATGGCATTCTCCCCAGCCCGGTCTATATTTTTAATAATTGCTCTGCAATACACCAAACACGAAGTTCGTCAGTGTAAGCATTTTCACATTACAGTGCTGACTCAGACGTACAAAGTATCCTCACATTGTGGTGCAGCCACCACCTTCATACATCTCTACAGTGTTTTCCCATCTTCCCGAATTAAACTCAATTATCAGTTAACAACGACTTATCCCCGCTTATCTTCCTAGCTCCTGGTAACAACCTTTGATCCTTCTGTCTGTGACCTTGATATGCTAGCAACTTCATACGTGTGCAATCCCAGGGTATTTCTCTTCTTGTGGTGGGCTCAATTTACTCAGCACAGGATCTTCCTGTGTCAGTTCATAGCAGATGTCAGAATTTGTTTCTTTTCCAAAGCAAATGTTCCACGTGTGAACACATTGAATTCTTTTATCCATTCAACTATTGATGAAAATTGGCCTGTAGTTTTTTTTTTAAGAGATAAAATCTGCCTTCATTTCCAGTGTTTACTTTGTTGAACTTGCAACCATTTGAGGATTATTCTAGGCCAATGGTTTCCCATCTTAAGCATGCTCCAAAATCCCCTAGAAGGTTCACAGAGTATAAATTGCTGGTCCCTTTCTCCAGCGTTTCTGATTCAACAACCCCCACTGGAGTTCTGGTCTGGTCGCATCCAACAGGATCATAGGTTCTGCTGCTGTTGTTGTTAGCACAAGCTCACACTTGGGGAAATGCTGCCAAAACGCCTTTCAAAGAGCTGCTAGCTACAGACCAAAGAGCAGCTCCCCACCACATACTCTCCTATGGGGACAAGCCACTTACAATTGCTGGCCAGGTGCTGCCCTAAAGGGTGTTCATGTAATAGCTGGCTACTGACCTCCAAAAGTGAGCCAGGTCATCCCCTCAGGAACTTGAATGAGTGACCTGGAGATAGGATGAACAGATGGTTGACCAGGCAAGAGCTGGAGCTGTGATGTCAGCTGTAGACTTAGGGAGTCAGTGATGGAAGAAACAGAGTGGGCTTTTGTCCAGAGGAGAACACCATCATCCCCCCCACTTTTGTAAGACTCCCCAAAACTTTCTGCTTCCTTCCTGCCTACTGAGTCCATCCTGCTGTCAGAAAGAATTGGCCCCTAGGCTTGAATTTCAGTGAAGCCATGAAGAGAAAATGCACCATGAAATTATATGGCTCCTGCGAAGAGACGGCATCTGCTTCTTCTTTGGGCTTTTCCCCTCCATGCAGTATTAAAGCATCCTGTTCTGGGGCTGACTCCACTTCCTGGAAATATTGTCTGCATTAACAAATCCTCATTTAAATAAAGCACAATGTAGCATCTTAGGTGCTAGTGAGGTCCCTAAGGCATTTGTGGGTTCTCTACCATTTTCTAACATTAGTATTAATAATTTGTTAGATTCCCGCTAAGTCCCCTCATAGCACGTTGGATGGAAATGAAGAGCCTTTGCTTCAGCTCTTGTTTGCTTTCTGCACAGAAGTTTCTGAACAGTAATTTGAATTAAGAACAGGATTTAAAGAAAGTTGCCTTTCCTCCTTTTTTTTTTCTCTTTTTTCCCATTCTGTGCTCTGCGTGCACTTGCTTTAATTATTTTCCTTGGGGGATAAGATAAAAAAAAAAACAAACCATCAATTAATAACAGGCAAATTAGCGAGCACCAATGTTTTCCATAAATTATTCTAAAAATAAACTTTATGTTACGCCAAAGAGATTTTTATCTGACATCTGAGGAATCCCAGCCATGACTGCCATGTCAAAAATAGAGGGGACATTTGGTTCCGTTTCTAAAGAGATTCTCTCAAGATGCACTTGGGAAAAGGCCCTGTTACAAAGTGCAGCCCACGTGATAGGGAACCCACCCTGTATGTTGTTTCCAGACCTCAGGCCTGTCCTCTTGAACATGTGTCCTGTTTTCCCCAGGGGACCAGCTCACTGTCCCTAACGTCTCACGGATAAACGGAAATGTGAGACTGTCTAGGCAAGGACACCTGATATCCCTCCAAGCACAGCCCTGTCTGTGACCTGGCTTCCTCTGCATGTTCACTGGGATCCTTGCCCGCTTCCTGCATTTCAAGAATCCAAAATGTCTGTTTGTCATAAGAGGGGCGGAGGCATTTGTCCCTTGGCTTGTTTTTCCTTATTCTGAGCACAACTGTTGTCTATCAGCTGCAGCTTTGACATCTGATGCCTTCCCTCTTCTTGGTCAACCATAGGCCCAAGGTACCTGTCTAGAAGCTCAGAAGCAAACACATTACTCAGTGTATAATTTTTACTATGGAAGATTACAATTGTTCTATTCTGTTAGCTGTTGTTCTAATGCCTTACTTACTCTGCTTAAAGATCCGTCTTTGTGGGAGTGTGTTATATATAGGGAAAAGATTGTGTAGACATAGGGCTTGGTATTATCTGCAGTTTCATGATCCACAGAAGGTTCTGGAATATGAAGGGTGAAAGGTGGTTGCTGTACTGATATTCTTTCAATGATCTGACTATCTAGCATATTTTACCTCTTCCAGTCAGATTTTATAAGTGAGTGGCTGCATTTTAGGTCAGAACTCAGGACATTGCAGGAGACCATTTTGACAGAGGTGTTAAGTGCTGAGTGGACATCAAAGCTCCCTTCTGCTGTCTGGGCCTGCATCTTCTAGTCCTGGGAAGAAGCAGGTGTTGGTGGTTAAAGATCTTCTATGTTTGGCCAAACAAGTAGGTCCTGGTAGGTTAACCAGTTGATATGTGAAATTAACCGTGGGAACTTATAAACATGGAAGCCCTGAACCCCGCCCCCAGGAATTCTGGTTTAATTGGTCTTGGGTGTGGCATAGAGTTTTCACCCATAAATTCCCAAGGGGAATTCTAATGTTTAGTACTACTGAGGATCTGTGTTTCTAAGCACCAGGGTTACAGCAGTAAACAGCCCTTAGCATGCGATACCCTATACCTAACACACTCTTCCTGAGACTGAAGGAAGCAAAACAGAGATTAATTAACACAGAGATGTCCTTGGGAGGGGTGGGAGTTGGAGAGTGTCTCTGAAGTGAGATCCAGGATCAAGGGAGGAGGAAGAAAGAGTATGGATTTGTGTGGTACAGAGACTAATACATGCTTATTTATAAGCATCGGGTCACATTCCAAAGGAAAACTTCCAGGAAACTAGAGATTTCTCTTACTTCACATACATGACATATTTGGAAGAAAAACTTGCTGTCTGGCATACTAGCAGGGCACACAAGGTGAGTGAGGTTAGGCGTTGCACAGAGCCACCCCCAGCTGGGGAGGGAGACACACAAGCAACACAGCTTCCTGTAGATGCCACTGCAGGGGCTTAGGACTCCTCTGTGCAACAGCAACAAAGCTGAAACCCCAAACTGCACAGTCATTCCACTACAGAAGGTCTGCACACACTAGCCATGCAAGGACAAATGGGGACCCCTCCACAGCTGGTGCAAAAAGGGTCACAGAAAAAAAAAGAGTGTGTCTAGTTTTTTACAGACACTGGCAAAAAATTGTCACTTTTTTGGTATTGAGAAGGAATATGAAATGGCTGCAAGAACTCAGTGCCTGCCTGTCTATCTGTCTTTCTATCTGTCTGTCTTTCTGTCTGTCTGTCTGTCTGTCTGTCTGTCTTTCTGTCTTTCTGTCTGTCTGTCTGTATCTATCTATTTATCTATCCATCCATCTATAAACTATCTATCCATCTATCTATATACTATCTACCTATTCATCTACCACACATATGTATATTTACATATACACATGTATGTATATATACATATACACATACATATATACCTATCTATCTCTATCATCTATCTCCATTTGTTATCTGCCTATTTATCTGCTATTTTCATGTTATGTTATGTTAGTGCTTCCTATTTTTATTACCAATGTACCAATGTTGATATATGATTAATTGAAGTTCATTCTGGCTTGCTAGGGTTAATTGAACAATGTTCTCCTCATCCAGAGCCCAGTCCATGTGATAGCACACACAACACCTTGCAATTCCTTATTATACCTCTTTTTGTCTCAGATTATATTCTTATTATGTGACTATACCTGGTCCATACAAATTCACTACATTAGTATGCTGGCTTCTGGACAGAATGTGGATCAAAACCTTCTCTTCATCAAGAACCAAGGTTAGGCATGGAGTGTCGCCTGGTGATAGAGCATTTGGCTGGCATAAGCAAGACCCTAGGTTCTGTCTTCAGTTCAAAGAACACAAAAGCAAAAGATCAATGCAAAGTCTAGTCAGGATCCTGTTGGAGGCACAGTGGCTCTCCACACAGGCGAGTCCAGATGGCTGTCAGTCTTTCTGAAGTGGGATTTTACAGAGTTGTGCTTTACAGGTCTCTTCTCTGCTCAGTGCCTTAAGACAGAGGGTGGCACTCAAAGCCCCAGGAGTGGGCAGAATGAAGTATTGTTCCCTGGATCCCAGCCTCCTCCTTTGTGAAGTAACAACACTGCCACCTACCTTACACATGCTGTGAGGGGTTCAGTGATTTAAATAGTCTTCGGGGCTGAGTCCTGAGGATGCTGCAGGCTCTGTTCATGGCAGTTGGAGAAGAGAGGTGGTCTTAATAGAAAGAAGTAGGAGATGTCCTCAGACAACCACCAGTGGAAGACTGCATTTACCTGCACTAGGGATATGGGGGTCAGTGAACCCCTGAAGAACATTAATCTTTTGGTAAGACTTCTGTCAGGGGTAGATGGCTGTAGGTTGCCCGATGCCAGGCAAAAGCCACTGGCAAGACCCAGGCTCTCTTCCTCTTTTTGCTTTCTCTTGCTTCAAGCTTATAGGAGGGAAACTTCGAATGCTAGAGAGAAAGTGCGCTTCAAGCTGCCCTCAAAGGCCACACCAGGCGTAGGCTTCCGAAAGAGACACATTGTCATTGAGCTAAACAGAGAGTTCTAATTATTACATAGACTCAGAAACTTAATTACTGCACTGAGCCTATGGTTTGTAATCAGGAATAAGAAAGGTCTTGTTATAGGGTGAGAGTGACCAGGGAAGTCATGGGAACTGCCCTAGTTTCCTTGCATGGAAGGAATAGCACACTTCGTAGGGTGAGCTGCTGGGGCACTGCTGGGGCGTTGCTGGCTTATAATACTAACAGTTTCTCTCTGGATCCCCAAAGCCTACTCATTCAGCTTACAGACCAGAAGACTAGGTGTTCAGAAGTAGACTGGGGTTGGATAGGGTCGGTGGGGGAGCTGTTCATGAGCCAGTACATGGTTGTATTTCACATGGTAGCAGGGCATGGGGATTGTCTGAGGGTTTCTGGTGCTGTAATGAAGCACCATGAACAAAGAGCAGGAAAGGGTGTATTTGGACTATGCATTCACATCATGGCTCAGCATGGGTGGAAGTTAGGACAAGAACTCAAACAGGGCAGGAACTTGGAGACAGGAGCTGGTGCAGAGACCATAGAGGGGTGCCGCTTACTGGCCTGCTCCTCATAGCTTGCTCACTCAGCCTGATTTCCTATAAAACACAGGACCACCTGACTAGGGATAGCACCATCCACAATGGGCTGGACCCTTCCCCATCAATCACTAATTAAGAAAATGTCCTATGCTCAGAGAATTCTGCTAAAGATGGGGAAGGAGGATTGTAGGAGCCAGAGGTGTCAAGGATACTTCAAGAAAAGCCACGGAATCAACAAACCTGGACTCACAGGGGTTCACTGAGACTGAGATGTCAATCAAAGAGCCTAAGTGAGTCTAACCTAGGCTCTCTGCATATGTGTTATAGTTATGTAACTTGGTATTTTTTGTGGGACTTCTAACAAAGGGAACAAGGGCTGTTTCTCGTGTTTTTGCCTATTTGGGAGACCCTTGCCCTTATACTGGATTGCCTTGTACAGTCTTAAAATGAGGGGAGGTACCTAATCTTATTGCGAAGTGACATACCATGTTTGGTTGATACCCCTGGGAGGCCTGCCCTTTTCTGAAGAGAAATAGAGGAGGAGTGGGTGGGGAGGGAGGAGGTGGTGGAGAGGGACTGGGAGGAGAGGAGGGAGGATAAACTGCAGTCTGGATGTAATATATGAGAGAATAAATTAATGTAGAAAGAAAATGCTCAAAAGAAGGAAAGGAAGAAAGAACGAGCTAGTTGGTGTTGGCACAAGCCTTCAGTTCCAGCACTCAGGAAGCAGAGTTCCAGTGGCAAGAAGTAAGTTCAGCTGGGCTGAGGGACATGATAAGTTCTACTTCAAGGGAGCTAAGAAATTCTTGGTTCATTATGGTGGTTGTAGGGGGTTAAACTTTAGCTGGAGTAAGGACACTTTAGCACCAAGGACAATAAGAGACTAAGGTTTCTGTCAGTTGACTCTCTATATATTGATAAATTGTAAAAATACAGAAGTACATCATTGACCTCTACAGTGTCCCAGAGTCTGGTGTATATGAAAGAGTGAGACTCATGGCCTTGAATTTCCTTGTCGTAAGCATGGGGTTATGCAGGCTTCTCTATTCAGAAAATCTGAAATAAAACATCCACCCAAGTCTGTGGTTCTTCTTTTTTCTCTTTTTTTTAAAAATGAAAACCTGATGCCACCAGTGGAAAATTCCACACCATGATATCTTGTTATGGGCACAAAGCTGTTAAAAAATATTGCATAAAAGAACAACAACAAAAAGACACATTGGAAAGCAGACAGTCTCTCCCACAAGGGGTGCTGGCCAAGTTGGAGAGCTACATGTAGAAGAATGAAACTAGGTCCTTATCTCTCACTCTGCACAAAACACAACTGCAAATGGATGAAGGACCTCAGTGTAAGACCCAATATCCTGAACACAATAGAAGAGTAAGTAGGGAATGCGCTTGAATTCATTGGCATAGCAAAGAAGTCTTTGGACAGTCATGACGACCAGCAATTAATAAACAAAACCTCATAAAACTAAAGCCTTCTATACAGCAAAGAATACTATTATTCTGTTAGATAGCTATATATCTAATAGAGGGTTAGCATCTAGAATATACATGAATTTAAAAAAAAATCAACATCAAGGAAAAAAAAGCCTAATTATATGAGGCATACAAATAAACAGAGAACTCTCAGAAGTCAAAGTCCAAATGGCCTAGAAACATTTAAAACAATGCTGGGTATCTTTAATCACCAGGAAGAAATTAAAGGTACTGTGAGATTTCATTTCATCCTAGTCAGAATGGCCATGGCAAGAAAAATAATGCAGATGAATACTAGTGTGGATCGGGGAAAGGGAAACACTCACTGCTGGTGAGAGTGCAAACTAGTGCAGACATTGGTCATTAGTGTGGAGGTTCCTCAAAAAAGCTGCCGGTGTATCTACCTCATCATCCAGCTGCCACCCATCTCCAAAGACTCCGTATCCTTCTACAATAATAGCTGCTCATCCATGTACGTTCCTGTTCTATTCATAACAGCCAGGGGATGGAAACAGCCTAGATGTTCATCAACTCACGAATGGATAAGGAGAATGTGGTCCATCCGCACGTGAATCAGCTATTAAGAAAAATGCAGTTCATAAGCAAATGAATCAAGCTGGAAACTGTCATTCTGAAGGGGGTGACTTAGGCCCAGAAAGGACAAATGCTACCTGTTTCTTGATCTGTAGGTATTAGTTTTGAAGTTTCGGATATTCACATTTCATTTGGAATACCCATAGAGCTCAGTAAACTAGTAAGAGGCCATGAGTGAGGGGGGAAGGAGGGAAAAAGAGAATGCACCACTATAAAGAGTTAATAGGTAATTATGAAACAGGAAGGGTTAAATTGGGGTGGGAGATGAGAAGGCAGGGTGGAACAGGGGATGAGAGAGGGATAAATTATACTCAAGACTTTTGAAAATGTAATATGGAAACTTGCTACTGTAGACATGTACACACACACATACACACACACAAACACAGACACAGACACACTCACACATACACACTCAGACACACAGTCACATGTAGTTACACGCACACATAATCTCACTCTCACACACTCATACACACATACACGGACACTCAAACATACACTCTACACAGTCACACACATATACTCATACACACATACTTACACTCATACACAGTCTCTCTCACACACACACAGAGTTAAAATGAAGTTACCCAGCAATGTCCAAACTAGACACCAGACAGTAACAAAAAGCTCAGTGCTGGGAATGCGTTGCTCCATTTGGAGCAGTTGACCAGTGAGTTCCCATAACCCACCCCCAGTCTTTACTGTCTATTGCCCAGCCTCTTGCTTCCCCTCCAGAACTCAACCATGAGATCGTACTGATAAAGAGACTGTATACTTGAGTCATAGAACATAGAGAAGTCAAACTGGTACTGACTTGGAACCTCAGAGATTATGGGAAGATGGGGTGGAAAGACTGTAAGTGCCAGAGGAGACGGATGGCTACAAGAAAACAGCATTTTCTGGACACAGCAGGCAGTTGCACAAACCTCACCATGGGTTCGACAGCATCCACAAGACCTATGCAAGCCAAAGTCGGACAAAACCCCAAGCATGGGGTGGGGCACAAAGTCCTTTGTGGTGTTAGGGTCCATGATTTACCAAAGAGTGATACCCAGAACTCAAAGAATGCAAAAGCAAAGAATGTTTATTCTGCAGAAGTCCAGCATGCTGAGGTCTCCCATTACCAAATAGAGATGCCCCAGTGAGCTCGAAGGCCTCATTTAAAGCACATTAGAGGAATTCCAGGGGGTGTAGGTGACCTCTGTCATAATCATTGGCTGTATCTCCAGGGACATTCCAGAACCATTGCTGGGGTGTTGGGTGTTGGAAACTGTTGCTGAGGAAGTCTACAAACTGCTGCTGACCCATTGTCTTTGCCCCAGGCCAGGTTGCAGGGCAGCTTCTGAGACCTGGACTTGCCTGGACTTGCCTAGGTCTTGAAAATAGAGATTTAGGCCTAGTTTCCTGAACTGTTAATTTGAAGCCTGTCTGTTAATTTGGAGTCAGCCTAGCCTGTCTCAGTGGGTTTCACTACAAGTTCCTGCCTTGGCTTCTGTAGTTCAATCTATTTCAGTTTATTCCCAACTAGCTTACAAATAAGTTAGACTCAGACTTCAGTTATTTCATTTGGCTTTGACAATTTTGAGGGGGTCATCCCTAATCTGCTTTTCTGACTGCTGACCTGGCTACCTCTACAGCAGTGTGCCTCAGATACTTGCTCATTTTCCTTGCCATGTGCTCATGATTTCTCTCCCCTCATGGCAGCTTCCTCCTCTCCTCTCATTCTTCTTATTTTTTCCATCTGATCTCTCCTCTCTCTTTTCTCTTCTCTACCCCATCCCAGGTAACTCAAAACCCATCTATCTCTAATTCCCTCAGTAGGTGGCTGTAGCCAGTTTTATTTAACCAATAGCCTTAAATCAAGGAACAAGGTTTGCCCGGCAAAAGCTTGTAAATGTGAGAATGTGCTCACAGGCCTAGGCCTTCCCTCTGGTATAGAATTTAGTGTTACAATGTCTAGCAGCAGATCAAACATCAGCAGGATTTCCTCAGTGAAGGACAATAACCTTTACACCAGATGACCCTTCCCCTAACCCTGAGATGGTTGCCAAGTGGGACAGTGAAGGATGTGACTATTTGGAATATTTGCATGTATATATAATGACTTATCTGATGACTGTGACTTAAATTTAAACATGCAATTCATGTAAGTTTCATTATGACTACTTGCATAAGGGAAATTGTATGTAATATTTTTTTAACAATTTTATTGCAGGCACCAACATTTTGTGGTATGGGAAAATTTCAGTTGTGGTATCTTGTCTGGTTTTGAGAATCTTAAGGTTTGGAGCAGTCTGGGTTTCAGATATTAAATTCAAGGAACCACAGCCTGCACTTGGCCTAGGATGAAGACCCCACAGGATGTGAACTCAAGCCTATAAGCCGCAAGAAATGGTAGCATCTTTTTCCTGGACAAAGTGCCACCTGGGTTATGACGCAAGTGTTGGAGTGGCATTGCAGGCAGGATGCTGTTTTTCCTAACAAGGTTCATTCCTACTGGACATTGCCAAATGCTAGGTGACTGTCTGGAAATTTGTTAAGCTCAGCATCCTATCATCCATTTCCTGCTTCAGGCCTCTATCCTCAGACTGCACTGAAGATCTTAATCCACTGAATCTTACAGATGCCAGGATTGCTCTCCATCAGCCCACACATCTGGTTAGAGTCATGTTCTTGAGACTGACTTGCATATCTCCAACATCTGTCAACCCTATCTACTCTTCAATTGCTCTTGGGGCATTTGGAGGGAAAGCTGGAATCGAGACCAACACACTTGCATGGAAACAGCATCACAGGTTAAAGCACATTCAGAGAGTTGTTAAAGTTAGTGTGGCTTTTTTTTTTCAATATTTATTGCCAAGCTGTTGAGTGATCATAAAATAAGCGTCCAGCTGACGGCTTTCTTTGGTCTTACACTGCCATATGTCTTTTTGGTGGAGTGTATGGTGCCTGTTGGGGCTCAAAACATCTGAATAAGCTGAGGGGATGGTAAAACAGGAGGGCACCAGGTCCCTCGAGACCATTGATTAACTTGATGCAAACACCTGTCTCATTTTATGTAGACTGCCTCATGAATGTTATACCTAAAAACAAAACATAGGCTGTAATACCTGCAGGCACAAAGCATCATAAGGCTCCAAATAGAGTGTCAGAGAGAGATAAGCAATAAGTACCAAAGATTAGCTTTGATGCTTAGTATATGGAGAACAGGGATCCTTCCAGAGCCCACTATGGACACTGGTCTTATTTAACTTTTTATTTATTTATTTATTTATTTATTTATTTATTTATCTTTTTAAAATGACTCAGAGAAGCAGGCATCATGAAATATTTAAACTAGCAAATGGCAAAGAGTTAACCAGAAAATGTTCCACCTTGTTGATGGGCATGATTTATGGAAGACCTTGGAGGCTGGGTTCATGGGCAGGAACCTGGCAGATCTGATAATGAACTAAGGCTGAGCCAGGACTCTGGCTTTTAAGTCATAACCAGAAACAGAAGACTGCCTTTTCTGGGCTAGGGCTTCAGGGGATAAGTTGCTGGGTGCTGTCAGACCTACCTGGAGTGTCTTGTACAGCTCTGGATGACTGTGGTGACAAGATGAAGATTTGACTATCCTTGCCTGAGAGAGCTGTGTGTCTCCAGGACACATTCTCTATTTTAGGGATGACCAGTGTTTTCTGGCAATCTTAACCACGGGTATCCTGAGTCAGTGATGCTAACTTGTATCTGTGCCTCTAACAGTTTCTGAAGAGTTCTTCAGTCAGCAGGATGTGGGAGATTGGTTTTCACCCACATAGAATCTACCTCCTTCTTTGCTTCATAGACATTCTTTGTTCTTTCACCATGACCTGGCTGCCTTTCCCAGTCCTGATCTCTGTTTCCTTGTGCAAGCATTACTTGGTGTGAACTCTCAGCTCTGTGGGGTTGGTCACAACTTTCTCTGTGAAGTGATCTCCTAAGTGTTAGCTCCATCTTGCCCCTGAATCTCAGAAGACAAACTTAATAACTGAGGCCATGATGGGTACATGTTGGTCGAACCTGTTCATGCTTTCCCTTGACATCCACTTCCCCTTCAGACAACAAATGCTAGAAGTTGGGTGAATCTGGTTAGCTCAAACCCACTCTGAGCAGTAGGGTCAGTAGGGTGATGGATCCTAATTGACTCTCCTTAGTGTCCGGCTGCTCCTTAGTTTGATAATGGACTTTTCATTTTATGGCAAAGAGCTCTTTAGAGACTTCTCCAGGTACTTCTGGGACATTTGTCCATTTCTCAAAAATGGTTGTTTTGGTTTGGTTGTAAAACATCCCCTTTAGCCTCATGTGTTTGAACACTTGGTCTCCAGCTGGTGATGCTGTTTTGAGACGTCATGGAAATGGAGACATAGAGCTTAGCTGGAAGCTGTAGGTCATTGCCCAGACCATCAGGGTTATAGCCAAGCACTCATTTCTGGTCTCTTCTCTGTTTCCTGATCTGTTAAGATGTGAAGAATCTTTGGAGCAAACTCCCATCACCAAGGATCACAGTGTTTGAGCTATTGTCCCTTCTCCTCCGTAAGGGACTGTAGCCTCTGTCACGAGCCCACAGTAACCCCTCTTTCTTAAGTTGCTTCTGTCAGAGATTTTTGTCACAGTGACGAGAAAAGTAAGCAACTCAAATAGGCAAAATGTGGATTTCCTCATGAGAGAGGGGGAGTCTTTGAAAGAAGCTGATAAGGGAATGGACAGAGCAGAAAGATGGGGTAGAAACTGGGCTCTGGGTGATGTCATGCGTGATCAAGGCATGCTAGAAGTCAGTCTGGATTCTTTATAAGGGTGAACAATACAAATTTGTCACTAACTTTCAAAAACAACAATGTCATACAATTCACCCAAATATATAAACAGCTACAAACATCCTTAGGGATGATCTAAGATGACATCCTTTTGTCCCTGGATCACTCTAGCAGCTATGAGGCTGGGTCCTTTGACCTGAACCTAGTCTCTCTTTGGCATTTGTATTTACTTTAGGAGACACCTAAGCTTAATGTTTTTGAGTTTATTTATACTTTGCTTGTTAGATGAGGTTGAACATCTATTAATTGTCCAAGATACCTTGTGGTGTCTCTCCAACTTCCTGTAACTGTGTGTGGTAAGTAAAAAAACAGAAGCCAAGGTGAAAAAAAATGTCAGAGACTCTTTCTCACAGACAGAGCTCTGTTCAACCCTAGAGACCAGGGAGTTTATTCCAGGTGATCACACAGAGAAATGTAGGCCAGGGCTGGAGAAGACAACCAGTGCTCAGAAAAGCAGGACAATAATCCCAGCTTAAGAATGAAAATCGATGTCTGGGAAACAAAGGAGACGGCTAGTTCGTGATACACACACCAATGTTGCTTTGACATTGTGAATACTTTTCATGGTGATGTTTTACAAAACCACAATGATGTTTAATTTCATTGCCAATTTAATGAATTCTAGGATCACCTGGGAGATGGGCTACTGGGCATCCCTATGGGGGGATCATGGTGATTAGATTAAGAGAGATGGGAAGATTTGCCCACCGTGGGTGGCATCATTCCCTGACCTGGGATTCTAATCTGTATAACAAAGGAGAAAGTTAGCAATACTAACCCTTTCCTCCCTTAAGTTGCTTTTGCTAAGGTATTTTATCTCAGCAATGAAGAGACAAGAACTAAGACAGTGCTCAGGTCTGGCTGCATCAGTGATGAATATGTTTGCTATTTGTCCTTTTCTCACTGAGCTTTTCTACTCTTTCTACTGTCCCCAGTACATGTCCCCTTCTCTCCACTGTATCAGCCTGGACTATACCATAGGCCATCGGATGCACCAAAAAGCCTTCGTTTAGTATTCAGTCTGTTAAGTCCAGTTCTTTCTCCTAGCTTCATGCTCCCAGAAATAAGACTCAAACTTAAAATATATTTTCAAATACCTTGGCCATATAACTAGGCTCTTTTCTAATCAGGATCATAACTTAACATAACCCATTTATTTTAATCTACATGGCTGGTTACCTATGCTCAGTTACTGTGTATCTTTCTCCTTCCATCTTTCAGGGAGGCTTTCCCATTTGGCTCTGTCCCTGAATTCTTTCTCTTCCAGGATATCCCACCTCCCATTTTCTGCTTAAGCCGTAGGCCATGGGTTTGTTTTTTTTTTTTTTTTTTTTTTAACTGACAGGTGATGCATCCATACAAGATAGTCTCTCTATGGTCAGTCAATGGGCTTTCTGCCTGGATTCCACTCCTCACCCGCAGTCTTTCTTCTCCTCCCCTCTCTCCTCATGCACATTCCAGCCTAGGCCATTTTGGAGTAAATCTTAGGTTGAGCCAGATTGTCCACTCTTATAAATCCCTGTCCCTCTTGAAATCTGTACCATGGAAATCATGATGACTTCTGTTTTAATTGTATCACACCTAGACAGTCTGTCTCATCAGCTTTGGTGGACTAAGGCTGTATAGGGTTCATAGCAGGAAAGAAGACAGAACTGTTGACAGACAGCATTTTTCAGAGCTAAACATGCAAGCCCAAGTGCAAATAAAAGTACGTAAGGAGCAGTCTAGATGAAGGTTCATCCGAGCTGATGTTGTTAGCTCCCCCTCCCCCATGTGCCCCAGTGTATTCTGTAGCAAAGCTTCATCTGCCAGACGGTTTATCTGACCTCAGTTCAATTCTAACACACTCTGTGTTCAAGAGAAGTTACTGGCTGCATCCCCGACAAAGGAAAACATTGCATCCAGACACAAACACGGCTTACCAAACTCCTGGCTTTGAGGACTGTCAGATGTTTGACCCAGCTCTCTTTGGAACCAAAGAAGCCTGAGCCCAAAGGCCTTTTCTGCTCAGCTTTGTTTCCTATTCATCTTTCACATCTCCTCAGGGGAAAGGCAACTTCCTGTGAACCCCTCAAATTGTCTTAGACAGTGAACAGGTTTCCAATTCCACCTAACGAGCTGAATGTAAACGAACATGGAAACACCCCCCAGCCTAGGTTTTTCTTAAGATCAACAAATGCAGGCAGTTTAGAGGGAAATGTTCTCAGGGGCAAACCACAGTGGGACTTCAGCAGATGTGAAGATCCTTTGCTGGTCTCAAGACAGCTAGCTGCAAAATTGTCCAATACTTTGGTGGGTTCCTCGATTCAAGGAACCCCAAATACCTACTCATCTACCTGAGACAAATCCCCAACCTGCTCAACAGGCAGAGTGTGAGGCTGTGGGGTAGGCCATGCTCAGTACCCCTTAGTGTGAACAAAGATTCTTCTGGAATTAATAAAGATTCTGGTCAAGGTTTTCTACACCTTCTCATTCATCCTCTCAAACACCAGAGATGTAAATCTTCAGAAGAAATGCAACATACTTCACAATGGCCTATTTTATTATCCCAACACTAAGCTCACAGGACTTCTTACCTTTCCTCATAGCTATTTGGCCAATGTGACACTTAGGCTAACCTCTAAACTGAGGGAGGAAGAAGTCACAGCTGCTTTCTAACTGTGCTATCATACCTCCACCCCACGCCCATTCCTACCCCCATCCCAGTTCTTTCTGTGTCTGCTTCTCCCCAGGACCCCTAAGGGACAGCCATAAGCCCCTGTATCCCTCTGAGTTTTAGCTTTAGGGTCATTTCTAGATAATTACCAAGGTAACCGTTTGACTTCACCCTTTCTCTGAAGCCCAGAACAATCCTAAGTTAATTTAGTTTCAATTGGCACATTTGCCACCACTCAGTTAAACCTGATCGTATTCATGGGAACTCCGACAGCTGATTGGATCTTGGCTTAACCAGGAAAACAAGACAACTGATATTCTTGGATTTTACTTGGTACTTTTTATATTTCCAAGATCTTAAGGAAACACAGGGAGGAGGCAGGACAAAGGCATGGCTTTCTAAAATTGAACTGAAACAGAATGTGGCTGAGGCTGGAGGCTTGTGAGACAGGATCTGACCCCATAAGTGAGAGAAAAGAAAATATTCTTCACTCTTTTGGGCAAAGTATAGGATTGGAAAACCCTAAATCTAGGTGTTGAAAATCAGCTATTTCCTATAATTGACACTAGTACACACTTCAAAAAAATATCATTCTTTCAGTTACAAAAGTAACATATTCATTGTGTGGAAAATGTCAGAAAATCAGAGGAACTAAAATTTCCCATAGTGTTATAATGTAGGTGAACATGGTGACTAGTTTCCATGCAGTCTGACGTCTCCAGTTTATCCAAAGCATCTTTCATGTTTCCTCTCTTCACCTTTCCAAAACTGGAAATTAAAACCACACATCTTTGTAAAGTTTTCAGGACAGGACTATTTCTTTTGCTTTTTTGTTTTTGTTTTTGTTTTTGTTTTTGTTTTGGTTTGGTTTGGTTTGGTTTGGTTTGGTTTGTTTTTTTTTGTTTTGTTTTGTTTTGTTTTGTTTTGGTTTGGTTTGGTTTGGTTTGGTTTGTTTTGGTTTGTTTTGTTTTGTTTTGTTTTGTTTTGTTTTGGTTTGGTTTGGTTTGTTTTGTTTTGTTTTGTTTTGGTTTGGTTTGGTTTGGTTTGGTTTGGTTTGGTTTGGTTTGAGACAGAGCCACCATATAGCACAGGTTGACCTCCAAATCACCACATCACTCACGAGAAGCTTAACAACCACTTGTTACTCCAGTTCAGGAGATCTGACACCATCTTTTGAGAGCACCCCTCTCATATCTATATAATTAAAATATTAATCAATCTTTTAAAACAAGAGTGTTATTTGATAGCAGAGTTCTAAGCTACCTGTAAGTAATAAATGTTTTTATAAGTAAACATCCTTGAATTGAAATCTCTGGTCTAGTCCATTTCTGGCTTTATGGTGCTTTGTAGACGTAGAACTCCTGAAAATATAGGACACAGACATGCTTCGCCTAGCAGCTCCATGGAAGATTAAAGCCAAGAGAGACAAGCAGAAGCCTCAATTGTTTCCTCACACACATTCTTAATGTTAATCAAAAATTCAAAGTGGTAAGTATAAATTTCAGTGGTTTTATTTGGTTACAGAGAAGGCTGACTATTTTCGAATACAAATATTGCCATTTATACCCATGTTCTTTGCCTGTTTATCAATAGTAAATATATTTTTAAAATTCATTAGCTATAATTTAGTCTTTCTGTAGTAAACACAGATGTCAGTTAGCTTTAGAGATGGGGCTATGTCTCAGTAACTCCACGCCAGATTGACAGTAGATAAATGAAAAATGCACTTAACACACTTAGTCTACCATTGCAGCTCAGCCTAGAAGAGAAAAGACAGCTTAACCAGGAGGCACACAAATACAACACAAGCCTGCTTGCTATCAAGGACTGGATCACTGGGGGAACCCACAGGCCTTGCTCTTATTTTCTTTCGAATGACATGCCATCCATTTCAATTACTAACAGGTACACGCTTTGTATAAAACATATAACTATACCACCAAGCTCCCAGCAATGTACTTAAATTCACTGCCATACTACTAACTAAACTACCAGTATGTTTTCTTGGCATGATTAATATTGAGGAAATTTTTTGTTTGGAGAGTATTTTTTACTTCTTCTCCTCCTCCTCTTCCTCCTCCTCTTCCTCCTTTTCCTCTTCCTCCTCCTTTTTCTTCTTCATCCTCTTCCTCCTCCTTCCTCTTTTTTCCCCTCTTCTCCCTCCCCCTTCTTACCCTTCTCTTCTTCTCTCTCCCCCCTCCTTCTTCCCCTCCCCCTCCTCATCTTCTTTCCTCTTTTTGGGTTTTAAGAAAATGGATCTTACACTTTAAGAGTGATTTTTCTTGTTTTTTGCTTTTTCATTATTTTACATTTATTGCTTCTTTCTGCCCTCTTGTTACTTTATTGACCTCTGAAATTCTTCCTAGAACCCCCTGTTGGAGCTTTCTCTCTGGCAAGACTTCCAGAGCTCTTGATTTGACCTCTGTCCTAGGTGCTTCTCATACCTGCATTTTCTTCTAGTGTTTTCTCAAAATTCCTCTTTGTCCCTTGTTGAGGGACATGTTCCCGTACTGAGTCCATTTTGTCTCTCTGGTGGGGCCAGAGCTCCCGAGCTGGTTCCACCGAGTTACTCTCTCTAGCTAGCCCCTGATGGGACCAGTCACTGTGCTTCCAGCTCCAGTTTCCTTGTTCCTGGAGCTGCTAATTCCTTCACAGCCACAACCACCCAGTTGTCGGCGGACTTACCTTCCAGTAACCCAGTAAATCAAAACTCTAGATGCTTAAAGTTAACCAATGGATTTATATAGACATCAATAAAATCTCAATACACAAGATGCCCACACAAGTTAAAAAGTTATCCCACGA
>JANHMN010000002.1:56157138-56173273 GCA_030674055.1 Rhabdomys pumilio
CACACACACACACACACACACACACACACACACACACACACACACACCTAGATCTATTTTTTTTAAAGTTTAGGGGAAAAATGACAGAGCAGAAAATAAAAGCAGCATTTATTTTTTTGTATAGTAGCTTTCCTCAAGGGCCTTTGGAACATATAATAATTCTTCTATGTGTCATTTGTAGACTTGTGTATGAATAAAACACAGAAAATTTCTAGGCTGTGATTGTCAGGCACTGACTTTGGGGGTGTTTATTGTATAGCTGTTTGGGCTGCTAACCAGTACAGGATAATCATAAGAAAACAAGATCTTGAACTGACAGCCAGGTGAGTGACTTAGCAGGAATCAAGAGAAGCCATAGAGCTTGCTAGGACTCTACGCAAGCCAACAGAAAGCTGCTTTCACTTGGAGCGGAATGTAGACAACTGCATTGCGGCCCCTGTCCTTGCTACCTCACAGGGCTTCGCTCTGCAGCACTGCAACTGCCTTTGCACCTCGGTATGATTTGATCTAAAGACGGAATGCTAACCTATGTCACGTCATTGCCGAGTCTGCGCATGAAGAAGGTGTGCTTGCATGCTTTCTGTTGAATTTCTGGGGGTGGGGTGGGTTCTAATACTGACGTAGGACACATTTGCTTCTTGGCCAAGAAGAAAGTCAAGAGATGTGAAACTGTGGAAATACAACTAAGTCCTACCAACTCACAGATGTCTGAGAATGGGTGTTTGTTTTCAGTCACTGAAATCTTGGTTAATTTGTTACACAGCATTACTTTGGCTGCTGACTGCTACAGGAAGGATGACCCAGAAAAGGAGGAGAGAAGAATAGAGTTTCTTTTGTTGTGCTCATGACTGCTATTCTTAGATTCTCGTTTGAGTAGTATTATTTGATGCACTTATTTTCTGTATTACTGAACTTTTAAAATTTAAGATTCCCCTGGTAATTTATTGAAAGTACAAATTCTCAGTCCAATTGTTAGGGTTACAAAATCAGACACCCTGGGGGTAGAGGCTCAGATATTTATGTTTTATCATGTGATTCCAGAGTCTACCAGAGAGGGAAAGATAGTGGGCTCTCTACAAAGTTACCTCATTTCAGGACACAGACCACACTCACTCTCAGGTTCTGCTTTAACTGGTCTAAGTTGAGACCCTGGTTTTCTACTTGGTTCAATGCCTGATCAGGTGATTCTGAAGGCAGCCAAAGGCGAAGACCATAGTGAGTTTCTGGTGGAAGCTGGGTATGAGAACAGTATTATAATAATAATAACAACAACAACAACAGCAACAGCAACAAAACAACAAATAGTCTGGACCCCTCAGGCAACTGAAGTGAGAATTTGGCTCACTCATTCCATTACACCCATCCATATAGACCTCATTCATGCCTTTGATACGACAGATTTAACTTTCTGCTATGTCTTACCACATACAGCTCTAGTGGCCTAGAATACTTCCCTTTACTTATTTGCCTTGTCAACCATTATGTAAACTTCAAATCTCTTTTCTGTCCTTCCTACAGTCTAATGCCTTTGCTGCCATGACATGTAGGTTCTGCTTTCTACGAGATCTGTCAATCGTTTTCTCAAAGGCGGGTCTTTTACTTACTGAACCAGGGACGTTCATTTAGTCTTCATTTCTTCATCTCTAGAAGCCTGGTGCACAGAGGAAGAACTTCAGATAAACAGTGAAGGTGAAGAATTCGTCCCATGGTTTCTGTTTATGGATGTCTCCATCAGCTTGCTATTGCTGTGACTGATCATAAGGGAGCCAGTTTATTTTGGCTATGGGTTGTAGAGCTTTAAAGCTCAAGGCCAGTCAGTATGGTGTTTTGGGGGCCTATGGTGAGGCACTGGTGATTGTGTGGTGGAGTGCAGCTTCTCGTCTCAGGGTGTCCAAGAGAGGTGTGTGTGCTCATGTGTGCCCGCATGAGCTTGTGTGCTTTGTATCCCCTATAGGGATTCCCCCAAGTGACCTTACTTGTATGGAAGATGCTTCCTCTCTTAGGGGGTCCCACCATCTCCTAACAATATGTTAGGCTGGGACCAAACTGTGACTCATGGCCTCAAAGGCATTGCTTATATCTGAACTGCAACAATGGGCTGTCCATCTGATCAATGTTTCTATGTATATATCTTATTACTGATTCCTCCTACATCCAAATACCCTGCTAAAAGGAGCCTGGGTCAAGGCTCCCTTAACCATCCTGCATCCTATCCCTCTCCCTTCCACCAGCTGCCACCTGTGATGCCCATTGATGGATTCCTAAGCATGCTTCTTCATTTAGTCCTTGCCATGGGCTTTGGGCTGAGTTTCTAAGGGCTGGCTAAAGTAAAGAGATGGTTCTCAGAGATTCTAAGAACAAGAAATGCCCCTGTGTCTGAAGGTCTACCTCTGCTTTTCTGATTTCTAATACTTTAGTCAGGAGCAATACCTCCCAGTTGGTGACTCCAGACACCTGGTCCCCAACAATGGCTCTGCTGCCACCTTCCATGGGCTTGTGCCAAAGCTCTCCCTGCATTTTTGTCACTGCTGATTAAGTCTTCACCGAGATCCATGCTTCTTGTAACAGGTTGGCAACCAGCCCCCTCTGCACTGTCTTGAGCCTTTTTGACCCTCCCCATGAGCAGAATTACCCCGTTGAAGGAAAGAGCGGATCCAATGGCTTTCTTCCTTAGAATCTCCCAATCTGTGTTAGGTCCTCCTCCTTTGGGGGTGGTCATGGAAAATGGAGTGACCCTTGTAATTGGCCATCTAGGCCCAATCTGTGTGACAGATGCCACTGCCTTTGCTGAATCTGTGTGACAGATGCCACTTGCCTTTGCTGGGGTTGCCTGTTTCATCAGACTCCCCGGCTAGGAGCCCAGGAGGTTTTGGGTAAGCACACCTGAGAAAGTTCATTTATCTGACCCCTGATTATTCTGTAAGCCCCTTAAGGGTAAAGGTTAACTCTTTGCTTTAGCTACACTTCTCAGCCGCACTTAGTATAAAGCCAGGTAACAGGAGTCCCCCCTTGCAAAGCTTTCCAGATGAGTGGGTGTGGGAAAGACAAATAAACAGAGGAATATCTCAGTCAGTGTAGCCGGCTGGGCTGCTTTCAGGCTGCTGAGTCCCAGTGAAGAAACGTCGGGCTGAAGGCCCACACTGCTCAACAAAGTCACCCGGTTTCAGTACTATGCAACACATGTTCTACTCAGCAAATGATAGGCTTTTTCTTCCCGTGGGAACTGGTTTGGACCAGAACAGGCTGTGCTAATGGGAAGACTCCTTGATGTTCATGCTCTTGTGTTTCCGGCCAGTGAAGCATCCGATTACCAGGCTCCCTCCTCGCTCTTCGTTGCTCATGATTTTCATATGTTTGGGGTCTGTTTTCAAGTCCCCCACCCATAGCCTCTGCTCTGCACAGCTATAAAAAAAAAACGGAGAGCCTTTCATCTCTTCGCCAGCAACAGTCTTGCTTCCTTGATCACTGGGCTCGCTGGTCTCTGAACTCAGGCCAAACTGTCTGTCTACGCGGGATCCCTCTTCTCCCCAGCAGCGATCAGTCTCCCAGGTGTGGTGGATGATTAGCACAGAGGAAGGAGCCATGTACACTGTGATTAGCACAGCAATAATGGTGAGGTTAATAAGAAGAAGAATCCGGTGCTGACAGCGCACGTGGGTTTGCACAGATGCAGGGACGAGCCTGTGCAGCCCAGATGCCGAGTTTTCAGTCTTTCTGCTGCAACAGTCTGTATTGTTAGAGTGTGCATTCTGTGTGGAACCCCTAGAAAACTAGAGACACATAAGAAAGGTCAATATACATCAACCACAATTCTGCAGTGCACAGAAAAGCACGGCTAATAATTTTGGCTTTTATTCTCTCCCTTCAAACACAGATTTAGGGAGTTGAAAAGATGACTCAGTGACTAAGAGCATAACATGATTTTATTATATCAACCGACATCAAAGCATTATTTAAATATATTAGCTATAGATGTCTTTCACTATATATATATATATATATATATATATATATATATATGTATGTATAATAAAATCTCTATTTAAGTGATTATGCAAAGTGATGTATTCCATGATTTCATAATCCTTGTGCCATCACAAGGACTTTCTTACTGGACTTTACCCTGTGGCTTGTTTTATGTTATATAGAAATGTATATCCAGTGATGAGTTGGGTTGTTTATTAATGAGTGTGTCTGTGTGCTGGAGCTGAGTCTTATCCTTCTGAAAATACTGTAGGGTATAGAACAAGGGACAGAACAAGGTCAGGTGGCCACAGAAATAGACATCTATCAAGATCAGAGCTAATAGAAGTACAATTTCCCACATCCTTGAGTCCCACCTCTAGGTAAAAAGGGGCAGGTGAGCAGAGCTTATGGATCTTGGTGTGGCTACAGGAGAATAGGCCAATAGGTGTGTTTTCACCTTTCTTGACTGTATGACTTTGGGTTATTTATTTATCTTCCTGGGATTTGGATGCCATGTACAGAAAATGAAGAGTACTGATGGACTCTAGGAGGTTTATTTAGTGTCTGTGTGTCTGTGTACGTGTGTGTGGTGTGAATTTATGCACACTTGTGAGGTATAGTTTGGAGTGCACTTGTGTTCATAGACAAATATGCTCCTCTGTGCAGACACACATGGGGGTCAGAAGTCTACACTGAGTATCTTCCTCAATTACTTCTCAGTCTTATCTTTAGACAGAGGCCTCTCAGTGAACCTGGATCTCTTTGTTTTGTGTGGACTGTTTGGCCAGTGAGCCTCTGGGATCTACCTGTCTTCATGCTGCCCCCAATGCTGGGGTTGCATATGAACACCACACCTGGCTTTTATGTGGATGCTGGAGGTCAGAACTCAGGTCTGCATGCTCGCATAGCAAGGCCTTAACCTACTCCTGTACCATGTCTCCAGGCTGCGCATTCATTTTCACCTTTTCTCTAAGTCCATGGTTTGCATATTGTTAATAGATTTTATTAAAATGTTCTGGTCTCTCTTGTGCTCCGGGATGGAGCTAAGTCATAGTCCACTTGTGAGTATCCTAAATAACTCATTTGTGCATTCTGAGGTTATTGAAACAGACACTGTGGAAAAGGTTTGCTGAAAAAACAACATCCACCTTTCTGTGAAGATAGAAAATGCCCGCCCCCCCCCAAGGCATCACACTGCCTCCCTGCCAACCTGACCTTTGTTGTTCTTCTGCCCTGACCTTATAAGAATGATCATCACCTGCTCTACTCCCTGAGGCAGACATATTAATTCCTTGTTTTGAGTTGGTCTCTAAAACCAAATATCTGTCCAAATACAGAAATATCAATGATACCCTCATTGCAAACTGGAAGAAAATAGTAACAACAGTGAATAAGGAGTCTTTTACTTATGTATTTTGTGTATATGGGTGTTTCCTCTGCATGTGCATCTGCACACCATAAGGGTATTAGATCCCATGGGACTAGAGTTACAGATGCTGAGAGCTGCCATGTGGGTGCCAAGATTTGAACTCAGGACCTCTGAAAGAACAGCTGATGCTCGTAACTGTGAAGCCATCTCTCCAGCCTTGAAATGAGGGTGTTTTTAACTGAAAACCCAGGATGGCAAAGGATTCTAGAATGTGAACTAGCCAGTGGGAGAGACAAGTGGTCTCCTGTCACACTAGACCACCAGGCTTTTTGTTCCGACTGTGGGAAGACAAGGGGGCCTGTGCATCTCCTTCCTTTCTCTTGAGAGTAGACTGAGCCAAGCAACACTTGGTTCCATAGCTGAGACTTCATCCCATGAAACCACTGTAAAAATGTACGTAGGTTGCAAAGATGGGTGTGCTGCTCATGGCTGGGAGAAGAGTCTTACAGTTCAAAATGAAGTTCACCGGGCATCCACTGGGGCTATGCAGATTTATGTAAATATACTGAGTTTAGAGCCCCACTGAAATATCTTCCTGGCCCTCAAACTCAGACTCTTATCACGTGGCTAGCTGCCAAACTGGCACTTTGCATCGCTGCCCGGATAGTGCTTAAGAAACCCTTTCTTCCCTTTTCTTTTTCAACTTGATGAGTGCTGGCTTGTATTTGCACACTAAGGCTCAACATCTTGCAGTAACAGCCTTTCTGGCTGCATTCCCACAGCCCTTGCTTGGCGGAGACAGGGAGTTCTTGTGGCCAGGAAGGCCTGGGAACACACGCAGAAGCTTAAGCTCATAATTTGGACTTTAACTCCAGGTGAGGCAGGTGACTTTGGAGGTCAGGCGAGGATGAAGGGCACATGTGAATGAACTGCACGGTGGCTCTTTCTTCTTCTACTGTTTTTATGGAGATGTCCAGATGGGAGAGGCCTGTGCCGATGTTAGCTGCTTAAATGATGCTTACGTTAGCCATCCGTTCGGTCACCTCAGCATCAGCTCATCCACAGATTTCCATTTTATGTTTAGTGTCTGCCCTACATTTTCAGAGTTCCGTTTGGTTTTAAAGATACAAAGATGACTAATATTTGCTTTCTTCTTTCAAAACACTCACTTAAAAGAGATGTGGTGGTCTAAAATAGGGTCTTGCTGTATAAATAGTCTGGCATCAAATTATAATTCTTCCACCTCACCCCACCCTCACCCAGGTGCTGTGATTATATGCATGGTACACCATACCTAGAGGCTAAAATTTTTTTTTTTTTTTGCTTGAATGTAATTGTTTTTGTGTAGTCTGAATACACAGAACATCTTTCTGATGGATAAAGCCATTTGGCTGAGGAGGCAAACACATTTTTGAAGTTATAATTACCCACGCAATGTAGTCTGTTAAGGGATCAAACCTTCCAGAATCTTCCTCAGGAAGTTTTTCCTCTCCTTGGAGGTTTGACATTTGTCCAGATGATTTGGTGGCCTGGTGGGGAAGACAATAGATGACAGGTGACACTTGTGTTCTTAAGAAGCAGACACATAGTCTTGCCCATAGGTCCGAGTTTTCTTCCACACTCAGTCTAGTCTGCCTCTCTAAAGGACAATATCCACAATGCTGGTGAAGAAAAATAAAGCCCAGGTTAAGGGTCTGTGGGACTCCAAGACCCTAGGTGGGTCAATTAAGTAGCAGAAATCTCAAGAGCTCAACAAAAGGGACCAGCCAAGTTTCCTTTAAGGGAGAGAACTTTGCGTTTTCCTGAGCAAACAGCAGTTCCATTTCTTAACTCACTTCCATTTATCTCATTTATTCTATTTATCTACCTTTTCTGAGGTCCTCATATGGTTAGCCTTGAGCCGAGGTGTTCAGAGTCCTGGATAGTACAGAAAGACAGGTGCCCTCCCACCTCGTCATCTGATGCTCTGATTTCTGCATCCTAGTCCCTTCTAACCTACCCCGTTTTTTCTACTGGCAGCCTTCCCACCCACCCTGTGAGCACTTGGGCTCACCAAACACTTCTTCATTGATCCAGTCTCTGCCCTAATTGGATCAATCATTAATCGCTCTGCCTTCAGTTGTTCCCTGCAGGGCTTTAAATAATGGAGGGACTTAGGCTGCTCTAAAAGCAGCTTAGGGGACCTGCAGCAGGCACCAACTGTGTAGCTGTGGCGTGTTCTGAGCCTTGACAAAATATTTGTGTTTTCAAGCCTGATTTTCTCTGTCCCTGGAGAGGTTTCCATCCAGGGCAAGAGAGAGAGAAAAAAAAAAAAAAAAAAAAGGGGAAGGCAGGATTTTCCTTCTGTTCTGGCACTTAAGTAGTATAAGCTGGAGAGGACCTCTGTGGTCTCTGACAGCTGACTCAGGCCATTACTCCCTCCCTGGTGCACTAGGTAGGGATCTAGGACAGTGCATATAAGACCCCTTAATTGAACTGGAGGGAGTTAAAACAGGCCTCAGAAGGGCGTGAGGTGTGGGTCTATGGGATGTCCTTCCTCAGGCCCTTAGGAAGCTTCTACCGAGTTTTGGATGAAGGAATAGGTAAGACCCATCATCCTCCTGTGTATCAACAGGACTGAAAACTATCCTAAGATGCTGTTGCTGGATATGGGTTAGGTCTTTGGTGGGCTTGAGCCCTGCCTTTATCTGGTGCCATCTTATATATATCCCCATTCACTAAAAATGCAAATGTAAATGAATTGGAAGAAATTCCAATCATGTTATAATTTTTTCATACTTGGAACATATTTTGAAAAATTGAATTACTTCAATTAAATAATGTTTGTCTGAGGATCCTTCACTTTGTGGGTACAATAAGCATATGTTTGGGTTACTTAATGGATGGCTGTAGCTGAACTGTTGTTCTTATCTGTGGGAAGGCATGCCTGTCAATGCAGGAAAGCACGAAGGCCCAAGTCTGGCTCGCCCCCACCCCCGTGGTTAAAGCCTGGCTCCTCTAAGTGCTCAGCGATGATGGACTCTGGAGCAGAGACTCACTGGATCCAATAACATTCACAACCCAGAGAGACACCAGAGCACAGTCACTGGCAGTGACAGATCTTTATCACAGCAACTGGGAAACATGCAGGACGTGTGATTGGCACCTTCTGTCCATATGGAGAAAATGGTACAATAAGACAACATCAGAATCAGAAAGCTGCTCGCCCAATATAGAGCCAGAACTGGGGAAGTGGATCAATCAGAGACATCCTTCTCGCCATGTACTCAAGGAAGCAGTGCCAGCATATGCCACTAGCTCTTTCCTTTGGGTTTTTAAGACTGACCAATGATAATGTTGATTGGAACTTACTGAGTCAAATACATCTAAAGTTTCAATAGCTGGGAATAATTCTCTCTCTGCCTGGTATTTTGTTGTGATTCAAGACTCTGCTTGGCATTATTAAAGTGTGGTTCATATACGTATACGTGATTTCTTTCTCTCATTTTCTGACCATTATTTTAGAGGGCAGGGATCAAGGTGACAAACAGGGAGTCTAGCCTCAGTGAACTTGCATTCTAGTAAGGCAACAGATAATACAGAGATAAGCATGTGGATAAATGATAATGCCAGATAGAGAAGGATAGGATCCAATTAAGAGAACAGGGCAGAAACAAACTTCAAGAACTTACTCTTTGAGAAGATGACATCTGAACTGAGACTTGAGCAATGAGAAGAAACTGGCCATTCAAATAGTCCAGAAAAGAACATTCCGGGGAAAGTGGAAGCAGCTGGGGTGAAGACGCTACACATTCAAATAGCAGGAGGGGGCTGAGAGGAAGGGTTGAGATTTTAAGGGTATGGGAAAACCCTCCAGGGCTCTCAGCATGTGGATGATATGCCCCGTTTATGACTGAATGCAAACATTTTTCACCAAGATGTACAGTGTGGACTGCAGGGAATTCAGAGTGGAAGCAGATTGTAACCTGAACTTCTGCCTTCATGCCTTTTTTCTTCTCTGTGATCCAATCCTTCTGACTGCTTAGCCATTCCATTCAGTTAAACAAAAAGCGGTGGCTGTCAAGCTGACATTTGATTGACATAATGCTTGCTGTTGAACTGTTTTAATACCAGGCCAAAAAAAAAAAAAAAAAAAAAAAAAACCAACTCTGAAGCGCATCAGGTTGCTGTATATGTTTGAGGAAAGTGGACTGAGTTAAGACGGCTTGGTCAGCTAAGCCTGCTGGAGTTTTCCATTTTAGACGTTAAGTAGCTCTAGATGATGATTCCCACTCAGTCTTTGAAAATACACCCCGCAATTTTTCTTCTTATTTCTGGTTAGCACCGTCTTCCTAAATCATGGCCCCAGCCACACTGGTCTTCTCCTTTACCCTAAGAGATTCAAGGCCCACATATCTTTGGAACAAAACTGAGGTACTTGCCTCAAGAATGTTCTGAGTAGTCAGAAGCCAGATGCCAGCCTCCTTTGTGTCTGAAATCAGGTGCCAGAGACTGCATTTGGTTCTTTAAACAAATTTGCACCCCAGCTCAGAAAGAACTTGTGTATGTTGCCTGGTACCCACGACTTAGCCCAGGACTCCTTAAATGTAAATGAAGGGTTTTAATTTTGTCTTCTTTTGTAATTCCAGGATTCAGGAAGAGTCCTTATGAACCCTTTCCCCTACGAGTTTTGCTTGCTTCAATCTCTGTTTACTGGAGGCAAGACTGATAAAGAATTCTTCTATTGGAGAGGGCGGCTCGGGATAACGGTCACCTCACCAGGGATACCCTCCCGCCTTTCTCTATGAGTTGGGTGCCAACTGAACCTCCTCACTAACACTTTGAACACACTCCTTTGGGGGTCAGCAGCTAGGTCAAGGGATAAGAGCTACAGAAATATAATCTGTCACTGGGAAAGAATAAATTGCCACTCTCTAGTATGCATGACCTTCATCCCAGTTATAGATTTGAAATAATTACTGGAGTATGTGTCAGGGGTATCTGTGTGAGAGTTAAAACAGAATTCACAATCAAGGGCTCTATTCACTCTTGAAGGTATGTCAGTTTCTGGAGATAAATTTGCAGTTCTAATAAGACACTATGAAATTCATCCAAAGCTGCTATTTCCTTCACAACAATGCCATGGCATTTGAACTAGAATAGCACGTGTCCCGAGCTGGGCTGCTAATCTGAAAGTTGTACAACGGCTAATTATGTTGGTTTGCTACATCTAGCTGGAGTCTTTTATTGATAGATTATCTCAGATCACTGGTAGATTCCATAGCTTATGTCAATTTATATTGGCTAAGAAATATGCAGCTAGGCAGACATTGGTCAAATGTGACCCCAGTCTTTGCATATTGGATCTTTGGGCCAGAGGCTTATGGGCAGCTACCAACAAAGGATTAGTAATGTAAAAAAGGAAAGTCTGCATATGTTGTTGTTTTACTTTTTAAAATTCTACTTTATATGCATAAAATGTTCATCCTGCATGTATGTATGTATGTATATATGTATGTATATATGCATGTATGTATATATGTATGTATGTATATATGTATATATATCTGCATGTATGTATGTATGTATGTGTATGACCTGATGCCCATAGAGGCCAGAAGGGGGCATTAGATCCCCAGAACTGGAGTTTTAAATGGTTGTGAGCTACTACATGGATGCTGGGAACTGAACCCAGGTACTTAGGAAGAGTAGCAAGCATTCTCAGCCACTGAGTCTCTCTCCAGCCTCTTTGTTGGTTTTGGAAGTTTATATTTATTTTTCCTTAATGTTCTCAGGGACTGAAAATAGCACTCCCTCAGTGATATACAATGACGGACTCAATTTTATACTGTTTCATACTGTTTACAGGAGACACACCTTAAACATGGTCTCTGCAACCACTAATTATAAGAAAACATAAGTGACTGTATTAGAAAAAAAATCAGGATAAGAAATATTATGAAGATAATTTCAAACTAAGGAACCAGAATCTAAAGGGGTTTAAATCAGTAGAAGATAGACAGGCAATGTTCACAGTTCTCTTTCAACAACTGATAGAAGTGGATGATGTACAGTGAGAAGTGGTGTGTGTCTGGAGAGCACAAGAATACAGCTTAACCTCATCTTTGCAGATTAGACTGAATAGATGGAGACACATTATTTTCTAGCAGACACAGAGCATTCAAGATGACAGCAGACTTGGCCCCAAAGCAACTTGTCATGGTTTGATTGTATAATGCTTTCCCAGACTTGTGCACTGAGCGCTTGGTTCCCAGAGGATGATGATGATGATGATGATATTTAAAAACTATTTTAAATTTATTTTAAACATCACTTTAAAAAAAACCTTGAAAATAAAAAACCATACATCAGAATGTATTTATGACCCACAGGCTACCCAACTCAATGAACTTCTATAAAGTTAGAGTAGGCCTTCAGAATAGGTGCCACGTAGCTTCATTCAGTAGCTTTTACTACTGAATATATTTTAATGTAGTTATTATCCACTACCCAAGTTGAATAAACCAATGGCCACATTATAACTAGAAAAACGATGTCCTTATATTTTCTTTCATTATTTGGGTTCATGAAAGGTTCAGTCTTTCCTCATTCCCCTAGTGTTTGGCCTTTCTTCTTTTTCCTGCATGTTATAATGTTTCCCACACGTACATTTTTTTTTTCTCATACATACATAGTCTATTGGCTAGGTTTCTTATGAGGGAGAACAAGTGTTTTTTCTGTTTTATGTGTGACTGCACTTAATATTATGCATTATAAGTCCAACCATTTTCCTGCAAGTTTTGCTATTTCATTTTCTAGAACTAATATTCACGTATATGTATATGTATATGTATATGTATATGTATATGTATATGTATATGTATATGTATACACACACATATCAAATTTTCATTATCAGTTTACTGGTTAATGGACAAGTAGGTTGATCCCAATTCTGCGTTACAGTGAATAAAACATCAATAAGCATGGAGTACAAAGACCTCCATGGTAGATCATGGAGTTCTCTGGATATGCAAATTCTATTTTTAATTTTTGAGAAATCTACAAACTAATCTCCACAATGGTTGCATTAATTTGTACCCCACCAACAGTGAATAAAGGCTCCTGTCTCTCCACATCCTTTTCAACATTTGTTGTCAGAATTGTTGACAGCCATTTTGACTGGAGTGAGGTGGCATCTTAAAGGAGTTTTCATTTGCATTTTCCTGATGGCTGGGATATTGAGCACATTTAAAATGCGCATGTGCATCTCTCTCTCTCTCTCTCTCTCTCTCTCTCTCTCTCTCTCTCTCACACACACACACACACACACACACACACACACACACACACACAGCGTCTATTTGATTTATCTGCCCTTTGTTGACCAGTAATTTTATTTTCTTGGTAATTTTTACAATTCCTTGTAAGTTCTGGACATTAGCCCCTTGTCTGAAATGCAGAGGGTACATATTTTCTCCCGTTCTCTGAGCTGTGTGTTAACTTGTTGAGTGTATGCTGCACAGAAGCCTTTTATTTTCCTGTGGTCCATCTGTTGATACTATGGTTGGTCCTGGGGCTGTTGGTGTTCTATATAAAAAGATTTTGGCTTCTTGTCTCAAAGGTTATTCATACCCTGTGTTTCCCTTCCCATATGTTGCAATGTTTTAAGTTTTGAATTAATACGTTTGATCCATTTTAAATTGATATTTGTACAAGTTGAAAGATATGGATGTAATTTCATTCTGGAGGTACAGATCCATTATTGCTCTTGTGGTTTGTTGAATGGGATTTTTTTCCAGTGTATGTTTTTGCCCACAACCCAACCCCCTTATTGTCAAAAATGAAGAGGGCATTTTGATACACATTGCATTAAATCTATGAGTTCATTTGGTGTTTTAGCAATTTATACAATATTAATTCTGCTGATCAAGGAGCAAGGAATCTTTTTCCATAATGTAGTATATTTTGTGATCTCCTTTGTCAATACCTTGAAATTTTTTTGTTTGTTTTAGAAGTCTTTTATTTCTTTAGTTAGACATATTCCTAAATACTTACTTTGTAGAGTTATTTTAAATTGGATATTTTTCTTATTTTCTTTTTTGTGAAAGTACACTATTTGCATAAATGAAAGCTACTGTTTTTTCTTTGTTTGCTTGTTTTGTTTTTTAGAATGATTTTGTGTGTTCTGAACCTTTACTGTAATTGTTTATCTGGTCCAAGAGTTTTCTAGCAAGCAAAAACATCTTTTAAATAAAGAGCCCTCTCGTCTGCAGGTAGGGATGGTTTGATTCCTTTCTTTCTTCCTTTTACCTTCTTTCTCTTCTCTAATTTCTATAGCTAAGACTTTAAGTGCTGTACCAAATAAGAGAGAAGAGAATGATCACTTTTGAATTTTTTTGAGTGGGGAAATGTAGGGAGTGGTTTTGATGCTCTGATCAGGAATTTGCAGGTGAATGCTGAAAGTCCTGTTCCCCAATTGCTTTTTGATCAATCAATAAAGATGCTAGAGGCCAATAGCTGAGTGGACAAGGCGGGACTTCCAGGTTCCCCGCAGGCAGGATAGGAGAGCTGGAAGAGGAAAAAGAATTTGTCATGGTTCTGAAGGAGAGAGAGCCACCAGCCATGTGAGATCTAGGGTGGAGTGGCCATTGGCCACTTCCCAACTGAGCTTAGATTAGCAGGCAGGAGATTAGAAATGCTACTAAACTGAGGGCAAATTTAGGATGCTGAACAAGAAGAAGGTAACTGGGCAACTAAGGGCAAACTTAAAGATGCTGAGCTGGGAGTGAAAGTAAGGGCACATTAGCCATGGAAGGCTTAGAAGTGCCCAACTATTGAGCTAAAAAGCATATTAAAAATAAGCTTGTGTGTGTGTGTGTGTGTGTGTGTGTGTGTGTGTGTGTGTGTGTTTCATCTGCAGATTCAAGGGAACCTGGGCAGGAGCTGGTATCATGGTCCACCAGAGCCCAAAGCAGGTTAGTAGGAGGTACAAGCTACAGTGAAATGCTTTTGGTTTTTCTCCAACTTATATAATATTGGCTATGAGTTTGTTGTATATAACTTTATCAGTTCAGGTATGTTCCATCTTTTCCTAAAGTCTTCAGAATTTTTATCACAAATACCACGTTGGCAGTGTCTTTTCAGCATCAACAGAAATGATTAGGTGGTTTCTGTGCTTCTTTATTTATATGGTGATTATATTTGTTGATTTAGGTGTATTGAAGCAATCTTCTGTGATGGACAAGATCATAAATTACTTGGTTGTAATGTATAATCTTCTTAATTTGTTTCTGTATTTGGTTTGCAAGTGCTTTGTTGAGAATATTTGTATGTATTCATCAAATAAACCAACCCATCATTTTCTTTTGTAGTGTCCTTGTTTATTTTATTTTATTTTATTTTATTTTATTTTTGTAGTTTCAGTATCAGGATAACACTGGCTTAAAAAGTAAAATTTGTAGTGTTTTGTCATTTTGATTTTGTGGAAAATATTAAAGAATTAGTCCGAGAGTTTCCTTGTAAGTTCAGTAGAATTTAGCAGTGAATCTGTCTGGGTTCTGAGAGTAGGGGTTTAATAACAGCTTCAGCCTCATTGTTTTTAATAGGTCTTTTCAAGGTTTTTACATCTTCAGTGCTTAATTTTGGTAGTCATTTAGAAATACTTCTATTTCTTCTGAGTTATTCAGCTTTTCCCTATGAGTTTTCATAGTAATTTCTACTGTTCTATATTTCACTGGAGTTAATTGTAATGACCCCCCTTTCACCTCTGATTTTACTAATTTACATCTTCTTGGTCTTTTTTTTGTCAGAGTAGCTGAAGGTTTGTCAATCTTATTAACTTTTTCAAAGAACCAACCAAGCCTTTTGTTGTTTTTCTATATTTTTCTCTGAATCTCTGTTCCATGAATTTTTTCTCCATCATTTATTAATTTTTGCTGTCTCTGATATCTCAGAGTGGTTGGTTTTTTTTTTTTTTTTTTTTTTGAGGAGCATATCATTAGGTTATTTGCTCAATATATCTCAGATTTTTTAATATGAACATTTGTCACTATAAATTTTCTTCTTAGGGCTGCCTTGTCTATATCCAAAAAATTCTTATAGGATGTGTTTTTCATTATCATTTGTCTCTAGAATTTTTTTCTTCTTTTGATTTCTTGGATGGCCCATTGTGCTCATTTAAAAACATGTTATTTAACAAGCAAGTATTTTTGTGGTTTCTGTAGGTTGTCCTATTACTGATTTATATTTTTATTGCATTATGATGTGATAGGATATAAGAATGTTGATACTTGCTTTTTTTTATCTTATGATGCTATCCGTTTTAAGAATGTTCTGTGAGAATCTGTATATTTCAATCTGTTGGGTAGAATATTTTCTCTGAAGTCATACAAGAAAAATTCCTAACCTAAATTAAGAGGTTCCTATCAAAGTACAAGAACCATATAGAACATTAAATAGACTGGACTAGAAAAAAAAGTCCTATGACACATACCAATCAAAACACATATAAAACAAAACAAGCAAGCAAACAAACAGAATATTAAAAGCTTCAGGAAAAAAGACCAAGTAGCATATAAAGGCAAATCTATTGGAATAATATCTAATTTCTCAGTGAAGGCTCTAAAAACAAGAAGGATCTAAATTGATATTCTACAAATTATAAGAAACTACCAATGCCAACTAAGACTATTATACCCAGAAAAACTGTCAATCACAGTAAATAGAGAAAGAAAAACATTCTATGATAAGGCCAATTTTAAGCAGTATTCAACTATCTATCTATCTATCTATCTATCTATCTATCTATCTATCTATCTA
>JANHMN010000002.1:56173283-56209429 GCA_030674055.1 Rhabdomys pumilio
CTATCTATCTATCTATCTATCTATCTATCTATCTATCTATCTATCTATCTATCTATCCATCTATCTACATACTTATCTATCTACAAATATAGCTCTTCAGAAGGCACTAGAAAGAAGACTTGAATTAGAAGAGGTTAACCGTGCCCAAGAAAACACAAAGCATTTCAGACCAACAAATCAAAAGGGAGGAAAAAGCCAACACTATAACCAACAAAATAATAGCAATCAACAGTGTTCACTGATAGCTGTCAGTATGAATGCCACAGGCTAGCCAGTTGGTGGGGTGCACACCTTTTATTCTAGCATTTGGGAGGCAGAAGCAGAAGAATTTCTGTGAGTTTGACGTCAGCCTAGTCTACAGAGTGAGTTCCAAGACAGCCAGAGGAGCTACATGGAGAGACCTTGTCTCAAAAAACCAAAAAAACCAGAACAAACCAAATCAACCAAACAAGCAAAATATGTAGACTAGTAGATTGTTTTAGAAAACAGGATCCAGACTACTGTTGCATCCAAAAAGCACAACTTACCATCAAGGATAGATATTACCTCAGGTTAAAAAGAAAAAGATGTTTGAAGGAAATGGTCTCAATAAGATAGCCAGTGTAGCCATTTTAATATATGACTAAAACAGATAAAAATAGACTTCAACCCAAAACTCATCAGACGGAAGATAAGGAAGGACACTATATACTCATGAAAGGAAAAATCCATTAATGGGACATTGCAATTATGAAATATTCATGTACCAAACACAAGGGAACCCAAGTTCAAAACAAAACATTACTATAGGTAAAATCATGTATTTATGGGAGTCCTGTGAGTATGAACATGTGTGTCTCTGTATCTATGTAAGTGTCTTGTGCTTTTCCTTTGTCTCTTTTTATTCCACTTGTCTGTTTTATCCTGTTCTAAATAGTTTGCTTTTGTTTTGTTTTATTTTATTCTATTTTTATTCTTTAGATACCTCTTTGTTGGGTGTCAGGCTGAGTGTTTGTCTTGCTGGGGTGGCAGCCTGTGTTTTCCTGAAAGAGAAACAGAGAGGTCTGGAACATATGCTGTGCTTCTCAATCTCCTGCGCACCCAGATACTCTTTTGAGAATGATGGTCCTCGGGTCCATGCTTCCTCTAAGCACCAGGCAGGAAGAGGATGGCTGAGCCCGGGTCCAGGCAGAATCTGGTTTGGTTCCAAGTGAGTGCTAAGAGAATGCAGACAGGCTGGGAAGAAAGAAGGCCTTCTCCATGAGAGCAACTCTTTACTATGAAGGTCTCCCTCCAAGAAGATCCTTCATGAAGCAGATGGTCCTTGCTTGTCCAAACTGCTTTTTTCATGGTGGGTGTAAATGCATACATCTTACTGGGGTGAACCAGGAATTAAATACCTTTCCCAGGAAGGGATGCCCTGGAAGGGAGCTCACTGGCTGATCTAGAAACCTCACTAGCATGGAGAACTCCAGGTTTTTAATGCTCCCTGCCCTGTTGTCATGGTCTCAGTGGGGAGTCACGGCTATGTGTTCCAGAACAGATAGAGCCTGGCTGGGAGCTGGTTCTATACCTGCCATTCTCAATTATGAAAATTTCCAGGATTTTTGAACCTGCTCCAAGCTTCCCAGCTCTTCTGTCTGGTGGCACAGTCAACTTGCTCCACGGTTGTGTGTGGATTCAGAGGAGAGTGGAAAGATCTCAGAGAAGTGGGGAGGGGAACTTTAACCAGAATATATTATATGGAAAAAAATCTATTTTCAATAAAAGAAAAGTGAGGTGAGGAGTACCAAGGTGACCAGATGGAATCCAGACCTTAACAATCCCTGGATTCTGTGGACTTGCTGGAACCAGATACTAAAGTTCAGACCCATTGGTATCTATTTACCATCATGGTGTTGTGGTTAGAGCTATGGACCCAAAGTAACCGCCAAGATCACAGAAGTACAGACTCTAGGATTCACACTGACCTTCTGTTGTGTGCAGTTTTAAATGGTTGCTGCGTTCTTCTCATTCCAAAGCATGGCAGAAAGATCTCTCTCCTTCCTTGCATCTGCCTTTCCTCTTGAGATTCAGAAGTTTCACTTGTACTTTCCACCCAGCAATTAACTCCTGACCTTCTTTACTGACAAATCAGGAACCAATTGGGGAACAGGGTGTTAGCAATAGAGCCTCCCCTTATACCTCACCTTTTCTGTCCAATAAACAAAAATGATGATGATGATGATACCTCTTCGCTCAGACATAAATTGAATGAAACCGTAACAATCACACAAATTATACAGTATGAAACCTTTAGCTCTTCAGAGATCACAAGCTTATACCCATATTGTCAGAGCTTTTTGTTTCCTCTCTTACTTACAGATCCTTTGTGCAAATAGCTTTGTGAATTTAAGCTACAGTCTCTCATGGGATTCTAGGAACACTGGAGACAAAGCCTGGACCCTGCACTGACCTCTGAAGTTGCTGGGCTGGAGTTCTGGTCACAGGGTGCAGTCCAATCACTAAGCTCTTGTTATTTTAATGCCCTTTAGTACATGGTACATGGCTAGCTTATGTAAGCCACTAGATGTAGAAGTTAGGTCTGGTTCTTCCTCCCATGTTCCCAGAAATAAGACTCAGACTCAAAATATATGTACGAACATCTTGGACATATATCTAGGCTTTTCTCTGATTAGACCATAAATTATCCCATTTATTCTAATCTACCTTCTGCCATGTAGCTGATTACCTGTGCTCAGGTGCCATGTGGCCTTCTTGTCACACCCTCCCAGGTGAATCTCCTCAACCTGGCTCTATCCCAGAAATCATTCTGCCTCCTAAATGTCCCACCTTCTATTCTACTCTTTCCTATAGGACACAGGTTTTTGAATTGACAGGTAATGTATCCATATAATACATAAGTTATTCTCCCTGCAACTAGAGGTGTATCTTTGACAGTTATATGGCCTCTAATGCAAATATAAAGCATCCTGACTCCGGGTTGCATGCATGATGTGACCAGCTACCTCCTGTTCCAGCCAACATGGCCTAGCTGCTCTGGGTGCAAGCATTCCATGACATGATAAACCAAAGTCCTGCGAAACTGTGAGTCAAAATAAGCCTTCCCTCCTTGTTTCTATTGAGGACTCTATCACAGTAAGTAGATCAGTAACTAAGACATAATTGTTAATAAATATGAAAGTCTTGGAATATACAAAGTGTGCCCCTCAACTACCTTGGAACCCAGTTGAAAATAAAGGCACAGAGATATCAGGAAGAATGCCAAACATTTAGATAATGAGCCACTTACTCCAAAATAACTAATGAATTTTTCAAAGCAAGTAGAAGAAAGTGTATAAAATCAGATAATAAAGGCAAGTATGGCATAGTGAAGAAGGTAGCTGAGAGATAGTTTCAGGAAATTTATCGTTCTAACTGCTTGGGCTAGGCAGTACTAGTTCAAACTGATTTCCTTAGCCTCTACTAAAGAAAAGGAGTAAATTAAATCCTGAGAAGAGGGAGAAAGTCAGTTGTCACATGTCCAGGAAACAGTGAAATTCAGAATGACAAGTTAATTCCTCGAAGAATAAATAAAAATAAAAACCTTCTAATGAACTGATATATAGTTGTATAGCCTGACTGAAAATGGAAAAATGCAAATTATTACTATTAGCAATGAAGTGTGAGATCAGTATAGATTAGAGATGTTAAGAGGATAAAAACATGAGCAAATTATCAACAAATTTCTTAAAAGGCACACATCTCTAAAGGTGACACATAAAGAAAAAGAAAGTGTTAAGTCTGAACTAAGCAAAATTAAATTTATTTCATAATCAAAATCTCTCCTCAAAGAAAACTCATACAAGATGGCTGTGCAAATTAATTCCATTGAGCAAAGTTTATCTGAAAATGTGAAGCCAGAATCACCCTGATAACAAAACCAAACAAAGACATTATAAAACAAAACAAAAAAATAAGGTTAAAACAACAACAATAACAATAACAACGACAACAACAACAACAACAACAACAACAAAAAACCCACAGAGCAGTATCTCTCATGGACGGGGACTCCAGCACCTTCAGGAGATGCTAGCTAATTGAATTAGCAGTATATAAAAATTATAGCTCATTATGAGCCGGTGAGGACTTTTTTTTTTCTATTATGACAATGACTAGCTTAATGTCCAAAACCAAATTAGTGTATTAAATAAAGAAAAATGTTCCATGATAACCCTATGTAGAAAAAGCACTTAATAACTTTTTTTTAAAAAAAAATCACAAAACTCTTAGCAAGCTTAAAATTTCAACCGAATAACAAGGAACTATGGAAAACCTACAGCTACTGTCATAGCTAACAGTAAAAATAAAGAAAAGTAACTGGATACTTTGCTATTACAACTGAAGACAAAACAGGGAGTAACCATTACCTAAAATTTGTGTTTACTATTGCCGTGTTTTATCTTTGGGTCTGTAAAGAATGGGTGTACTTAACTATACTTTTGTACTTTAAATTTTAAATTAAAAATTTTCCTGATCACTTGTGTTTTGTTTGCTTATTTTTGAGCTTCATGAAAACTGAATCGTGCCATCTTCTGGGTTTTGCTTTTTTGGGGCTTTAATTCAACATTGTGTTTCTAAGATGCATATGTATTGTTGCGGTGCCTTTATTCATTTCCCCCTTGTGTTATTTTCCACTGTGAGCACTAACACAACCTCTTGCTTTGTTTTAATCAGATTATTTTTGAAGCGAAATATGGACTGTCTTGGTGCAAGCTTATAAATGTATTTAGGAAGAGACAATTGTATGGGCCATCAATGCTGAATTCAAGTGTCACGGGGCTCCCTGTGATAGCCTCTCTCTGGCCTCGGGGCTTGAGCATCCAAAATGAACATGTTTCATTCTCTCCTAAGCTTCTTGCCAGCTTAGATGGCCTCTGTTAATAACTCATGTCATGTTTGAACTCCCTGTCACTGCCCTGAGACTGAGGTCTTAATGAGGCTGTGCAGATAGTCCTGAGTGCAGGGAAACATGGCTTTGATACCTTCAGGGCACTGTCAGGAAGGAGGCACAAGAAGTAGCTGACTCTGATCAAGGTGGAAACAAGATGTGAACAGAATCTTTAGCATAATGCTTCCAGAGACGCATTATGTCTCTGTTTCTCTGTCTCTCTGTGAGCCTCTCTGTCTCTCTCTCTCCTCTCTGTCTCTCTGTCTGTCTCTGTCTCTCTGTCTCTGTCTGTCTCTGTCTCTCTGTGAATCTGTCTCTCTCTCTCTCTTCTCTCCTCTCTGTCTGTCTCTGTCTCTCTGTCTGTCTGTCTGTCTGTCTCTGTCTCTGTCTCTGTCTCTCTCTCTCTCTCTCTCTCTCTCTGTCTTTGTCTCTCTCTTAAACTAAAGAAGAAATTTAATCCTGGAGAGAGGAAAATGAAGTCATCAAGGTTGTTAGAGGCACAGCAATGCCCCTGAGTCTAGAGGCTTGGGAAGAGGTCTCTAAATCACTAGTTACTATGCGAATTAGTTACCTTACGGAGAAAATTGGTGAACCTGCTGGGATCATTAACACATTAACAGAATTACCTTTATTGGTTTGGCTCTCAGCTACTTAGCAGAGAGCTGGCCTGAGGGAAGGGGTCCTTGCAAGGGCCAATGATGATTGGAGCTTCTTTCTGCATCTTGTTGCTTGGGAGTGACAAGTCCAGAACAGAGGTCCTGAAGGGTTCTGGGGGCTGGAAGGGGAGTGCAGTAAATCGAGCCTGTGGTCTTTGGAGAATGAGGTTGGAACAGATGCTTACTTAGGTTAGGTTCAGAACTGGAAGAGGGAAGGAAGGGTCTGCAGATGTGCCTTTATGTTTTTGTGAATGCCTCTGACCACAGGAGGAAAACAGCTCCTCCATCCTTGTAGCACACTGGCTGGCATCCTCACAACACCCAAAAGGACTCTGGGTTCTCTTGTCCCAATCAACTTCCTGTCCCTGTGCTCCGCAGGCACCCTTCCTTCTCAGAGTTTCTGTCCTTTCAGCTGCCTCACAATTCTTACACTGGATTTTCCAAGTTTTAACTCTTAATAGCTTTAGTGCCTCTCATCTTTTCATAGAGCTTTGTCCGTACATCAGATTCATGCTCCCTTCCCTGCTGTTCATGATCCCACATGGAGCAAAATCAGACACTTCTCCAACAAAAAGCACCACCCAGCGTCATCCGCCACAGAAGCCATATCACCCACTTGTGGCCTGATTGCTCTTATAGCAATAGTTTCTACCAGGCTCCCTTGAACCCCCGAGCCCACACCTAATCACTCACAGCTGTAGCTGCGAGCATCTGGCCTCCCCTGCAGTATGGTCCCCAGCTTTGCCCTGTGGGGACAATCAAATGGCATCAGCCACACTGCATCTCCTATCCTATACTCAAGCTTTGCTCCTGCATAGAGAGAGCAAGAATACCCTTCCTACCCCAGCAGCCCCACACAGGCTCTGTTTTGTCAGCTGGGTCTTTGTTGAAGTTTCCAGTATACCTCCAGCCTTGCCTTATTAAAGACCATTAAAGAGAAAGCTAAATAAAACAATAATAGCTTCTATTTATTGAGTGTCGTGGAATGCAGGCGCAATTCTAAATGTGCTTTTTTACACTTTATCTCATTTGAACCTCCTGGCAAACTGCTGACTTAGACTCCTTATTAGCCCCTGTTTAGCAGAGGAAGAAACTAAAGGGCAGAGTTGGCTTTCCAGCCAATTGCTAACGCCCGCACTCCATGCTGCCCCCTTCTGTGACCAGTGGTATTTACAGCCTATGATGCTTTGTTCCCAGATGTTGCTTCTTGTGACTTTCAGCTTGCATCACAAAGTGCTCATCCAGGGCTGTGAGTGTCTTTTCTGCTGGTCCTTTGAATTTCTTCCAGTGCATCGCTGTTTATTAAAGGGGATGGAGTACAGACAATAAGATGCAATGTGTTTCTGGTATAAGGAGTTGTGAAGGAGTTTGTTGGGGGTGTAAGGAGGTCATTTGTATATGTTTACTTTTTAGAAAATTGTCTTTGGTGGCTTGTGGAGGGACGGCATCTGGAATGGGACAGTTTGTTGCTGGAGCAGAAGCTACTGTGACCCTGCAAGTCCTTAATAAACTAAGGAAATGTTTGTGAATGTCTACACCTGTTTGGTGTGTACGGCTCTATAGCCATGGATACATGCTGCATCGGCTCTCCATTGTGTGACAACACACCTGAGGAGGTCAGTTTGTTGGAGGGAAGATTTCCCTTGGCTCCTGGCTTCAGAGGTTTTGGCCAATGGTGAGTTTGTGCTACTGCTTAGAGTCCATGACTGTACAATACATCAGTGGCATATGGCAAAGAAGAAACAAAGGGAGCAAGGAGGTCTCTATATTTCCTTCAAGGCATGCTCCTGGTCATCTAAATACCCTTCTTCCCATTTGGGTCCATCTCCTAAAAGTTCCACAACCTCCCCAAAGTGCCACAAATTGGAGACATCTAGACCCCAGCATAGGGACCACTGAGGACATTTCAGATCTAAATAATAACACATATTGCTGTTGGGGAGAAAATAACTGATCCCCCCAGATAGGGAGGGCCCTGTCAACAGGCTAAATAAAGTACTTGCATTTAAGTCCAATTTGGTGAACCAATGAGTTTATACTATTGAGTATACCTCAGTATCACAAGTGACCCCAAGCAGCTACACCACTGAAACGTCACTCCAGCACGGATAACTTCCCCATAGATGCACGGAGTTTTCCCCTCCCCAGTTAACCTTCCAGACTCTACACATGGTAGCACCTTCAGAGACAACATGCAGCCAAGGCAGAATTGCATGCAAGAAGGGTTGGTTAAACTTCCAGGTGATGACAGTCTAACGACCCTCCGCCCTGCCTCCGAGGAGAGGAAAGTCAATAGACCTGACCTTGAGTCTTCTATATGAGCAGCAACAGCTAGTCTGGTGACTATGGTGACTTATGCTCTTATACTCAAGAGGACAACATTTCCCATTCTATGCATATGCACTTCACATAATCAGTAAACATAGTTCTGTTCCTAAATGAACAACTTTTTTTTTTCCTTTGTCTACAAAAATAGGCACTTTAATTAGCAAGAGTGGGCACAGACGCTGCTGATGCAATGAATAAAACCTAAACCTCGGGAAGTCATGCATGAAATGTATTTCTTTGTTACAAAACCAGTATGGGTTTGGGACTGCTCAAGAATTCCTTCTATACCTTCTGGGTCCCCTCTCCTCGGTCAAGGTCATCACCAGAGGGTGCTGAGGTGAGCAGAGACTTCTGAATGTCTCAGCTCAGCATGAAATATGACACTGCTGCTCACACCTTTCTTTGTGGGTGAGAGAAAAGGAGGTCATATTCTTCATCACTCTCGGGATAGTGGAAGGAAGTCTGAGCAGGAAAGGAGGACATAAGAAGAGCTGTGTGGTCTTCAGCTCTCCCTAGAGGGCCTGGTGAGTGAGCAAATTCTACGACTAGGAAATACTAAAACCCTTGGCACTGAGCTGAAGATCGATGCTAAAAATTAGCCATGTGTGAGCATCAGTGCAGAATATCCTTTTCCCCAGCAACATCCTCCCTAACGGTGGATGCTTCCTTTCCACTTCTCAGCCAGTACGAGCACTGCTTCTGTGCCTCTTGTTCTTCTTTCACTTCTTAGATAGTAAGTCTTCTTGGATGAGCAGAACCCAGAAAAGCCTTAGGGAGAGAGAGACAGCTGCTGGGCCCGAGCCAGGCTGCCGCTAGATCGCTAACCGGGCTCATCAATCTCTCAGCCTGTGTGATTCCAGTTCTTGGCTCAGAGCAGACGTGGTGGTTCCATGCAGGCATCTTCAAGGTTGCTCTCATATCGCCTGAACTGCAGGAATTAAACCTCTCCAGTGTGCTCTGCTGTGGAACAGTCATCTGAGTAGGGGCTTCTTTGAGCGTCGACATGGCGTCTGACTTCCTGTACAGAATATGGGTAAGGGGTTAACACAGCACACAAGAAGACACCAAATTGTCGTACTTCAGTGATGTCTGTGCTCTGTATTATTCCTGAAATAATTAAAGACTTTTGAACGAGAGCAGCTCTCTGAGGGTCTAGGTGTACAGTAGTGTTGTGCTGAGTGTTTTCAGAAAGGGTTCCGGGGCTCCGTGTGCAGCAGGAAACTAACCGGAATGCAGAGCAGCCAGAGTCATTGACATGTGGCAAAAGGAGATAACCTCTGACACAGGGGCTTAACGGAAATAACCACTGGCTACTTCCAAAGGGGTAATTGTAGTTTCCACCTAGGGCTTGAAAGGAATGGAAAACAGCACAGAAGTTAGCAGGACTAACTTTTGCTATCTTAATTTTATTTCCAGAAGTTCCATTCTAAAAACCAGGAAAGGTAGTAATCTAAAGCTCACTGACTCTGCAAACATAAAATAAAGCTGAAGTGGACATAGGCATGTGGCCCATGTGAGAGCGTGTGTGTGTGTGTGTGTGTGTGTGTGTGTGTGTACCCACACATGTGTATCTCTGCTATTGTTCTTTGAGTCTGATGAGAAAATTCTGTCAACAAAAACAACAGCTGAGAGTTTGGACACTGCATGGAAAACATTCAAAGTAAGCTCGTTTAGGGTGATTTAGAAAGAGAGAAAGGTATGACATAAGCGGAAACCATTTTTCCCTTGTTGCCAAGGTCATTGGCTCAGTACTAATTGGCTTGATTTGGCAACTTTTTATGCACATTATGTCTGCCTTCATCTTCAAAGAGTTCTGGGAACAATAGGGCTGATTCTTCCTGGTTTTACTAAGCTTTGGGGCCCAGAACAGCAAGTCTGGAGGCTGCACTCACCCCAATGGGGTGAAGTTTGCAGCTTGGGTGGGGCCTAGATCTGAGGCCCAGATCTGGAGAACTGAGGAGACAGACTGTGCCTCACCCATGGAAGTATAGTCACACACAGTCCCTTCTGAACAAAGAACCCTGAGGTAGGCTCAAGCAAGGACTAGGAGAATCTTCCATCTCCTGCAGGAATTGGTCAAAGGGTCCTGCACTGAGTTTTTCCTTTGTGGTACATGAAACTGCCAAGCTCAGAGAGTCAGGGTGAAGAGTGCTCCCAACACGTGCATACACTGGAGTATCAGTCAGTATTGAGAGAGAAGGGGATTCTGAAACATGCCAGAACGTAGGCAAGGCTGGAGGACATTATGCTGGGTGACATGTATGTAGTCACGTCACATAAGATCTAGGAAATGTGCCATTTTGTTAAAGGCTCTGGTGTCACTTAGCCAATGTGCTTGCTCCCATGGCCCCACCGACCTCAATGTATGAGTTGCTGTCCACATAGCATCTGACCACCATAGAATCACTTTCTGGGAGCACCTGCATTAGCAGCCAAAGGGGTAGTGATCTGGGACTATGAAAACATGCTAGAAACGGATTGATACCAGAGTTACAAAGCAATGCAGTGTGGTGGGCGTTCCTGAATCACACACTGGGATGGTCAGAACCTAAGTGCTATGAGGCAGTACTTCAGCTTTAAAGGATGCCTCTCTTGGTACCAAGCCATCCTGCAAGGCACAGCAACATTTACAGAGTAGAAGAAGGAAGAGAAAGAGTGATCAGGGTTTCTAGCAAACACAGAAATACCAGGGAGGGGTCGTCTTGGGTACCAGAGTCAGTGTGGGTATACTAAGTGAAGATGCTCCCAGCAGGCTCCTAACAGAGAGAAAGAGACCCTGGAGCTGAGCCAAGTGCCTGCTCCAGATTCTCACTGGAGCTCTGATCTCCTTGTTCTGCGGGAGGGAGTCTGTCTAGTGCTGGCTTTTGTTGTGTGTTTTGTCTTTCATGCCAAATGAACTTAGGGTTAAGTGTTTATCTACATACCTTTGCCCACACTTGGATTTCCACCCTGAGGGTTCCCAGGATAGCCATTTTCCAGTAGTTTATAAATTCAAGTTTACCTCAAGTTTGGTTAAATCCTCCATCAAACTGTGAGCAGAGTTTTATCTGTGATGGATGTGACTCCAGAAGCCCCAAGGACTATAGGCTAGGGAAAGAGGCAATGGAGGAGGGACAGGAAGAACCCAAGGCTTATGACTGACTGCCATTAAAATATAGGAGAGTTCTACCAGTCATGGGAGACCCTTACTTCTGAGGGTTGTCATAGATCTTCCTAAGTGGACCATATTGCTACCTCTGTGTCCCAAGTGATTCCACTCCCCATTTGTCTCCACGGATGAGTCTTTATTCTTTGTCCCTCATTTCTATGCTATTTGTCTTACATTCTCCCCAGGACTCTGTGTAACTCCTGGCCATTAGTGACTTCACTTTTCAGGTTTCGTGCTGTCTCAGCCTCTCTGAGTGGCAGAGTGAGGTGGCTCTGGTGTTCAGGGGGCACAGTCTCTGATGGTGTTCTTCAGTCCCTCTGCAGGGTTTGAATATGGTATCTAGGTTCCCGCTTTATTATAGAGTCTGGTCTTTTTTAGGCCAGTGTGAACAATTGATTCAGAAGCAAGCAAGTGGGCCCCAGAGTGTCTTTCTTCTCCCCCACTCTGTACCCACCCTGCTTTCTCTTCCCCTCCCTTTCCTTCCCTTCTTGTACAAGATATCAAACCTCATGTGTGCTAGACAAGTGCTCAGCCCTCTATGACCTTTTTCTTCCCATTTTAAAAATTAATTAATTAATTATTTATTTTTTACTTATTCACTTTACTTCTCCATCACTGCCCTCCTCCCAGTCACCCCCTCCCTTGACCTTTCCTTCTATCTCTCCTTCCCTTCTCCTCTGAGTGGGTATCCTCCCACTCTGGCTCATCTAGTTTCTGCAAGGCTAGGCGCATCCTCTCTCATTGAGGCCAGACAAGGCAGCCCAGTTAGAAGAAAATATCCCACATACAGGCAACAGCTTTTGGGATAGCGCCTGCTTCTGTTGTTTGTATTTCCTTTCTCTTTAAAATTTAAAATAGGCTCTCATATACTGACTCAGGTGGCCAGGAACTCACTCACAAGCCCAGATAGGCCTTGAATTTATGGTCATCCCTCCTCAGCCTCCCAAGTAACTGGGATTACCGGCCTACACTTCTAAAGCCCACTTAAATGACATATTTGCCATTACCGAGAAAACTGTGGAGTGTCAATTTCCTAGGCAGCGATTCCTGAAGAGAATCAGGGCTGCTTGTGCAGTGTTGGGATTTGCCAACACTTGCTTGCAAACCCTCCCTTCCTGTTACTCCTTCCTTGCCAGGGTACGATGTAACGACAGCCCAGACACCCCTTCTGAAATCTCTGTTAGCAGAACACTATGAAGCCTGCTCACATTCCCAAGACTATTCAGTGCAGTACCAATGCCTCCCATAGCTCTTCTCACTGCTGTGACCAGACAAAAGGAACTTAAGTAAGGAAGCTTTTATTTCATCTCTTGGTTTGGAGGCCCCCTGCCCATTGGGACCTTGGGGAGGAATGGTGACAAGAGCAGGGGACTCCTCACATCGTGTCTGTCATCAGAGGCCATAAATGTTGATGCCTTCTGACTCCTTTACTCCAAGACCTTGGCCTGTGGAACAGTGTGCTCCAAACTGAGTCTGAACCTTACTTAGTTAACCCTTTCTGGAACCATCATCCATAGACATGCCCACTGAAGACTCATGAGGGTTGCTATCACTGGCGCAGGGGACCGGGGTATCTACGCTAGAAGCAGGACTTGGCATTGTCATTTATGTGGTACTGGATTTGCAGGCATGATAAAATGTCAGAGTGAAAGGGTTGGGTGGGGTGGCTTGCACCAGGGTTCCAGAATGGTAACAATGAAGAAGATTAACCATTAGAACTCCACCCCTTTGTCTTAGTCACTGTTCTATTGCTGTGAAGAGACATCATGACCACGGGCAGCTATTGTAAAAACAAAAACATTTAATTGGGGGGCTTGCTTGCATTCAGAGGCTTAGTTCATTATTAGCATGGCAGGAAGCATGGTGCTGGAGAGGCAGCTGAGAGTTCTCTACATACAGGCAGTAAGGAGAGAGAGAAAGAGAGAGAGAGAGAGAGAGAGAGCGCCTGGACCCTGCTTCAGCATTTGAAACCCCATAGCCCACACTTTCTTCAACAAGGCCACATCTACTTCAACAAAGCCACACCTCCTAATAGTGCCACTCTCTAGTGACTAAGCATTCAGATATATGAACCTGTGGGAGCCATTCTCATTCAAACCAACATACCTTATATGTATACCTTGATATACAAACACATTACTTTAAAATGTAATGTATCATTCGTGGCCCCTAAGCTCCCATTTCCATCTCATAATTCAAAATTGGTATGCTTCCTACCATCCCCATAGTCTTCAATAGTCCCAACACTGTTCAAAAATTCAAAGTCTGGCACATTCCTCATTACCAGCAATCAAAAAGCTGAGGCAGGTGGATCTCCATCGGTTTGAGGCCAAGTTGGTCTACATAGTGAATTTCAGGGGTACCTAGTGAGGCCCCATCTGAAAAAAAAATCCAAAGTCTCTTTTAAGACTTAACATAAACTTTTGACTGTAAGCCTCTATAAAATCAAACCCAAATCAAAACCATGTTATACACATTCAAAAACCAAAGGTACCACCGAATAAACATGATCTCACAAGGAGGAATGAGTAGAGCAAAATACCGCCAAACTCTGCCAGGAAAACCCCAAAATATACAGTATTTCGAGGCCCATGATAGACTCATTTGGGCTCCAAATGTGTGAGTACCTGGCCCTGAATGTTGAGATTTCCCTCTCCACAGCATGCCAGCAGATGTGTAACATTTTAGCATCTCCAGTCCGGAGTCTCCACTGCAACTGAGTTGCTACCTCTGTAGATACATGTGATTACCTCTTATTAACCCTTTGCAGTAAATGTAACTCTGCCAAATAGTATGTGCCCTCAGTGGCTCTCTGGAACCCTGGTGCAAGCCTTCCTGATCCCCTCACTCCTGCATTTTTCCATGCCTTCAAAAGCAGTCACCTGTGACTAGCACTGCACATTCTGATGCCAGCTTGAAATATATACTCTAGTCCCCTGGACCATAATTATGGCAGCCTCCGCATGTCTTCCATAATGACCCTTGGAAATACACTCACAGGTAGCTGCTTTGATGCGGAGAAATGTTTTTGGTAGAATTCCCAGGGATGCCTTTAAATGAGTTTGGATTTTCAAAAATTCTAGCCATCCATCAATGCGTGGAGTCTAACTCTCAGGATACCCTTCATAACGTCCCAGTACAGACTGTGAGCTTTTTCTTTATTCATGCTAACCTGGTTAACAATTACAGCTGCTTTTGAACCTGCCTTTCCTGTTGTTTTAAATTCTCACTCCCATTCCTTCTCTTTCCAAACTGGACATTTTTCATGCATGTCCACTCTCTCTTACTGTAGCTCTGGTGAATACCAGTAAGCAGTGTCCTTGTCATAGCCCAGATGTTAGGATCCCTTGATGTTTCTTCCACAAAATACTCACTTTTGAATTCAATTTCACTCAGGTTTTTGGAACACAGACAGAAAACAGCCAGATTCTTTTAAATCTATCTATCTATCTATCTATCTATCTATCTATCTATCTATCTATCTAAAGTGTAATACAGATGGAATCTAGCCCAGGTCCCAGTCCAACCTTGGCTCCCCTCTGAGACAGTGAGCAGTCTTTACTATCTGCCTTTCTGTCAGCATCCTGTTCTTACACGCTCCCATGTGGTCAGAAGATAGAGAAAAATGCTAGTTTGTTGCTTGCTTTCCTCATTTTTTCATTCTGAGACCCCAGTCTATAGAACAGTACCACCTACATTCAAGGTGGGTCTTTCTATCACAATTAATCCTCTCTGGACACAGCATGGCAGGCAACCCATAGAGTTGTCTCTTAGGGCATACCATTGCATACTCCAAACAGAGCAGATAGGTCTTCATATCTTGAAGACTCCACATATCACTCCCTGACTACAGCTAAATTGCTTTCCCTTCTCTCTTCTCCCATTCCTCCCCACTGTTGCACGTCTCATCTCTGACCTCAGGCCTTTAATAGTTCTTTACCTGGTAGAATTTCTTTTCATTCCTTCTCCATATAGCATATACAATTGAATTTTGAAAGTGATTCCTAGGCTGGTAAGATGGCTCAGTGGCTAAGAGTGCTTGCGACCAAGACTGATAGACATGAGTTTGATCCCCAGGATGGTGGAAAGAGAGACCCAACTTATGCAAACTGTCTTTTGACCTCCATATGTGCACTGTGACATATGCATGCCTATTCTCATAAACATACAGACGCAATAAATAAATACATGTAATAGATCCAAAGTGATTGTTTTACATTAAAAGTGATTATGCATTCACTGTGCTTTTGAACATAAAAAGGACATAAGTCCAAACATCCCGAGCCCCATCCCCCACATTTTCACACCACTGAGGTCATCAATACTATCAGTTCTCCACATCTGGTTTTGACACCTGTGTAAACACTTCACAGATACACTTGTGTCCCTTTAGCTCTAATAGAAATTAGATGAAATTGCAGATGGCTGATCTGGGCTTCCTTCCTGAGATCTAACACATGGTTTTGAGACATAGACCATGTCTCTGTTCTGGCCAGACAATGAATCGAGTCTCCCTTGCCTTCCAAAGGTCCATTTGTCTACATTTGCTACCTGCATGTCTTCCCAGCTCAGGGTGACACCCCTCCCCTTGCCCTTGCTTAGGCAATACAAACCAGCCTGCTGCTTCACCAGCGTCCCCTCTCTCCTGCCCGTGCTTCTAAACAGAACACCCATTTGTCCACCTCACTCACTTGTCTCCCTCAGTATATTCTCTGTAGCTATAAGAAAAATTCCTGAGGCTGGAAACCGTACTCAGAAAGATGTTTATTTCTGTTCACTGTTCTGGTTATTGCAAGGCCGGGATGGGGCAGATTCCTCTGCCCAGTCTCCACAGGGGCTCTTGGCTGCATCACAGAGCAGTGAACACCCAAATGTCAAATGGACCAAGTGGTGGTGTTACAACAGTCTACTCGAGAGAACTGACTGACTGTTTGAGACCAGACCATCCTACTAGACCACACCACGTGACACTGCCACCCTGAAGACTAAACTCCATCACCTGAATCTTAGAGAACAAATTGAATCGGACCCAAAGCACTTCAAAAAGTCAGCTCGGTTGCCTTCCTTCCTCCTAAGGACCTGTTGCATTATGGAACCCACTGCATTCTCCACTAGCCTATGGGCACTCTAGGAAATCATGGACAATAAATCCTGAAGGGTTGCATGTAGTATAGACACACAGTAGGCATTCAAATAGTGTTGGCTTACAGGTGATTCCACTAGGCTCCTCCCAGGGACTTAGCGACAGCTCGTCATCGTCTGTTCCAGTGCTCTCTGTTTCCACTTGTTCCTGGCTGATCTCTCTCCTCATTTATGTCCTTCTCTGTGCCCCATCATCTGCCCTGATGGTTCTCCTCCTCTCTGACTGCCTGTCAACATGTCTAGTCTGCCTCTACCCCTTCTCCAGGTTCTCACTCCCTTTCCTTTTCCCAATTAATCCCATTATACCAGATCTGTTATATGGCATAATTAATTACTCAGGGGCACCCCTTGAGATAGGCCTGCCAGGTACATCCTTACCACACTGATTTTCATAACAATTAGAACTTGAATAAAAAGAGAGGTTGATGAACAGATCATCAAGTGCCCAGCACATAGTTACGTGTTACTCTTGATGATTTAAAAAGAAGAATCTAGTAAGTCATTCCAGTGAGCGCTACTGCCCAAATGCATCCCAAGTCAGTTCAATTGTCCCTATCCCCACAGCTTCCACCCTGGCCCGAGGGTCATGTCCCTTTGTTAGGTCACCAGGGCTTCTTTTGAACAGATCTTTGTGTTTCCACTCTTGCTTCAACAGAATGTGCCCCATTCCTCACAGCAGCCAAATGAATCTTTAAGAATTGCTAATCGGATATTAATTCCTGTCTCAAATCCCTTGCTGGCTTTCTCCTGCACTTGGCTGAAGCCCCCAACCCCCAGCCCAGCCTGTCAACCTTGCATACCTTAAAAATGCAACAACCTACATCCCCTGTGTTCTCATGCCCCAATTACACTGGCCACTGCTATTGTCCTGGGAACCTGTTAGGCTTGTCCTGCCCCAGGGCCTTTTCATTTGCTGGTTCCCTTGGCCTGGAATAATTTTCATTTGCATCTTCACATGGTTGGCAGCTGCTTGTCATCTGGAGCAGAGCTCTAACAGCACTCCTTAACTGATCTTGAGTTTCTGAAGACACTCACAAAGGTAGCTATGCTTTGCTTAATGACACACCATCGAATGTAGCAACCCCTGTAACCATTTATCTTCCCCCTTTTCTTTCCTACATCTCCCACTGGAACCTGAAACAATCTGACTATGGTAGATCGCAGTAGCGAGTTGGTAAGTGATTGAATGAACCTGTTTTTCAGTATGGAAGAATAGAAAGTCACCTAACTTGAGGACAAACATTTTGAATTCTGTCTCTGTCTCTGGAATTATTCTAAGCTCTTGGTTTTGATGAAAATAAAAACATGGGGCCCGGAGTAAAGGCTCAGAGGTTCAGAGCACTTGTTGCTCTTGTAAGGGACCCAAGTTTGGATCCTAGCACCCACACAGTGCTAACAATCCAGCATAACTCTAGTCCATGGGATCTGACGTCCTCTTCTGACCCATATGGACACTGCATGCATATGGTGTGAAGCCATGCCTGGAGCCAATCACCCATATGCATTAATAAAAACGAATACATGTTTAAAACAAGATAAAGTAAGGGCATGCTTTGCTGTTTGCACTCCGGGGTCCGTGGGATGTGTATGGGCTAATGAATATAAAAATCCATATTAAGCAGAGTAGTGTTGTGTATTATTTCCTCCAGCATAGGTGAATCATTACAATGACCTGCACCGGTCTCTCTGCTCTAAAAACAAAGCGAATCTTTGGCCTGTAGCTGCAATTCTACCCAGGGAATCTTTCAGGAATCCCCTGGAAGCTGTCAGGACTTAGAGTGGAAAAGCCCTCTGAGGAAGAGAGGATGAAACACACAAAAGATGGTGCTAATTTATGAACACCAAGTACACGAGAACAATTTCCACTGAGAAACAGCAGCATCTGTGCAAAGAAGCCTCCCAGGAAGGCCCTGCACGGAACATGCCGTTCACAGAAGCCTTTAGCCCAGTGGCCTGAAGATCTCCTGTCTGCCGTTGGCTGAAAGCGCCTCTAACAACGGAGTCAAACGTCTGTGGGCTCTTCTCGCTGAGGGCTCTGGATCACAGTTAATGAAAGAGCAGTACACTCTCATAGTCTCATTATTTATTCATCAATTTTTTTTCATGGCGTCAGACTGGCTGAAACTGGGTATAGCCCCTTCTATTTATATGTTACAAACCACCAACCCTTCTTAACCAGTGAACCCATCAAACATTTGTGGCTGTTTGGGCCTATGGTTCCTTCTAGAAAATAAGTACATTGAGATGTTATGGAAATGGAAACCGAAGGGAGGAAACAGACAAACAAACCCTCCTGGTTCGGATGGAGGGGTTATCCACATAAGATAATAAACAGATGCCTGACTCCTAACTCTGGAGCAGCCCTGAGCCCGGATTGAAGAACTCCAAAGGATCGGGAATCTCCGTGAATCTCCGTGTTCCTTGTGCCTACCGAATGCTTCCATCATTCTGGCCTGTAATGGCGTTATAATAAATGAGTTGAATTTACACGTGAATTCGTCAGCACATCCTTTACCACTTCCAGTACCAGTACATATACAAAGGCAAAGAGTCCTTGGCCACCACTTCCAAATGTCCAATTGTCTTTGGTTTAACTTGCATTTCTTTCACTCTCAGATTTCTAAAGGTAAGACTATGTCTGTGAATATTCTATTAGATATCTTGAAAATTTTAAGTTCTCATGGCTTAATAAATACAATTTAAATATATATTGGAACGTTTTGGAAAAAAAACCTTTCTGGTCTTAATTTTGTGGTTTAATATTTTTCTGCTATCTCTCGATCAGGATTTTTTTTACAAAGAACAATTGCTGATTTCTGATTTTTATTCTATTTTTCATTTGTTGTACACAGTTTGGAAATTTAAGATGTGTTGCCTTTAAGTTTTTATACATTTTGAAAATGATAATATAAAACAGAATTATCCTTTTCTTTTTGCTTAGAGTATTGCTCTTAATATCTTTTTCTGGGTGTGTCTTTACATTGACATTGCTCAAGATTTTACCTAGTTTGAAAATGCACTATCATCAGTCTAGACGAGTCCCACAATTTAACCGTTTCGGATCCAGCTATTAAATATAATACATTCATAGTTCCCTATATGTTTTAAAGCCAATTACTTACCTGGTCTTTCAGACACATCCCTAGAAGAAAACAGTTCAGGGTGAGTGCGAAAAGTTTTTAAGGCTCTTCTTATTCAGTTTCAAATGTGTCTCAATAAACAAACAACCCCTCTGGGTTTATGCTCAGGTGTGATACTGTCATATCAAATATTCTCTGGTAGTTTTTCTTCTTCACAATGACCTTTACATTTTGCCATTTTATGTGTAGGACAATATAAAGATTGGTCATACACTTCAATTATTCATTAAATTCTGGAAAGGAATATTGAATGATTTGGCCATTATAAATTGTTTGTATCCATTTTTCTTCATCAACAGTATTCACTGTTTCATGCATGTGAGTCTGTTTCTTTTTCTTCCTTTCACTGTTAGCCTGTTACTTTCACTTCCATTCACAATTCATCTTTGTCTTAGTTAGTGTTACTATTGATGTGATAAAACACCTTAACCAAAAGTAAATTGGGGAAGAAAGGGTTTATTTGGCTCATGCTTCCACACCACTGTTCACCACTGAAGGAAGTCAAGACAGGAACTCAAAACAGGGCAGGAACCTGGAGGCAGGAGCTGATGCAGAGGCAATGGAGGGATGCTGCTTACTGGCTTGCTCTTCATGGCTTGTCCAGTCTGCTTTCTTGTTAGAACCCAGGACCAACAGCCCACCCACAATGAGCTGAGCCTTCCCACATCAATCACTAATCAAGATAATGCCCCACAGGTGTAGGCATACTTTTGTGAGCTACTTTATTGAGTTCATTTATCTATCATCCTTCCAACCCTTATTCTACCCTACTTCCTTCCAACTCCCCAACACTAAGTAGGAGAGAGAGGAGGTTAGAGGGGAAAGAGAGAGCAGATTTCTTTAGACTACTTCCTGCTGATTAGGTGTATTGGGTTCCCTGGGGGCAAGTCCAATCTTCATTGTCAGAATGTCTCCAATCAGCAGCCAGCAGTTCAACAAACAGCAATCCAACAATCTAACGATAGCAAAAGCAGCAGCAGTGGGAGCAGCGGCTGGTACAGGCCCTCTGAAGCTCTCACATTTATACTGTCTCAAGAGTCCCTAGAATTCTAAATGTAAACTATCTGCAGCTGGCAAAAATCATATCCATCCTATGGCAAATCATAGTGGCTGTGAACAATCTGAAGCAGCCCCATATCTCACACCTGGGATTAAAACAAACAAAAATATATTTGCATAACATAACTTGGTTTTAAAGAAACCAAAATTCTCACTACATTTCTTCCTTTTAGTACAAAAATTGGCATTTTCTCTAACATCAAAAAAACTATATAAAATAAGAACAATTATGAGAACTATCGGGTAAGAATTTTATTTATAACGTCCATCCAGTGGTATTTGGGAACCTTGGAGAAAGTACTCCATTATCTCTCCTATTTTGTTGAGTCCAATGTGTTGTACCTAAATCACTTTCTTATTATAACCAAAAACATTTTCTTAGATCATTTACAATTTAAGCTTTTATGTCTTTATAAACTTACAACTCTTGTGAATTTTTTTTTTTGTATTCAATTACAAGGGAGACTATAAGACAAAGATCTAGTCTTCCACCCCATCAGAGATCTGAGAAGGACAAATTTTATCTGAGTCAACAGAAGTACAAAGCAAGCAGCTTCCAAAATTATAGAACTGACAGAGATTGCTGGCTACCTGGACAGTTATCCAAAGTTCCTCTGTGTCAGTGGGGTATCCATCTTTGGCCGACAGACCACAACCTTTTCTGTGAGGCAGGGCTTTTGAAGGACTGACCTACCTTGTCTCAGCAAAGTTAAGCAGTCGACTTCCTAGTGACCTGCTTGTCCACAGTTTGGACAGCATGCTGTCAGCAGTTGAGGCCAGGACAGTGTTTTACCCAGTGACCATTTTTTTGCCGCAATTGAAACAAACTCCAGGCAGAAGTTCTTTGGTACCCATCATCTTCTTTGGAGTGAATCAGGGTGTTGATGTGTTTGTCTGTCAGAGAAGCCTTTTATTATTAAAACATCTTAAATGTCACATTCTGCTGATCTCTAAAGTGTTGGAGGACCACCTACCTATCTAAAATGTATCTAAAGTAGACAAATGTTGCTTGTTTCTAGCTATTTACTTTATATACATAAATACTCCTGTATTTGCATATACTAGAGGCTAAATAAAGCTTACTTCTATAATTAACAAAACCAGTGCCTAGCAAGACTAAAGTTTGATTATTATGGATGACTAACTACTAACTTTCCTTTCTTAATTATTCTAAATAGTTTACAATAGCAGCTTTCATAGAATCAGAACTATGCTTTATTTTTTTGAATGAGTTGCATTCAAGTTACATGCACATATATCTTATACAAGAGTTGAATCATATATTCAGTGTGTTATAGAAAATAAAATCTTAAATTTCTATCAATATACAATAATCCATACCAAAATAAAATATTTGAGACTTGCATTTTTAGTCTGAAAAGAGATACAATAATCCATCTTTCTTTTTTCGTTTTCAAGGAGAAACAATAACCCATTCTTTTCTGTTGTTATATCCCTATTGTCTCCAAAGGCAAAGGACCATAAACACTAATGGTTACTTTGTGAGCAATACTTAATTGTAAGTTTTCTGCCTGTTTGTTACCTCCTGGCTGACCAAGGGGAAAGAGCTCCATTTATTTTTTCTGTTTGGCCACAATCTGGCAGGACCCCCATTTTGTTTCCCAATGGCAAGAGATTACCTTATGCGTCCCCCTTGGACCTGCACTAATTTGTCCAATGACATCTCTTGCCACAGTGTCTATAAACCCTGGGAGGCTCAGGCATTCTTTTGGAGAACCCATTACAACCATAACTGGCTTGTTCACATCTATAGTGGAAAGTACTGTCTCTCTCTCATGGTTACCGTAGCAGGCATTTTGAGATCTGTGTCTTTTAGCCTCACAGTTTCTTTGTAAATAGCAGAATTCACTATAAATGAAGCACCAGGTGTACTGATATCTGAGACCTCCAGCTATAGCTTGTCCTATGACACTGACATGATGCTCGGGAGAGCCAATACCAGTCATGTCCCCTACACACTCATCCATTGGCACTGCTTATGCTCTTTAATGGTCTAATGACTCTTTTACATTCAGTATTCACATTCTCAAATGTGAAGCTTTCTCTCAGCACCGTTAGGCTCTCTCTCAGGAGTTAGGGTCTGATATGGCTTTGTTTATACCAATCCTTGCAAGAAATCTGTGAAGGCTTCCCCATAACCTTGTACAATCTTAATCCATGAGGTAGATCCTTTCCTGGGCTTCTCAGCTTTGTCCTAAGCTCTTAAAACCACCAAGCAACATTGTTCTATAATGGCATCATCGAATTAAATCAGTTCTTGTAGGTCAGAATACCACCCTTCACCAACCAACTGCTCTTTAACAATTTTCATGCCTTTTATTTCATCGTTCAATATTCATGGCTTGTCCTTCCATCTTGTTAACCATTGTAACTGCTGACCAGTTTCTAGCACAGCTATTACCGAACCTTTCCAGTGTTGGGGAATAACTCTATTTTGGATAGCCAAGTTACTTAATATTTGTTAAATATAAGGGGAATGCCCTTTGTAGAAAGCAATAGCCTCTTTAAAACTCCTCAACTCTGTTGTTTCTATAGGATACCAAATTATCTCATCTGAATCATGATCAGCACCATTAGCAGGCAGGTACTGCACAATTCCTGGGCAAACCAATGGTGATTTTTGTAATCCCAGACCCTTCCTCTGGCAGCCCAGTAGGCTCAAGATTAACTCTTTCAAAATAGGCTGTTTTTCTTTAACTCCTTGTCCTGAATGGCTTCCCACATCTTATGGATGCACACCTAGCTCCTCGACCCACCATGGACCTGAGGGGACTTGAAGTCGAGTGTTCATGGTGCAGGCATGGCTGTGATCTGCCTCATAACGCAGAAGCTTTCCTTTTTTATGTTTTGAGAAGCCCCAGCTCTCAGTCACCAGGTCTGAACCTTTTTGTTCCCCCTTTTCTGGTGTTCCTCACTTCCCAAGCACATCCTCCTCTGCCAGTAACCTCTCTAGTTACACAGCCAATTCCTCTGGCCTTTCAAAATACAAAAGAATAGAGGGAAAACTTTCTGGTTTTCCCATTCCATTCATTTTTTTTGTTTCTCAGACTCCTCCATATCCACTCCAATTTTTCAACTGTTCTGTCACTCTCCCAGCCTGTTTTGAAAAAATATAGGAAAAGAGGGGGGAGGAGAAGGAAGAGGAGGAGAAAGAAGAAGAGAAGAGGAGGAAGAGGAGAAGGAAGAAGAGGAAGAAGGAGGAGGAGGAGGAAGAAGAGGAGGAGGAGGAGGAAATAATCCTTTCTGAGAGTAAAGGAGGGGTAGAGGAGGGGTTGAGGGTAGGGGTGGGGATGATGATGGGGGACCTAGTGACAGCAGTTGCAATAAACTTTTTGCTGACATCCTGAAACAAAATATCCATCCATTCTTCCCTTGCTGCTTCATCAATGGCATTAGAAATCAAACTGAACCTCTGGGCACCACTTGTAGGCATTTGGTTTTGAGCAGGGGAGCTACTTTATGTTTTTTTTTAATCTACCACCCTTCCAACCCTTGCACGGGTTTGCCTACAGCCCAGATCTCATGGAGGCATTTTCTTGATTGAGGCTCCCTCCACTCTCATGACTCTAGCTTGTTTCAAGCTGACTTAAAACTAGCCAGCCCAATTTTGTTACTGATGCAACAATGCCAAGGTTAATGCTGCACGGTATCCAAAGAGCATCTGCTCCATGTCCTGTCCTGAGCTAAAGACAGTTCATAACAATAGACCTAAGGACAGATCTAGATGTCACGAACCATAAGACATAACCCAGGGAACAAGGCAACAGCTCTGTCAGCACAGTTGTCTATAACTGCTGTGGGCTAGTAGCAGGGGACTCTGGTGATATGAGGAGCCATCATAGAAGAGAGATGGGGCAAGGGATTGCAGCTTGGGGATTAAAACTGGAGACCTCAGAAGAAAATGGCAGCATAGAGCCAAGAGGAGAGAAGACATAGCAGAATGCAAAGCTACCAGAGCAAGCAACGAGAAAACCCTCCTATTGGCTAGAATGATGCAGAGACTATTGGCAGAGAAGATGGACCAAGTCCATTGGCATAAGCCTAGGCAGGGTGGTATAGGCATCAGTGGCTTTGGTGGTGTGTTGCTTGTGACAGACTGAGATAAAAGCCAGCTCTAATGTTGAGGTACAACAAAGTCCTCTGGGAGAATGTTAGACACAAGAAGGAACAGTTGATGTTTTAGGATATGGCTAAGGAGGTTTTTTTTTTTTTTTTTTTCTTAAATTGCCTTTTGATGGGGGCATCAGACTGTTTATGACTTGATTGGAATTATACAGTAAAGAGAAAGGCAAAAAGTCTTTAAGAAATTATTCTGGGGTCTACACCATGGCTTCCTCTACTAGAACAGAAAAAAATAAAAAGGGAAGAAGACATGGATGCTTCTGTTCTTGGATTTCTCATTGTCATTCTTTTAGAAGAACTGCGGGGCGAAGTCTAGGAGTGTGTGGGGATGTGTTGGGGAGGGAGCTGGGTTCAGAAGCAGAGCTAAGGAGGCTCCTGTGAGGAAGGGGGAGGGGGAGTGCAGTACCGGTCAATCCACCATTTGTGGAAGATTATCTTGTTTTCTCACTCATCTGTTGTCCCACTAAAACTTCCGAATGACTTTTTCCAAATCCCAGAAGCAATATCTAAGAGGAAGCTGTTGATGAAATTTACACTGAGGGCCAGCCGGTGCTCAGGCCCCACCCTTCAAAGTAAATTTTTTGAGAATTGGTGTCTTTACCGCACTGAATCCTCTAGTCCAGGAGTTTGCCCACTAAGCATTTAGTAAATTCTTTTATAAACATTGGAAGGGTTTTGTGCTCAACCCATGAAGAAAGAACTGTGCTGCACCTTAACTGTAAATGTGGTCACCCCACTTCCTCTGATACTGGTTTGGGTCACCTGGCGTCTTACTTTTCCTCTGAAACATCACTCCTCATTCTGTACCCTTCATGGTTTTCAGCTGATTTGTTTACTTCTGAATCATACAGTCTGTATACAATTGTTTGTTTGTTTGTTCTTTACTTATTTTTACTTTATGCACACATGTGTTTTGCCTCTTCTATATCTGTTCACCAGGTGCATGCCTGGTGCCCACGGAAGCCAGAAAGGGGCATCAGATCCCTTGGAACTGCAATTACAGATGGTTGTGAAGCCCCATGTCCTCTGTAAGAGCAGCCAGTACTCTTAAAGGCTGCTCCTTCTCCCCAGCCCCTCAGCAGGATTTCTTTTTGACAAGTGAAATTAGCCCATGTCTACTTGTACAAAACCATTTTTGATTTTACTCTCTATTCTTTTCTTCCTTGTCTTCTCTTGTGTTTTCTAAAAGATTGGTTGTCATTTAACGTCATACTTCTGCTTCTACTGCAGGAGAATTTCTGCTTTCAGCACTTTTAAACTCACCCGCTTTCATGATCTGCACTGTGCACCGAAGTTGGTGTCTCCCTGGATGACAAAGGGACTTTCAGAATGGTTTCACTTCGATTTATCTCGCCTACCAATCTTCCCTGATTTTTGTAATTACATTCTTTGATATTCAACACAGATAAGTATTATTAAATCACTGTGTAGTTTTATATAAGCCTTATGCTTTCATTTTGAAAAGTATTTACATTTGTAGTCTATTTTTAATTTATTTTACTGGTTTCAGCATTATTCCACTGCCCCTGATACTGAGATACAGGAACGAGACTCAGGACATTAAGGGATGAAGCCCTTCACTCTAGATCCTGACTGAACTCCCTTGCCAGCTAAGAAGGGAAGAATTTCAATGCAATTAACATTTGGTGTGAAGGTTGCCTTAGAGATATTTTCAAATAAGACTTAAACAAAAGCATGAATCATGCTTAAAGCCTGCGCATATATGAAGTTGGGTATGGCTCCACTCCTTTTCCAGATGTGCATTTTCTGGGTATCTCACAAACAAGACGATTATGTTCTGTTCACAATGGAAATTTCCAGACTCTCCACACAATATCTAGGGCTTTATCTTATCTGTCATAATCTTATCCAGTACACCCCAGGAACCACCCATGGTCATTTACATTTCTCAGTGACTTTTGGAAGATTCTTTGGTGTGTGTGTGTGTGTGTATGTGTGTGTGTGTTATGTGTGTGTGTGAAGATAGGTAAGCAAGGCCCTGCCCTAAGGAGCCCATACACTTAACCTTTCCTTGAGCAGATTTCTAGTAAACCCTGTGCTTAAATCAGTGGTTCTCAACCCGTGAATCAAGACAACTTTGGGTAGTGAAACGAACCTGGTCCCAGGGATTATCTAAGACTATAGGAAAACACACATATTTATATTACAATATGTGACAGTACAGGAATGACAGTTGCGAAGTAGCAATGAAAATAATTCTATGGTTGAGGGTCACCAAAACATGAAGAACTATATTCAGGGGTCACAGCATTAGGAAGGTGGAGAATCACTGGGTTAAACACATGCAAGAATTTCTTTTTGGTAAACTACAGCTCTGCTTCATGTTGGCTGAAATTCTTTTCTGTGGTGAACTGAGGAGTCCTGTCTTCACCTGGGTGAAGGGCAACTGCTCAGGCTACTGCAGGTGACAGTTGGGAGCTGTGTCCCCCACATTCCACAGCCACTGACAACACCCGAGGCTTGTTTATTCATGTATATCATGGGAGTTTTTAATAAAGCATACTATGGTAGCATTTTGAGCCGTCCTTCTGTGTATTACCTTGCAATTATACTCCATTACAATGAGTTAAACAGGAATCCTTGCATCACAGGCATTGTGTCTTAGAAGTCTGAGAACGCTGCTTTCATTTTCTAGTGCTCACCCTGACAGAGAGAAAAATCATACACCACATATTTCAGAAAAATTATTTTAGAACGATGTACGGTATAGTTCACCTCTTTGGGTTGACCCAAGAAAATCGACAGCTCTTTCCTTTATCCCTAAATGTACAACAGTTTTATACTAAGATCTTTCTCTTTGAGATTATTCTTTAAAATGAAACCTATTTATTTATTCATTTAAGATAGAGTCTTACCAGGCAGCCTCAGCTGGCCTAGCCCTCATTGTCAGGAATGTTGGTTTTATTATGGTCAGATGCCGACATTCCATTTTCAAACACAGCCTTTTTATCCTGTGCCTCTTGGAAGGAAGATGGTTATCTGGTTCATCTTTACAAGGCAGAGGCTGGAGAGCAGCCGAGCCCCTTGGAAATATCGGGACACATTGGATTCATTAAGCATAGTCACCCAGAAGGCTGCAAGATAGAGAGCCCGCTGTGACTAAAGAAGGGACTCAGACTCGTAACTGCTGTTGAACAGCAAACCTCAGGATTTAAAACCTGATTTTTAGTATTAATCTCCACTCTGCAAAGCCCAGATCTATGGTTCCCTGCTTCCTCCAACTTATATCCAACTTTAGGGCTAAACACCCAGTTTGTCCCAACAAGATTCTTCCAGATTGCTACACCAACTATTACCCTCAAACCCGAAAGCACCAATGAACCCATCCACCTTCTAGGCTTCCTGACACGTAGACATCACTGTGCTCCTGGGATGTCTTCTCAGTTTATGTTCTTTGGTAAGACACTGTTTGAAGTCCCTTTTCTGAGTCTCTGAAGTGACATACAATCTCTCTCCTCAGCTCCCTCATCCCTCTACCTGACACACTAGTGCTCAGGCTGGCCTCTTCAAGAGACACATCACTGTGTGATGTTGGATATAAACTGAAATAGTCTGAGGTTACCAGGGAGAGCAGCCAAGACAGTGCTGCATCGTTACGCCCGGGAATTCCATAGTGTAGGTATATCTGATATATTTGGATTTACAATATTTTCCATTTAAGATGGCTTTGTTGAAGGAAGAGAATTTTCCTAGAATTCTTTAGGTTCGTTTTCTTCCTCCACCACCCCAGTTCTAGGATCTGAACTTCAGGCCTTGTGCATGCTAGGGGAGTCTCGTCTTGAATTATCTCGTCTTGAATCATTCGTTTCTCCAGACCCTTTTAATTTTTACTTTGAGGCAGAATTTCAACCACTGTATCCAAGTGGGCATTAAGGTTACTCTGTAGCTCAAGCAGCCTTTGATCTTACAATCCTCTGCCTTCAGTTTTTAGTTTCTTTCTTAAGTACCTGAGTCTTTTCTTGACTCCTTTTGAATAAGTTACCAATGAAAACCATAGACTTTTGTGCTTACAGCCAAAGCCACCCACTTGTATTGCAACAATCTGTAAATCTGAAGCTTTACTTTTGTCTAAAGGAAGCTCACAGTGAACCCCACTGATCTGCTTTCTGTGGTTCAGTCTAGAGCTCTAGTTTGATGCCACAGTTCTTCTGCCTGGAGTTGCCCTGCTCTGAACATCTTGCCTTCCCTTTCACATGAGGTAGACCTCCACAGGACAACCTGTCCTGCCCCGCCACTTCCTCATCAGTGCTCAGTTCCCAGAACTGCTATAGACCACATACTTGCAAGACACATTATTCCTCAATGCAGCTGTGTACATTACAAAAAAAAAAAAAAAAAAAAAAAGCCCACAACACAACACAGCTGTCAAGAATAAGCCCCAGAAAAAGCCATCAGTTTGTCTTCTAGTGGAAGGATCTAAGAAACTAGGCTATCTAAATGTTTGTGACTAAACCTAGAGTGTCCAGGACAGTAATTAAATTCCTGCACTGCAAAAGGTGTGAGTTTAGTTATGTTCTGTTCGGACGTGCTCAGAAACGTAACTCCTAGTCTTTCCTGTGACATATCCAAAGCCTTCCCTGTTCCAGGAGGAGTGTAGTTTAGCTAAATCTGACTGTTTGCTACGGTGGTTGCTGTCTGCTGACTTGGTCTTTTGTCAGAAAACACTGGGTTTTTCAGGTCCTCTTCATCTTTTCTCTGACCCTCCTTTCCCTGATCCATCTCTCTAGGAATTGTGAAGGCTGTGTGGAACTACTGCCGGGCTGAGGGCTGCGAGACTCTGAGACCCCTATGTATTAATGATATGTCTCCTTGCTTTGATATTATCTCCAACAAGCAAACCTAAAGGAAGGAATGGTTTGTCTTGACTCAGGCTTTTAAAGTACAGTCCCTTGTGGGGAAGGCATAGCATCAGGAGCCTGAGGCAGCTAGTCACATTGAATCTACAATCAAGAAGCAGAGAACAATGAATATCACTGCTCAGTTTGAATGCATCCAGGACCATGGCCTATGTAATGGTCCTAGGCATACTTAGGTTTTTCCTACCTCAGCCTAATCTAGGTATTTCCTTACAGGTATTCCTGGTGCTTCGTTTCCCAGGAGAGTCTAAGTCTTGACAAGCTGACATCACTATTAACCACTACACTTGGTGTTGTACCTGCTGTGACCCCAGGCATCTGCAGTCTGAATTCCTGGCTTCTAGCTGCAGCCACTTTGCACGCTGCAGTCATTTTTGGTTGACTCCAGGCTTCTGTAGTTCTGTCATCTCTCTGCCATGTTTGCTTCTCTTCAGATGGACACATAAGATAAGACTCAGATTCCTCCCGGGATCAGGGAAGTGCAGGAAGCCATTGCTAAGCTGAACTGTCAGTTACCATCTCTTGTTAAGTTTGCCTTCACACACTGTGACCTGCCAGACATGAAGACTGTGGGGAATTCCCACTGAAGCTTCTCCATCCAGGCTGTGTCCAGCATCTCTTGACATTCTTGGACTTTCTGACACCTACCAGTCTAGATGTTTTATCTTCCTTGTTTGAGGAAAAAATAAAAAGAGAAAAGCAAGAACAGATACACACATCTGTCTCTTTTACTTTCATACACGAGATTCTTAATGCTCCTTTAAAACTCCACCCCACTTCCTTGTCGTTTGTTTGAGTCATGTTACTTTGGGTAATTGTTACCTTTGGGTTTATTTTCCTAAAGAGATGTAGTGTCTCTACCATCCCACCTGTCTCTTCTTGTCAGTAGCCACAGAGTTCAGGATGGTTAAGCCTGTCCCATGTCAGATGACAAAAGACAAGGACCAACTTTCGTTCTGATAACCACCTGAGACAGCAGATGGAGTTTGTTATTGCCAGGCAGTCCTCGGAGGTACTAAGCCATGGCTCATGCACCAAAACTCTAGATCCTGAGTCTTAGGGGATTTTTTTTTTCGTATTTTCTCTCTGACCAGAAAGAACATGTGTCCTTCCTGAGGGGTGTGATGCACCGAGAAAGTGTCCCTGCTAACTCTTCTTGGTGCAAAGCCAAGACTAATGGGGCCTGGTTAGGTTTTAAAGTAGCATTCATTACCATCATGGACACTTTCGTGTGTTTATTCAACAGCGTATTATTCTTATGTTGCTTGCTGAGTAGATATAAGGATCTATTCTGAATCCAAATGCCGACGCCAGAGTGACAACAAGATCATCAATATGGGAAAGGGTGGTGACATCAAGGGCAAAGACAAGTATGAGGTATACACCAACTCCAAAAGTGTTGAAGAAACCCTAGGACCTCTGAACATGACTTTATTTAAAACAAGGTCTTTGCAGAGGATTCCCTCAAGGACAAGGTCACCAGACTGACACTTAATCCAGCAGGACTATGTCTTTTCAAGATTGGAAATTCAGATGCAAACAGGCAGGTACCGACGGAAGGCAGTGTGCAGAGGCACGAGAAGTCCATGTAGTGATGGAGGGTTGGAGGTCTACTCACAAACCTACAGAAAGGCAGGACAGAGGCTTGGAATGGAGTCTCATTTAAAGCCACCAGAAGGAATCTATGTTACTGATGCCTTTGACCTTAGACATTCATCTGACTCCCAGAACCACGAGACTGCAACATCCTGTTTTAATTCCTCTGGCTTTCAGTAATGCAACCTTAGTAAACATGAAAGGGTGGGGAGAAAGAGTGGGATGGCTTGGATAGGAAATACCCCCATAGGCTTGTTTATTTCAGTATTGGTCCCTGGCTGGTAGCACTATTGGGGGGATTTATGGAGCTTGTGAACCTTGGGCTTGGCTCACACTGGCAGACACAGGATTGCAGGAATGGGAGAGGGTTATAGCTCAGCCTTCCTGAACAAGATCTATGCTGTCTAACCCTGTAAGGTGTGAACAAGCAATTGCCACAATGCTTGCTGCCACAGCCCAAGTCTCCTATAGCTGCTGTGTCCTGCCTGGCCCACTCTGATGGTCAGAACCACCTCATGTCCATCTTTCTTCCCTTAAGTTACTTTTTGACAGGTGATTTGTAACAAATGCCAGAGGCCACCACTGTCAGTCACATTCCTTTCTAGGGAAAAGAGCGGGATCAACATGGTACAGAATCCATTACCTGGGTGATGGACAGCTGGCACCATCTTACTTCCTACCCTTTGCTGTACTTGAAATACAAAGAAAGCCCATGAAAACAGAATGTAATTGGTCCACCATGTTTTCCCACCATGCAGAACCCTCCCCTGATGCATCACTCTGCTGCATTTCCTGGCCCTGCTTCTTAAAACTCTCAGTTATGTGGCCTCTCTGCATACTAGGTTAACCCCAGCTGCAGATTCATGCTATTTACTGCATCTTAGAACTTCCTTTTGAATGTGTCTGTACTCAAAAAGAAAACCCCAGCGTGAACAGCATGAGTACACATGGCTTTTCTGGCTGCAGGATGGGAGAACTCTAGCTTCTTCAAATCTCTGCAGACAAGGAAGCAGAGCGTTAGATTGAAAACAAGTCAGAGCTTAGTTCCCAGGGCATACCTCTAGTGGCCTGTATCAGCCAGCTTGGCTCTACATCCCACAGGATCTATAACTACTAAAAAAAAAAAGAAATCAACACATCACCAATTCTAGGACCCAAGTGTTCAAACACACTAGCCTATGGGGAGCATTTCACATCAAACCATAGCAGTCCTCAACTGTTGTATTAACTGTGTTAATTCTCTGTCCAGTAGTTAATATGTAAGGATACACATGCAGGGGGAAAACTGGAATAGTTCCGTTTATAACACATGGCCACCTACACACAACAGAGAGAATCAGCCTGCAGGACTTCGTAGGCTGTGCTTTGAACTCTGGGAAACACCACCGTGCCTCCATGACTCAGAATTGTTTCCTGTAAAATTATCCTAGTGATAAGCCCCATGACCCCATCCCCAGGACAGGGATTCTGAGCAACTGAGAAGAGCGAGAGCTGTTACTATCAGAGGCCAACTTTCACAGGGTCAAACAGTCTTTACAAATGTCCAGATGTTCGGATAAAAAAAAAAGAGAGAGAAAGAGAAAGCCCTCTCTCCAATAGGCGGAGTTGACGGCCACATAAATAGTGGCGGCGCTGCTAAATCTATCTGCATTTCACACCCAATAATTTCAGACACCCTTCCTGGAACCTCAACCTTAAATTGGAGTGTGATCCTCAGCACAGCCGGTTCCTGTTGGCTGAGGGCAGGTGTGAACAGCGAAGAGATGGGGCTGAGCACGTCCATTGCCTTCCTCTCCTCTTTTTTTGAGAGGAGAGGAGAGGCCCCTGGGCTTTTGAATCATCTGGCCCTGGGGGTTTGGGGTTGTAGTTCGAGGAGGCCACGAAGCTTTCCACACTTAGTGCCAGACATCAGGCTTTCAGAACACAATTTGCAAACTTTCCCCCAAGGACTGTGGCCCGGGTGCCCTTTGGTGCCTGCCACCAGCCTCACTGTCTTGCAGAGCAATGAGTTATTTTGTGATGCCGAAGACTCTCGTGAGTATGGAATGGTAGACTCATAAAACACTGATTTATAATTAAATTAGACCTTCAGAAAAATGTCACCAGTTATATCTATTTGGCTTTCTCTGGCTTTTATTTATTTTTTGAAGGCCCCACAAACAAACTGAATGGAAATTTCACTTAAGAAATTGTTGCCATAAAATTTTTATGGGACCATCTCAGTGGCCAGGGGACTGTTAAACATCCCTACAGGGGGAAAAACAAACACAATTAGACACAGTAAGGTTCTCTGTTTGGAGGGCAAAAGCCAAAGTCACAGGAAAGGTCATATCCACAGACCCGTGGCAATCACATGGCTTAAGCTGGCTTTTTATGATGTAAGATAAGGCTTAAAAAAAATTTCCAGGTTCTGATAGTCTATTTGGTTTTTCCTTTCTTCTAAATCAACAGCAAACAAACACACAAACAAACTGTCTAACTTCTTTGTCTTTCATTTCATTATCATTTTCAAACTGTTTTTCATTGTAGCAAAGTAAATACATGTGTCACTGTGACTGTTAAAATGTTTCTCTTGAGACACTGCCTCCGTGTGTAGTTGAGGCCAGCTTTGAATTCACAGCCTCCTGAAATGGGGGAATCCCAGCATGCTCTACCACACCCAGTGACATTCTTGCTTTGTGCAGCTATCACTACCATCCATGCATCTCCCAAACTCCTCTCAGCTCACAAACCTGAAACTTCAGCCCACTAAGTGATTAACTCTCAACCTCTCCTCCCCCAGGCCCCTGACAAACACGGCAATACCCCTGTCTCTGTGATTCTGATTGCTCAAGGTTCCTCATGGGAGTGGCATTACACAGTGTGTCCAGTGTGTATCTACTTTGCCTCATCTATTGTCCTTATTCATCTCATGTTTAGGCAGTCAGGTCGGTGTAGCTTCTGACACCACCAGGAGATAGAGTCTCACAGCAAACTCCTTGTTACTCTCTGGGTCTTACAAGTTGTCCACGCCTTCCTCAATGATGCTTGTGAGTTAATATTATAATACATATCTTTAATACTTGAGAGCTGTAGTATAGATATAGTATAGATATAGCCATTGAGAGTGAGTTCTACATCTTGGCATTTTGATCAGTTGTGGTTTTCTATAATGGTCTCCTTCTGTCACAAAAAGAAATTTCATTGATGAGGGGTGAGGGCTACACTTCTTTGTGTATGTAAGGTAAAATACGTAGAATGTAGTTAGGGATTATGCTGGTTTATCAATGTATCAGTTTAGGTTACCTTTCAAGATCCATGATTTTACTTTGCCTTAGTACTTGGTTAAGTTTCCAGTACCAGGCATGGTTTCCCTCTTGTTGAGCACATCTTAAGTCTAATTAGAGAGCTATTGGTTACCATGCTGGTCATTGTTGTGACTCATAGGTGTCATATCTGGATAGGGCTGTTGGTTGCTTCCCTCCTTTGGAAGCTTGCATGGAACCTTCTGGTACCAGTGAAGCTAGTCCTCAGGGAGTGGGCATTTAGGTCAGCTCTAGCTCAGGGATCTCTGGGCCCTGGGTATGAAGTTCATCGTGACTTCATCAATTGGGATTAATCTTTCACCTTTGGGACAAACAAGGGAAATAGTAATAGCCTGTAATTATTTGGGATTCTCTTCGACAGCCCTGACCAATAACTCAAAAGAGGACTTTTTATACCTAGCATTGGGGTTTTTGTTAAATATTCTTTGGCTCTTAGGAGAAACAGAATAGGGAACTCTTAAAACAAAGCTGCTGGCTTCTGTCTAACATTTGACTTTCAGACTAAGCATATATATTATGCAGTCAACAAACACCTGAAAATACAGTGTCTATGCAGTAAACAAACATATGTCCCGTCTTTGTCCCTGAATATTTTCAATCTCTAGTTTGTTGAGTTTGCAGATGCAGAGGGCCTACTGGGCACCGTCTGTTGCTTCTCTTACCACAACAGTAGCACATCCCTTTACTGGAGCTAATGGACTTTTGCATTTGTAGCGATGAGATAGGAACCTCAGAGACCATGGAAGAGAGGTGTCTGGCTGAGTGATCAAGGTGACATATGTGGAAAAGCTCCCAGGGAGAGAGAGTAGCACGAACAAGTGCAGAGACCTGGGAAGTGATGGCATGTTCCTGGGGAATACCTGAGTTGTGATAATGAGGCATAAGAATTTGCATCTTCGGGGGTTTTCACCTGAAGAGACATGTGAAGGAAATGCAGACGCACGTGGGAGGGTAACTCCAAGCACTCCCTGAGGAGTGATTCTGAGCATGGGGCCCTGTAAGGGGTGATTCCAAACAGGGGCCCCATTGAGGTGTGATTCTGAGCATAGGAGGCCCAATGGAGGGTTATACTAAGCATGGGGCCCATCGAGAGTTGATTCTGAGCATGGGACCCCATGAGGGGTGATTCTGAGCATGAGGCTCAGTGGAGGCTGATTCAAAGCCAAGACCTACTTTTGTGCCTGCTAAAATCCCCAAATCATTTTACTACTTCTAATTAGGTTGCTGCATCTAATCTTTTTTTTTTTTTTTTTTTTTTTTTTCCATAAAAGCTCACACATCCTCACTGAGGTAGAGGCCAAGGATGGAAGGATGTGACTTCATCTTCTCTCCCCCATGCTTCTGTTTGTCTTTCTATTCTGGCCTTCCTTTATCTTCTTTTTATTAAAGTGTCACCTTGATTTTACAGTGCCCGGTGTATGGGAAGCTCCCAGTGAGTGATGCTTAAACTGAACTCAAGTCCTCCCCCCTCTTTCTCCTCTTCCTTCTCTTCTTTAGCCCTCCTCCTTAGAACATCCCCCTTTACTTTCAGGAGTCTCCTCTCTGCCTAGTCTTAAATCTTTCTAAGCCACCAGGGATACTGAATCAATTATGGGGTTCTCAAGGACAAAGACGTTTCTGTTGCCCGAATCCTCAGCATCCTGATGGAAAGTATCCAGCTCTTCTGATGGAATAGATGCCCCCAGGACAGGATCCAAGGGATTCAGGACAGGATCCAAGGGCTACAAGGTTATTTATAAGTGAACCTCCTGAAACTGAAGGTATTTTAGTGTAGCAAGTACACTTTTTCAGAATTCAGCACACACACACACACACACACACACACACACACACACACACA
>JANHMN010000002.1:56209439-56224868 GCA_030674055.1 Rhabdomys pumilio
TTGAAAAACGTAACAAATTTCTGGAAGATAAACAAAATGTTAATAATCTTGTGCTCCCTAATTAACCAAGCTGTGCTTGAGAACATAGCTGTGAAGGATAAACCTCCAAGGGTTTTCTGACACTGTCATTTGTCTCAAGAATTTCTATACTCTGCCAGAGACTTCATCCCCTCAAAGGGGATCCCCTCGAAGCCATAGCTAGATATTTATACAAGTCAGTGATGGAGATAGGGTCTTGGAAGCTGGGTTTTTCTGTGCCAAGAACTGGACTTCTTAGGATTATGTTTCTTTTCTTTTTTCTTTTCTTTTCTTCTTTTTATTTATTCTTTCATATAATACATCCCAACTTCAGTTTCCCCTCCCTCCATTCCTCCCACAACCCCCGTATCTCCACTCTTCCACATTCACTCCTCCTCCACTTCCCTTCAGTAAAGAGCAAACCTTCCAAAGATATCAACCAAAGAAGGTTTAACAAGATACAATCAGACTAGGTACTAACCCTCATATCAAGGCTGAACAAGGCAACCCAGTAGGAAGAAAAGTGTCCCAAGAGCAGGCAAAAGAGTGAGAGACACCTCACTCTCACTGTTAAAAGTCCCTCAAGAACACCGAGCTACACAACCATAACATACGTAGAGAGGAACAAGTGCTTAGGTGATTCTTTAAGACCATGTTTCTTAGCCAACAAAGGATTCAGGATCTGCTCAACATGGAGGATTGTAACTTTTCCATCCCGATCCAGTTAAAGGGTTGTGGTCAGTACAGAGAGACTAGACAGGGTATGGTTTGCATCAGAGACTGGTAAGAACCCCGAAAGGAACAAACACCTGCCTTACCATTGGGCCAAAACAGCAGCAGAGACAGGCAAGGCTTTGGGATCCACAGCAGCTTGTCTCTTGTTTTTAGGTAGAACCCCCAAAAGCTATGAGCCTCCAATAAGATCCTATCTCTGGCTTATAGAAAAGAGCCTCACGAAACAGATACAATAATTTGGTCTGGCTTATATATGTATTTTATGTTGACAGAATGGGTCCCATGTACTTAGTGAACCATAACTTAACTAATATGTAAACCTATTCTGGAAGTAACTCTTATATCAAGGAGAAGTCTCAGCCAGTCACAGTAGATGAACAGTCAGCCTCTGGTAGAGTGGCTAAAAGCTGCCAAAACATGACTACACAGGCCAAAAACCAGCTGCAGCCAATCAGGTTGCTTTTGCACGTCATTTCCTGTTCTCTGGAATGAAGGCAGGCTCTGTTGGGCAGGGTATTTGAAACCCTATTCTATTCAGGTTAGTTAGTGACTTGTTTTCTTGTTCAGATAAACTCTGCTAAATTCAAGCTGTCTGATTTTTCGAACATTATGAAATTGGCAGGTGAATAGAGTCCTTAGCGTTTCTTCAAGTCAAATGAATCCTAGACCTCTAACAAGCCAAATGATGAGGCTTTTTTGATGACTCGATGAAGGGGTGAAGAGATGAAGCTTCCCCTTGAGGTAGCAATACTTAACACTTGAGCGTATGTGTGCATTTACATGTGTGCTGTATGTACTCTATGTGTTCATGTTAGGTATTTGCAAGCAACTGATATTTGCATGTGGGCACAGAGCTGGAGTGTATATGCATATAGCATGTATATATGTATGCATGTGGTATATGCACATATGCATTTGTGTAATTTGTGAGGATGCGTGTGCCTAAGCAAGAGAGTGTGTACATGTACACAAGCATCCGTGTTTGTGAGGGAGCCTTAAGTTTCATGTCGAGCACATAATTTTCATATCCCAAATTCTGTATCCCCTTTCTTGCGGCAAACCATCACCAGCCTACTGATTCTTCAAAGCCAGACTTGAACATGCTGAGGAGATGATCCCTTCCCTTAGGAATATTTCTGACCATTTAAAAATGTGCCTTGGAAATGAAGACAACAATCATGTTTTTTTGCTCGGTGTTGTCAGATTTTATTTAAAGTGATACATTTACTGCTTGCACCACAGGGCAAGGCAGCCAGGGCCTGACTGTTGTCCTGCAAGACGGAGGTGCATGCGTGTGAAGTTCATGGGCCTGTGCAACGTGAGGCAATGTGGTGAAAGAAATACAGAGCAAGCAGCATTCATCTGAAAGTCTAGTGTCTGGAGCACTTGAAAATCAGAGCATTGTGAGAACATACACAATATTTCCACAAGCCCAATGGCTCAGTACACAAAAATGTGGCTTTATGGACCAAAACTAGAAAAAATTGTGAGAAATTATGGAAAATTACTTTGATACTATGTGGAGCACCATTTGAGCATACGTGGGTTCTCTGTTTACATTTTGTCCTGTCCCTACGATGTCCCAATGTGTCAATGCAAACATCCCCAAATCTGAAACAATACATCAATCTGCAGCTCTTTTGGCCGAAAGCAGTTCAGGTATGGGCTATACAACCCAGGTCTTGTTAATAATTGCCTAGAGAAAAGGACAAGTGAAGACTGTTAGCAGAGCAGATTCTGAAGAGAAGAAGAGAGATAAGGCTTGGCTCTTAAGTCAAGAATAGTAGAAGCAAGCGAGACAATATTCGGCATAAATACGGGAGTGCCTCCCATAGCTCAGGCACGAAGCACACACTTCAGGTGATTTGCTTTCCTTGGAAGTCAGTCTGGCAGGGACTTGTCCTAAGGGGCTGTTCAGGGCATCACAGACAAGCCTGACTCGGGTTCCATGGTTCCTGTCATCACCACAGTGCTGGGGTTTGATGAATTTTCCATGCCGTGTAAATTTAAACAGGACTATGACCCACTTTTTCCCGTCTTTTACATTTTTTCCTGGCCTGTTAACAAAGATTTAATGACCTACTAATGCTTGAGGCACTCTTTAAAAACCACTGTCGGATTAGCACTTGGTTTCTAAAAAATTAATCTTTCTTTGGTTTGTTGCCCTTTCCCTCCGGTAAGATGCATGGCTAGTTCATCTCCCTACCTTGGGTTTAAGAGACCTGCCTTGGAGTAGGAAGGCCTGCGTGGCACTGAGGCCCACTTCAAACAGTCAAGCAATGAAGAGCTGTCAAATTTGCACTTAGGAAAGGTCTGGTGTCACAACATCACACTCTCTCTCCTTTTTGAAGGTGCTGAGTGAGCCAAGGAGAGGTGGGGCTTGCTGCAGCAAGCTAGAGTGTCTCTGCCTTGCAAGATTTTCTCTCCATGTAGTTGCATGGTGAGAGAGACTATGCTCTCTCAGGGGTGGGAGATATCTCCAGATTAGGGACCTGATCTGCATGCAGCATGCCTTGCTGTGGTTCAAAGAAGAACAAGTTGAGTTCTTCATCTTTCAAGATCTGTGAAAATCTCTCTTGTGGAGGGAGGGCGGGCCTAGAGAGAACTTGTGCTTCTGATTTGCTGAAACATTTCAATACCCCACCCCGCTCTGCCTCTGCCCTGCTCCGGCCCCATGGTGGTCACAAACTCAAGGCCTTTTCTATGGTAGGTAAAGGTTCTACCCCTAAGCTATATCCCCAGGCCAACCACAGATTACTTTTCAATCTAGTCAGCCATGATTTAGAGATCTTAAAATGGGGGAAGAATATAGGAGAATCCCTGGGTGTCTGCGCAACAGTATGGGCCATGTAATTTCTACCTCTGGTAAATTCTGCGAAGATGGAAGCCTGCAAAATTCCCTCCATTTTTTTCCAAACATCTTTAAATATCATTCACTCCTAAACAGTCCCCAGCACTTTTTTATCCACTTCAGGTTGGAGGCTATCTTGTCTGTCTCAGAGTTCTCACAGTTGTCAAGGGCCTGCCCGCCTGCCTGCCTGTTAAAAGAAAACGCCTCTCGCTTGCTTTCCCCACCATTCCTCTCCAGGCTGCACACTTCCCAGTGGCGCCGTCATCCTTATGTTCCTCCCACGGCACGAGGTGGGAGTGCGTGTTAATTGGCAGGGGGTGGGTGGTTTGTGGAATGAACAGATTCACAAATCTCTTTTGATTCCTTCACTCAGCATGTTCTTCTTCCAACCGGAGCGAGGCAGGCTGCATGCAGATCAGGTCCCTAATCTGGAGAAGGATGCTTAAACACTCCAGGCTCCAAAACAGTTTTTCTTGTTAACTAAAAGAAGCAGACTTTATTGTTAGGCATCTTTGTTCTTCGGATGTTTTCTAGGCTGTTCTTTTTTCTCAGTAGAAAAGCCAATATCTACTTTAAAATCAGGTTGAGAGTGGAATGTCCGCATTGTTATTGCAAGCTCCTGCAGAACTCGACAGTCTCATGGCTGTAAATCCTGATGCACTTGGCCTTATCCCAGGTCATTGTTAGTCTTCTGTAAGCAGTTGAAGAATTTCTAAGAACATGTAAAGGAAAATTAGAATAAATTTAATCATATTTTACACACTCCCCCATCAATGAGCAAAAGTTTAAACACATACCCATTCAACCTAGAGAACACAGGATGTGAAATGCAGTGGGCAAGCATCAAGGCTACTTCTGACTAGTTGGCTAGAATTATGACAGAAGCGGTAATAAAAAACCAACAAACTAAGAAAAATGTGGTTTGTCCTGTGGCCGTGTGTAGACGCAGCTAAGTAGAATTGTTCTAGTGAATTATAAATGTGGGCAATGGCGATCAACAGCTTGATGGGTTCCAAAGTAAGGCTTAAGGGGAAATGAGTGGTTTTATGCCTGAATCCAAATTATAGAGTTCTCAGCCAAAGAGCAACTGACTGTTGACCTTGGATTGGAGATGGGGACATTAACAAGAAGGCAGGGAAATAATCCCATGCCTGTGGTCATACTGGGTTTATACAGAATATTGTCTGGCAAAATGGTAGAGTCATAGTGTATGCGGATAGTGGAAAAGGCTTTGCATTTGGTGTCCAGAGTCCTGGGTTATTTTCTGGCTCTGTAATCCTCTAGCTCTCTTTTCTGAGAAGCTTTTCCCACTGTGGAGTTTGCAGTTACAGCACAGTTAATTGTATAAACATGTGTGTTCCACTAACCTCCTCTGGCTCAAGGCTGTCCTGCTCTTTGGCCATCTAGTGCCTAGTAAGTGGCAGGCAGCAGAAGGCTCAATATGCATTGAGGGTGTGCTATGAAGTGAAGAAGTTAGAGACGTGCTGGGTGACGGTTAGTTTTAGTTATCAGCTTGACAATATCTAGAATCACCAGAAAAGAAAATATCCATGAAGGACAGAGTACTTTGGGTTGGCATGTGGGCATGCCTGTGTGGATTATATTAACTAATTTAATTGGCATGAAAGGACCTAGCCCATTATGGGTGACACTATTCCCTAGGCAGGGAGTTCTGAGTTGCAGCAGTAGAGTAGGCAAGTTTATATTTGTTTTCTATCTGCCCTTGAATACAATGTGATTGCTGCCTTAAGTGTCTACCTTGACTTTCCCACAATGGTGGACTTCAAACCAAATCGACCTTTTCCTTCTGAAGCTTCTTGTCAGAATATTTTATCCCAGCAACAAAAATTAAATAGAGCTAATGGCTAACCTTTCAATGTAAAGAGTCTTCAGATCAGAACTTCAAGCACAGATTTTAAATTTTAGGTTCAATAGTTTTCAAGGAGAAACCTCTGTTCTGTGTAGGAAACTCTCCCCTTATTTAAAGAGGGAAGTAATTTAGTCTCAGTGCCTAGTATATACCATAAGATTCCTGCGTCAGATTCCTGTGTCCTATGTCAGACACTCACTGGCCGTCTCTTTGCTACCACAGTTTCTGGTGCTTCTTTCTGTGGATTCCATGCACTCTCTTTCTGACTATCTTACTTCCTCCTGTGTATTAATATTTTCTCTGAACTTGGGCAGATTCAGTGGTTCTGTTTTTGAAAGATGTTCTGAATGTCTGTTTTATACACACACATACACACATGGGAAAGGGAGAAAGAGAGAGGGGGAGGGGGAGGTGTTAGGGAGGGGGAGAGGGAGAGCTGTCAAGAGGTGAGGTGAGGACACTGCAAGCAGGCCAGCCTGTGTTCCTTGGGAAAGCTTATCAAAAATATTATATATAGAGGGGAAAGAATAAATAAGGTGAGAAACAAGGGAGAGAGAGAGAGAGAAGTGATAAGAAGATATCAGGGCAGGATGGACTACTAAATGTTAGATATTAAATAAAGGAGGAATTTATGTGACAGAGGAGAGAAACATGGGCACAGATCAGCAACACAGCCTAGCTGGCTCCAGCCTTGATTCTCTTAGAGATCCTCCTCATTCCTCCTCACACCCCACTCATTGGGCCATCCTTTGCATGGTCTAAGGTCTCATCCTAGATACTGGTCCTCACACTGTGTGGCACTTTCCAGCTCAGGTCACAGGTCTCTTGGGAATCCTGACAAGAGTGCTGGCATGCTCCTGGTGGCACCTCCTAATGCTTGGCACCTGTGTTTCCTACAGACTCAGGCCAGGCCCCACCTCACTGAGAACCCTGTGATTCAGAGCTCCTTCCTCTTCATCCGGAGGTATTCTGCTGGCCCTGTGTTCTGTGCTCTGAATCTCCAGAGAGTGGCTCACAGAGGGCCTGGGGTCACCAATTCTCTGTCTCAGCAGCTGTCTTCTGAAGGCACTGCCTCATTCTCTTCTATTGAGTGTCAGGTAAGAGCATTTTCTAGTGTCACCCCCCACCCCCTCCAACCCCCCACCCCCGCTTCTGCTATGGCATACAGCTTTTGTCTCCTCCACTTAAAATGACTGCTATTGAGAACACATTAGAAAAGGGCCGAGCCTTTTGTCTTTCAGGCCAGTTGAAGTGGGGCTGAGTCAGCCTGTGCTGGAGGGGGCCTGAACTTTGTAAGCTTTAGTCTGAAGCAATGTCAATAATTGGCAGACTCTTTTTTTATCTATTTATTTTTTTATTTCTTGAATGGGAACAAAATATCTTTTTTTCTTATAAGCTTTTGATGAATCAAATTTTCGCATGCAAAACCCATAGCATGATACATTCTTCCAATTACTTTTATTTATCATTGTTTTTCAGGGATAACCGTATCCTGGCTTTGGCACTTGCAGAGGATGGGTTAGAGCATTAACTCAATTGTCTACAGAGAAAACATCAAGTGCATCATTTCAGACCGGTCTCTGCTTGAGATCGTTTAAACTGCATAGATGTGTGTGTGTGACTTATCAGAGTACAGTCTGCAGATCAGATTCAAAAGGATTTGGTTTCACATTAAACTCAAGTCGCGGGAACACCTGCAAAATGAAAGGGCGTGCAAAAAACGGTTACTGAGAGGAGTTGTTTATAAGAACCAAGATCAGTCTCCTACAAGAAGCTCGGATACTTTTCTGGACTTAAGATGAATCTTCTGGGATAATGTTTTGATAAGTTGAGTGGTTGTGAATTAGGACCATGTGGGAATATCTTTTCTGCAAAAGGGACTTCGATGCTTAACTATAATGGGAAAAAGATGCTCGGGGCAGATGCATTTCAAGCTTTGACTGACTCACAACGTGTAGCATCGCAAACATGTAAGTGCCGTTGCTATTCAACTTGTCCTCAGTGTCTAGAATGCGCTATGCCACAGGGCACTTTGCTCACAGACACATGAGAGAAACACACCTTTTGTGTTGTCAGAAAAACAGAGTATAACAGGTTTCACCCCTTAGGAGACAGAGCAATTTGCTCTTGCCAGTGTATCCATTTACATTCTTACTGAATGTCTAATGCTTCCCACATGCTTTTGATTCGAGCAGGTTCTCTGAGGCAGGCAGATTAATAGATAATCGAATTTCTACTTTACAGTAGGCTGTGTTCTACATGTGGCCCCCCTTCTATATTTTATGCTCCATTGTGCTATGTTCACAAATGAGATATAAATGCACATCTCCCCCACAGACCAGCACACTGAGAACATCTTAGTGACCACACATCACCTTAATCTGGTATTTTTCAGCAAGTGTAAAATAATTTTCTATCAAGTTGTTTATTTCAGCCATTCTATTTTGTATGCATCTGCTGTGGGCAAATCTTGCCTTAATAATAATGATACTGAATTTCTTCCAGGATCTTTAAAGGGAAGGGTTAATTCTCAAGTAGATCATCAACAGGCCTGCAACAGAGTGAGAGAAGACCTGGTGTAAGCCCCCACTACTCTGGGACTCCAGAGATAGCTCAGCAGTTAAGAGCATTTGTTTCTCTTGCAGAGGACCCAGTTGAGTTCCCGGCAATCACACTGGGAGGCTCCTAACCTCCTGTAACTTCAGTTTACTTTTAGAAGGTCTGATGACCTTTTCCAGCCATCATATGCACCTACAGACACACACACACACACACACACACACACACACACACGCACCTCATTTTTTTTCCCTAACCCTTTATGAACTTGCTCAATACTATCCATGTTCTCAACAGTTTCGATTGAACAGTAGCTTTGGATTCAGCTACGTTCTTAAATGATCAATTTCATGATTTATTGTAAAGATGAACTGGACAACACAAAGGCATTTTGACAAGCAGGATGCCTGCTGTAAGCTTGACTGCTGCTAACATCTAGATATGTGGGACTGCGTAGAATAAAGTCTCACTACAAAACTATTATTGTTTTCCTATTTAAAACCCAAACCAGACCCACCAACATTTGTTACCTTTCCATTATGAAAGGGGTGGGAGAACGAACTTAATTGCTTAATTTATGCAAGAAAGTCTACAGAAAACGACAGTGACTTTTATTTCTAGATGGACTGGTCCATCTCCGAGATGATTTATCCGATCATAGCATAACTAGGCTGTAGTATATCGTCTAGGCAGTGCATATCTCATTATTTTTCAGCATCCCAGGAAGGTTTTCTGGGAAATGAGGTTGAGTTACGGCTGGTTGTGTGGGCACAGTCATTTTCATCTGCTGTCAGGGAGTGCCGGAGAGTGAGGAGTCACAAGGGCACTGTATTTTGTGTCCTAGGAGATTGTCCTGTGATAAATGATCACTGCATAAGGATCAGAGACTGAACTAATCAGTTGCTGGAGGTTGATATTGATGCTCACCCATCGCTCTCACAGCAGGGAAACCGGGAAGGAGCCTGAGGAACATCTCCTTTGAAGAGCAGGCTATTACCTAGTTATAGAGGGGGAGGAGGCAGCAGCTGCCACCACCTTTGAACCTTTGATGAGTGACCTGACATCTGGGGATATTTCTTTGACTGTCTGTGCAATGGACACCCCAGATGCCAGCAGTATCTATGAGGATCTTAAATAGATTAGGAATAGAGAGAGCAGAGACCATCTGGAGGCATCGAAGGGCTGAGGAGATGGATTTATCAGAGAACCCAGGGGTGCTGGATGGCACTTTTAGGGTTTATCTAACAATTGCTTTCTCAAAATTGTTGGAAGGCACTCCCTGGAGATGATAGCTGTTCCAAGCAGCTGGCTCCAAAGGGCTTGGAATCACCTTTGTCTTTGACCTGAAGTATCACCTCCCTTCCTTCGGCACCAGAGATATAAATTCTTCCACAGGGGAATAATTTCTTTGCACACATAATCTCCCTGCCCTTGCTTCAAAAAGGAGCTACTTGTTCTTCATATCCCATCTCTTGTCATGGAAGGCAAGCATTTGAGGGGCATGAAAGGGACAGCATAGGGACAGGGAAAAGAACTGCATCCCAGACTTGGCTTTCTGCCCTGCCTTCCAGCTGGGCCTGCCCAGATTCCTTCTGTGTGGAAGGCTGGTGGATCAGCAAGTGGGGCCTTTTAGGAGTGGGAGGATAATTGGGGGTAGGGCTAGGCAATGTTCACATTCCCAGCCACACCTTGGAAAGGACAGCAGGTGAGGACAAGCTGGCCTCACCCTCTCTTATGGTCCCCTTCCAGATCCACCCAGGCAAAGCTGAAAGAAACTGGCACCCAAGGATCAGAGGAGCCCACCCTGCTTGTTTTTCGTCAAAGGTAGTGGGGTGGATCCTGTGTCCTCATAGTTGCCCTGAGTCTCTCATTTATACACTAGTTTGAGGAGCAATACACACAACCCTCCTTCAAGGCTACACCACTAGGTGAAATGCTATACCCAGCTCAGGATGACAATGTAATCATGGAGTGCCACCCCAGAGTGTTTCTCTTATTATGTGACACCCCCGCCCCCGCCCAAAGAGTCTTCATTTTCCACAAATTAGAGAGGAAATGTTTAAATTCACACAAAAATGTCATTACTCCCAGGAGAAAAACATACTTGACATTTTGAAGCAGAATCATTAAGCCTGTCTCTCATGGTGGCTACACATCACTTTTCCAGGAACAGACTGTTTCACTTTGTTTTTATTTTTTACTCCTGTCATACTATTGTGTGTGTGTGTGTGTGTGTGTGTGTGTGTATGTGTGTATGTGTGCAATTGACCCAAATTCTGGTCATCAGAGAAGAGGAAACTTCTGTTCAGATAATACTCACATCTGATTGGTCTGAGGCAATTCTGTGGGGGCATTTTCTTGACTGATAATTGACATGGAAGAGCACAGCCCAGCCACCCCTGGGCACGTTGTCCTGGGTTACCTAAGAAATATGCTGAGTGAGCTACAGAGAGCAAGCCAGCAAGCAACTGGATCTCCATGGATCCTGCGTCTGTTCCTGATTGAGTTCCTGTTCTGACTTCCCATCATGATGGGTTGTGATCAGCAAAGATTAGCTCAGCAACCCCTTCCTTTCCAAGTTGTTTTTATTTTTATTTACTCATTTATTTTCTTATTTATTTACTTTGTATCAGTATTTTATCACAACAACGCATGACAAACTAATATGGGGTTTTGTAGCAAGGAGTGAGTATTGCTGAGATGGACCTGGCTCTGTTGGGTTTGGAGAGGGTCGTGGAAGGACTTTTTGAGCTGGAAAAAGCTGCTGGGTGTTTAGAGCTTGATGGAATGTTCTGTAGGAACTCGGAAGATTAGAATGCTAGGAGACACGAAGATGGTGGAAGACTGGCTTGTGAAGTTTCACGGGAAATTTTGAGAGTTTCTCAAAGGCGATCAGTCAATGCCACTTGTATAAAAGCTATTGTTTGTGTGTTATTCTGAATTAAGAATCAGTGGAAATGGAACCATCTATTCTTTACTGGGACAATGGATGCTGGTCTTCTGGGGCTCAGAAATCAGTTGTGATTGCTAAGAGGCCAGCATCAGTGAGGTGGAACCTTCTGGAAGTGTTTCTTCAGGATCAGCACACAGAGTTATGGTCCAAGGAGGCTAAGAGTCCATCTCAAGCTGGAAGCAGTGTGAAGGAGCCTCCCCCATGCTACTGGCTGTGGAAGTGTGAGGGAGTTGTGGAAGGCAGGCAGCTGAGGCATGGCACTGTGAGAATCCAGGAGAAGCCATTGGAAAAAGAAGCCTCAATAGTATTGGAAAGCCCAGGTTTCAGGGATCATGAAAAGAAGATGAAGCTATGCTGGGTCAGAATCCCTGACGAGAGGCCACGAGGCTATTGGAGAAGGTGCACCTCAGTTATGGTTGGAGATTCCTGGAGCTTTCTATAGAATGTGTAGTGCACAGCATAGATTTTACTATTTTATTTTCCAGTATTAAAAACTGAACCCAGACATTGGGGCATGCCCTGCCAGGGGTCTTGCATGGGGGTCACACCCCAATCACTCTCTTGCTAAACCTTCATGTCCTTTTCTCTTAGACAGTTGTCTCATTCAGAGGTCTAAGTTGGCCTGAAACTCACAGCTATTCCTCTTGACTCTACCTCCTGAGTGGGATTACAGGTGTGAGCTACTATGTCCACCTCCCAGTCCTTTAATTAATATATATATTTAAAAATTAATTAAATATATACTTAATATATATTTATTTATATTATATAATATAAATTATATAATCATATATGTATATATAATATATAAATAACATATATATATCTTTCTCTCTCTCTATATATATATATATAGAGAGAGAGAGAGAGAAAAGAGGCTTCATATGTAGCCCAGGCTATCTGGAACTGAGGCTATCTGGAACTGACTATATAGCTCAGTCTTAGCATCTGGCATAGCTGGGATTACAGATATATGCAACCATACCCAGGCTATTGCTGTTTTTATAACTCTTAAAGGTATGTTTCCCCTGAAATGAAATGCATATTTTGAACGTATAGCTTATTGAATATGACTAACATATTAACTCAGTGAACTATCAGTCTAGTAAAGACAAGGGTAGTTTTTATCACTTAGAAGGACTCCCAGACCCCTGCCCATCCGGTCTCTTTCTATCATTCTGTTTGGGTTCTGTCTTTTCTATAGTCTCGTGTAAATGGAGTCATGTCCTGTGTGGAGCTTTGAGCTGCTCTGTATTATCTTTAGCTTTGATAATCATTTATGTTGTTTTGCTCCGTGGCTCTTTATTTTGGGTGAGCAGTAATCCTCTGTGTAAATATCCACTTTGGCTAGTTTGCACGACCCATTTCTATATTGAAATCCCATGTAAGGTTGCCAACTCTCCAAAACCTTTGCACCTCATAGAGCCTGAGCAAAAAGCATGTATTAAATTCTTGTGTCTTGGATCAATGAATGAACAGGCACACTGTGGGGACATTACTTCCCTCTCTCTCAGCTGGATTTATGTCTCCCTGTTGAGACGCAGACAAGCGCTGGACCTGGCAAGCATCAGCACAAGCACATGATGTGGAGTTGTGTATAAATAGCTGATATTTTTATTCCCTTGGGCAGGATCCTTGTGGGTTTTCCTCCTGACCCTGGGAAATGGCGGGGAAGGGTGAGAGGATTGGCAGAAGCCAGGGAGGGAGAGTGAACGCTCTGAGGGTGAGACAGGAAGAGTGGACCCTTTGTTGAAGGAAAGCATCCCAGACCTTGGGCTCAGGTTTTACTACCCAGGTCACTTTGGGATAAGTAATTTTATGCCCTCAAATCCTACCATAAAATTAAAAAACAAAACAGGGAAGGGTCCTAGCTCTCAGATGCCGGCAAACCTATTTTATACCAATAACCAAAGAAATAAACTGTCCACACAGCTTCAAAACGGCCTATCATGTTTATTTGGAAGAGGTGGGATTTGAGAGAAACAACCTCAGAATGTGCCTGTGCCCCTCCAGAGTTGCTCATTTCACTCATGAGCAGGCTGTCATTATTGGGCGATGTTGGTGCCCAAGAGCAGGCCAGTGTCTAGAGATCAAGCACCAGGAGGCCGTGCTGGTTAAACAGGCCTTCGGAACGTGGAGATATCATCCTTCCATCATTGACACTCACCATCGGCTGCAGATAGGAGGCTGTAGTCCCAAGGCCGTGCATTCCAGGGACAGAAGCCTGAAAGCTTCTTTCTCCTCAATTTCTTAAGGGGCTGGTGGGGAAGATGAAGAGTGTATGCTTTCCCCCTCAGCCAGTGGGGGCATGGCACCTGCTCTTATTATTGTTAATTTTTATCTTATAGCTTATTTATCATGGAATTAGAAGCAGTAGATTCTTCTTGAAATTCTTATGAAAATATTTTTTATTATTTTGTTTTTATTGAGCTAGGCTCTTACTAGGGAGGTACGCTGGCCTTGAACATACAATCGCCTAGCCTCAGTGCTGGGATTACAGGTGCATGTCGCCTCGTGTGGCCTCAAGGATAATGTTGGAACTTCCCAGAATTCACATTCCCCTGTAGCTGCTTTTCTTCTTCAGTGAGGGAGAAAAATCCAGGTTTCTTTGGAAACAAAAGCACAACTTTGTGTCCAAAAAAACTCTGTGCAATGCTCCTGTTTCTGTTATTGTGAAGAAATAATTCCCTGAAGTGAGGTAGTCTGTGGGAAAAGAGATTTGGTTTGCTTACCATTTCTAGTGCCTAGGTTGAAGAATCATGGCACAGGCTCTCATAGCTGTATCAGCTCCTAGAAGTGCTTGTGAGAGGAAACATCAAGAAAGGAGAAAGGAAGTTGGAGCTTGGGGGCGTGGGATGTAAAAGCCAGCCTTAGATCCCACCTCTTAAAGCTCTCACTACCTCTTAAAGGTACTGTACTGGAACCAAGCCTGTAACACCTGAACCTTCGGGGAGTGGCCACATTTGAACCGTAGCTGAGTTATCTGCCGTTTCTGTACAGTTACCTGCATATTTCTGTGTTATAGATGCAGTATAAGCAGTCTCCCAGGACCTTTTCCATGGGCTGTGTTTGACATCCTTGAAGGCTGTAAAATATTTTGGACAAAGCACTCACATCTCTCACATGGACACAGAGAATTTGCAGGTGCACTTATTACTTTCCCAGTATGATTGGGTCTGCAATGATAAAATGAAATTAAATAGATGTAGCTGTCTTTCATCTTAAGGGGGATACTATGGCAGAAGATAGCACTGACATCCACCACTGACAGACTGTGAGGTAGTCTCTCCACTTCTGTGGCTTTTAGTCTTTACCTGTATAGGGGAAAAGGCTGAAGTAAGAATTTTGACAACCCAGTTCTGTGTCTAGCCAAGATGCCGGGTCTTGCTGCCAGAAGAGGGGACAACTGTGAGAAATACTAAGTAAATATGGGTGGGTGGGGAATGAGGAGGGTTTCTAGGGTTTACCTGCCTAACTGTCACTGTTGCCATGAGACACACAAGTGCCTGTCCCCGTACCTGCTATATCGTGATCCAGGAGCTTTCAGGAGGGAAACTGAGCAACACTGAAGTCTTGTACATATGGGAGCCCGAGAGCACACAAGGCAGGTGATCTACTGCAGATATTGGGGCAAAGAAAAGAAAGATGGTGTCAGATGCTCTCACCTCCATCCTAGCAACATGGAACAGGAACAAGGAAGCCTAACAAACTAGAGAAAAGAATTGTGTGTGAAAATGTTAAAAGTTGAAACAAGGCAAAGAGCAGATTACAAAGGTAGCAGGATGTTGTAACGGAAGAAGAATTCACTAAATTGCATGACGGAGGAAATGTTTTCAGATGGGAGAAGGAAAAAGAAGGAAACATAAAACATCAGAGCAAATCTGTTATACAGAGGCCAGTGAACAGAAGCCCCCAAACTGAAGAGAACATGTCAGAAAAGCCTCATGGGTTTGGAGGGGTGTCTCAGTGATTAAGGTTGTGTTCAGTTCCCAGCACCTCAGGTCACGTGGCTCACAACTCTTTGTAATTCTAGCCCCAAGGAGATCTGATGCTTCTGGCCTCCAAGACACCCACACTCATAAACACATACTCTGAGTTCCATATATATACATACTTTTAAAATAACAAAAATTTTAAAAGAGAGAGATTTTCAAAACCCCCTTTGCCTACAACAGCAAAAACCCTAAGATGATACTGAGAAAAAGCTGATTTATATAGAGGAATCAGACTGTCATCAAAGATTTAAGGTTAACAGAAAAAGAAGAGAGAAAAACAGATGAAGAGGAGGAAGAGAAAGAGAAGGAGGAGAAAGAGAAAATAGAGAAAGAAAAAAGAAAAAGAAAATAGAAGAGAGAAGTAGTAGTAGAAGAGGAATAAGAAGAAGAAGAACAAGAAGAAGAAGAAGAAGAAGAAGAAGAAGAAGAAGAAGAAGAAGAAGAAGAA
>JANHMN010000002.1:56224878-56296839 GCA_030674055.1 Rhabdomys pumilio
AAGAAGAAGAAGAAGAAGAAGAAGAAGAAGAAGAAGAAGAAGAAGAACAACAACAACAACAACAACAACAAGGAGAACAAGAACAAGAAGAAGAAGAAGAACAAGAAGATAAAAGAGGAAGAAGAAAGCAGACCATGTGAGAAGATAAGTGGCAGTGTGCCATGGAATCACTGATCTGTGCTGCAAACTCAAGCTCAAACTAAAATTACAGGTGATTTGGTGTCTTCCCTCAGTCTTCTCTAAACCGTCCTCAGCCTAGGACTGAAGGAGTGACTGCTGACCCAGCATCTGCATCACCCAGAGATGGCTGGAAATGCATGACTGAAGCCCTTTCTGCTCTGTGGAATCAGAATGCACACAGAAATCAATCTATGGTTTGTGGCCAATTAAGGTTTAAACCTTAAATCCTCTAGCACTCTCTTCTTGGAAAGTTGAGTGAGCCTACAGTGATGTCCTGCCTCACAGGCCGATGACCATCTTAGTCACGGCCTCAGCCCAGCTCACACCTTTGCAGACAGTGCTACTTCAGACCCGAGGCAAGTCTGACCGCCATGTGTATTACTGTATCTCATTCCATACATGTACATTAATGTCAGCATTTAACTTGCATGTGTGGTGTTTTAGCTCTTACACATATGGGACTGGACAATGCCAGCAGCCAGGGTCACCTTAGACATCTCAGTGGTCAGCATCATTGCACTGTGGTCTCAAATGAGTATGATATAAGATCAAGGTGGATTTTCAAGAATCCACCTTGTGGAGAATGGGTGACCCATTCAGCAAGCTGTGAAGTAATTGTGTAGGTACCTACAGCAGTTCCACTTAGAACCATGCAATTTTTCTAGTTCCACAAGGCATTCATGACATGGGCTTCTGAATCAGAGAGACCATCTCTTTGCGCTTGGTCATTGATTTAGCAAATATGGCCATTCTTTTGTGTGTCTAGGTTCCACAGCCATAAATTTCACTTAAAATAAAAAAATATTTTTAAAACTATATCTATATTGAACATGTTTGGATTTTTTCTTGTCATTGTTTCCACAGCAATATAGCATCTATATAAATGACATTTATACTTTTTATATCCACCAGTTGTGTCAAATTCTTGGTGTCAAATTCTGATTCTTGGTGTATAGGAGTACGTGTGTAAGTTACATGCAAGAACTTCCTGTGCTGGAATCTTCAAGGTGTTCTGTAACAATTTTCTGGGCAAATAAATAAACTGAATTTATTGAGCACTTACTATGTTGCAGGCATCAATGGCAAGTATGGTGTAAAATCATCTTTGTCTACACCTCTTAGCATCTGATACATGGAACTCTGGGAGAAGGGAATGAGATGGTTTGTGAATATTTTATATCAGGGCATATTAAAGTCACCTACTTCACACTTGTACTAGCCTTTGCTCTCCTTCAACTTTTCCACTAGTCCCTTCCTCCTAGCTAATAAGACATTTGCTCCTCAGGTTGTCAAGGACACCTGAGCCTTCCAGGTACAGGTCATTAAGAAGGCCACGCTGGAGCTTTGAAAGAAGTACTATGTGCGTGTGACTTTCAGACAGCTCTGAAACTTTACCCAAGATGCTGTGGTTTCCTTTTGCTCCATGTACAGGGAAGCAAAGACAGAGAGCAAGAGAGCGGGAGAATGCCTCGCATGCCTGCACCTTCGTGCTGTATCCCAGCAGAAGTATATACATTAGGCAGAAATTCAGAAGCCATGACTTTAAAATCTCAGCTCATTTAGACGCCATCTCACTCTGAAAATAATGGATTTACCAGATCTTGAAAAGAAATAATGAAATTAAGAGAAAGCAAGAAGAAAGAGGGAAGAAGAGATGAAGGTTTAGGGGAAGATGGGGTTAGAAAAAAAAAAGTCCAAAGGAGAGTGGAGGAGTCTCACTCCTGCTGTGCTATGCCCTGGCATCCCAACAGAGCAGATTCTCAAATCAGGCCCTCAAATTCCAATGTGTAGCACTCCGCCCACGCTGTACCTTGTTCCCTAGGCCTGAGCTCTGGGCGAATCTGTCCTCATTAGTGGTGTTAACGACAACATTGATGTTTGTAGGGGCATGCACGCATATGGAGAATTGTCTATAGCAGCAGCACATCACTGATATGTTCACACACACACACACACACACACACACACACACACACACAGAGAGAGAGAGAGAGAGAGAGAGAGAGAGAGAGAGAGAGAGAGAGAGAAACATCTCTGTCATGAAAAGAAAAGACAAACTATCCAGAGTTATTTTCCTTCCTCCTGTGTTCATCTTTCTTCTGTCATTTTCTTTCTTTGAAATTCCCAAACATCGATTATACTCTGAAAGTACCATTGCATGTAATTCCCTCAGGAAGAAGGAAGGAAGAAAGAAAGGAAATCTTTGTCCTGGTGGGATCAGGACACATCTTGTTTGGCAGCTCCTGTATATAGCACACATGTAAATTACTGCAGGAAACTGACTAACCAACTGGGTGTCCTCTGTTGGAGCTGATTTGGGATTTATTTCCTGACTTCTGAAGGGGCTTCTGGGCTTACAGAGAGGAGAAATTCTCACAGAGGGCAGCATTCAGACTTAAAAGTCTTTTCTTGCCAAGCGATCATTTCCAGACTTGCCCACGCAGAAGAGCTTGGGGGAAGAGTGGAACAGAAGGTGGTAATTTGCTAAGAAAGGAAGGAAAAACAATAATATTTATTTGATTACATTGTCTCATGTTCTAGTAGGGGGTAAATTACAGGCCTGATGACTTCAGTGTTGAGGGTTTGCCCCAGAAGGCTTCCTGTGCTGGGGGCTTTGCTGTTAAAGAGAACACAGCACAGAGGAAGCCCTTCTAACTGTCACCACTGTGGTGTCATATGCAAGGCGAGTCTCCAGAAGGACCATTTGCCTGCACACCTGCTTCTTACGCTCATTTTATTTACATTGCTTCCAAAGCAAACAACAAAACAAGAAATGAAGATGCTACTGGATTGCTACCAACCAGAGAGAGCAGACCAACAGTTCCAAAGTCCTTTCATGATGGGCCATTTTTAATCTTTCCAACCCCTGGGGTGGTATTAGCATCACTAATGCTCTATACATGAGGAAATGGGCTTTCTGTCCCCACTACCTGACAAAGGCTCCTCTGGACTTAGAAGTCCTTTGGATCTTGAGGGTCAGGCTGTAGCTAATGACCACGGACTCGTGAACACACTTTTCCACTGACCCCCAGGTCCCTGCCTTGCTGCCCTAGGAATCTGTAATCAGTAAGGACAGACTTAGAGCCCTGGCCAACTTGAACCTGACTCTGGCTTGCACCATGAGGAATCTGAAGGATTGTTTAGCACTTCAGCCTTCACATTCCCCACTCTTCATTTGAGGAACACCATGTATACCTGTCATGATGTTGTGAAGAACAAATGTTTAGAGAATAAAAGCTAGTGAGCAAAGGACCAGCATACACGTTTGGCGCCAAAGTGTCGGGGACCACTCTGCCAAATGTTGGAATCCGCACTGCCAAAATCTTGGGGGCCAAAATTGTTAGAGCCTGCACTGCCCCAAGCTTTGAGGGCTAAATTGTCCCGGCTTGTACTGCTGGTCCAGTCAGAGGGTCAGGGTTCAGCAAGAGAGAGAGTGAGGGCAGACACGAAGAATGGAGACCAGACAGAGTGTGACAGTCCCATTTATTCTCAAGTCTCTCTTCTTCTCTCTTTCCAAGTTCCTTGTTCCTAGTCCAAGTCCCAAGTCTTGAGTTCCTAGTCCCTAGTGCCTCCAAGTTCCAAGTTTCTAGTCCCCTCGCTTTTTATAAGTCTCACTTCTTAAGTCACGCCTTTAAGTCACACACACCCAAGGCAAAATCCTGGGTATATAAAACAAGATGTTAGCAGAGTGTGCTCAGCTGTTGTAGGCTGTTAAAAACAAGTCTCTTGTCAGGGTATATGGCTCAGGATGGCTGCAAGGATGACAGCCGCCTTCTGTCGGCTCCCCATATACAACCAGAGCCCCAGGCTGGCCTGGGAGATACTGCTCCAACTGAGATGTCCCATGGAATCGTGCACGGACCTTAATGAAAGACTGTGTTCCCAATCATCCCTATTCCTTTTTCAGGAGAGAGGCAGGGAGGGGGAAGCATAAAGAGAAGGAACTAGACACGGTGACACTGGAATATAACATCAGTGTTCTGAAGCGATTTTGAGGCTAACCTGTTTCAAAACCAAAACAAGGTAATGGCAACCCCCCCCCCAAACAAAACAAAACAAACAAACAAACAAACAAACAAAACACCCGAATTAGCCAAAATTAGCCCTGTGGCCCACATCCTTCCACTGACACGTCACCCATGGCTCACCATGAGTCAGGTTACCCTTTCTCTGTCTACCTCACAGTGTTGAAGAACAGTCCCAGAAGAACAGAGAGGCAACAGGTATTTCAACCATAAACTGCTTCCAAATAAAGCTGAATTACCTCGACTGTAACCATTCCTGGTCTGTTCTGCAATATATACTTCTTTGGAAGGATCTTCTAAGGCAGTGGTTCTCAACCTGTGGATTGTGACCCCTTGGGGGCGTCAAATGACAGGGGTCACCTAAGACTATCAGGAAACACAGATATTAACATTAGGATTCATAATGATGGCAAAATTACAGTTATGAAGTAGCAACAAAAATAACTTCATGGTTGAGGCTCAACACAGCATGAGAAAGTGACTTAAAGTGTTGCAGCATTAGGAAGGGAGAGCCCCTGCTCTAAGGGATTACTACTGGAAAATCTTCACCCCAAACAGGTCAGGACTTACTTTGCTTGGAGAGACTGCTGCATGTCCTTACCCTGTGCTCAGGACTCTGGGAGTTTCTGCCTCTTCCTAGCCAGGTTTCTAGTTTGGGGTATTAGCGGAGAGGACCAGACCCTTCCTCCACCCCAGCAGATGATAAACGTTTTCCAGACACAGCTGCCCATCTTCAAATAAACTGGTCCCTGTGACCAGGTATTTGTGAAAGGTTAATTGAAGGTACGTTCCAAGCTTGCAGGGAAGCTCTGCCTGCAGCGTGATTGCTCTTGCTGCAATCCCCCAACTCTTCATCTCGCTCCTGCCTGCACTCATCTGATGATAAAATGCCAGCTCTCTATTACTGGCATCTGACCTTTAAATGGCAAAGAGCCACTTTGTCATCAAATGGAGTCATGAGCAGTCACATAGGAGGAGACGGCATCAGAATACTAACTCACTCACAGAAAGCTAGCACACTGGAAACTCCGTTGACTCAAGCAGGGCTTCCTACTAGAGAATAAGGGAAGGCAAGACTTTCGATTTCCTCTTTGGTTCTTTGAGTCAACATGCAATCCTTTACTTATAGCCTGCAGTATCCCAATCCAGCACAGCTTGTTAATTTTTTTTCCCCTTGAGACAGTCTTACTCTGTAACTCAAGAAACCTGGAACTCATTGCACAGCTCATGCTGGCCTAGAACTCACAGTAATCCTGCTGCCTCTGCCTCCCAACTGCTGGGATTACAGGTGCGCCTGATCACACTCAACTCTTCATTTTGGCTTAAAATTTCCATTCTCTTTGTAAACCCTCCTTTCCATCCCGTGCTCATATACATAAGTTAAGTGATGACTGTCTACATGTCAGCTGTGCACATGGTTCTGTCTCCTTGACTTAGTCCACATATCCTTCAAAATGAATATTAAAAATGCTCTGGCACTTGAGTGTCTGTTGTAGGACAGGCAGTAGACACAATTCTATGACTCAGGCGTTAGAGTGAGTCTCTGCCTGCAAATTGCCGGCTGCTCTGCCAAGCCACTTAACCTTTGAGTATCTCCGCTCTCCTAGCTGTAACTTGGAATGAGTTTAATGGCATCACCTCAGCTCCTAATGGGACTGTATTCAGGAATAACCAATGCCAAACCTTGTAAAACACGTGGGAAAGTATGAAGCTAGACACGCAACGTTGCTCTTGAATTGACTTTTCTTCGGGGCTGTGGCATGGAGAGAAATAGAAGTCGAAGAAGGAAGGGAAGGTGACAAACCCCAAACAACCAAATCCTTTTGTTTTTACACATCAGACTCAGGGGCAGCTGTGCAATGCACAAAAGAATAAGAGGATGGATCGGAAACACTAGCCTTGTCTGTTTACTATCTCAGTATTCAAAGATGACAGTTCTCCTCGATCATCTGACAGGGAACTTCCTACGCTTGTCCACTGCCTTTAGTCTTCCACTTTCTGTGCTCACCTCTGCACGCAGGGAATTGCTACAAAGGCAGCTTTATTTTAGGAGATGCTGAATTCATTGTTTAGAATCTTGGCTTGAGGCCCTAGTATTTAAACCTGGGCTAATATATCTTCAAATCAATGTACTCAAAGGCCTGTATTCACTTCACCACACTCAACAGGAGTCTAGAAGATGTAGCATTATAATAAATAGCACCTACATTTGGGAGCTAAAATATGTTAAAGAAATGATGATAGCAGACATGTAAAATTGTACAGAGGGAAGGTAAACTTCTATCACACAGACTGTCAGTCTGTGGTAATTGGGAGATTGAAAATTTGCCAATAAGGAAAGTTGTTAGGATAACAAGGATCTCAAATTGACCCAAAGCTTGTAGGTGGATGAACTGGGATGGGAGCGGGGATAAAGAGGAGGATACAGGGGCAGCAGGATGGATGCTTGTACCTGGGAAAGAGAAGATGCTGAGGAGGGGGTGAAGCCACAAGGGGATGGAAACTGAGCTAAGGTGAGTTCTAGAGAAGAGTGAGGGTCTGTGGTTTAGGACTGAGACAATGGGAGAACTTGAAAGCAGTGCTGGATACTTCATTTTATGTAAAAGATTTAGTTAAAATGCTTAAAAGGGATATGTGTTTTCATCCAGGGAGCTAAGTGTGTAACCCAGAATGCCTTCCCCTCACTTCCTGATACAGGTTGGTGCTTCAGAAGTCTGTAGGGAATGGGGATCAAACTCAGATAATGAGCCTTTGATCACGGTCTCTGAGAGGTCTGCTTCCTAGAGTCAACATTTCCAGCAAGCCATTGTACTTTTTAAAACTTAAATGTATTTTAATTGATATATAAAACCGTAAGTTGTACCTATTTGTAAAGTACCAAACACTGATTTGATGCATGTATATACTCTGATTTTCTAGTCAGGGTAAACATGTCTGTCTCCTTGAACATATCCTTCATTTCTGATGAAATGTTTTACCTTATTGCAGCATCACTGGCCTCATTTATAGCCACTGCGCCATGAAACAGTACACTAGGCTATTTCTCTCCACAGCAATAGTCCCATTGCTTGTCATTTCTCTCTTCCCCCGCCTCCAGGCCCTTCCCAACACACCCAAGAAGGCCAGAAGAGGATTTTCAATTCCCTCAAAATGGAGTTACAGGTGGTTGTGAGCCAACACATAGGTGCTAGGAATTGAAATAGGGTTCTCTAGGAGAGCAATCAGTACTTTTAACCACTGAGCCATCTCTCCAACCCTGGGATCAACTTTTTAAAAAAAAACAGATTCTGGAAATATGTGAGATTGCGTACCACTAGTCTTTCTTTCTGTGGATAGTTTATTTCATTCATAATAACAAGCTCCTTTCCATCAAATGACTTCTTTTTTTATGGTTTAATAATAATCCAGTGTGTGTGTGTGTGTGTGTGTGTGTGTGTGTGTGTGTGTGTGTGACGCGCATGTGTGTATTCATCATTCATCAACTGATGAACACTTAGAAGATTCCGTTTTTTGGCTATTGTGAATCATGTTGCAATGAACATGGAAGTAGCAATGTCTCTTTGATAGCCTGAGTCTATTTCTTATGGAGATGTTCCCAGTAGTAAGACTTCTGGATCCTAGCCAGTTCTATTTTAAAGTTTTGGAGCAACCACTTCCATACTATTTGTCACAATGGCTCTACCATTTAGGATCTCACCAACACTGTGATTTAAAAGTATAAAGAAAGTGGTATGGAAATGTAAAATGACAAGGGTGGGTGAGAGGACCCCCAAGCTGTACAGGCAAATCTCCCTGATGGGCTTATTTCAATAGTGTCAGTACCCAGCAAATCAGAATAAAAAGCCTTGGTTGACTGACATTCATCCACAGCCACACAATCCCTTTGTTTAACACAGTGATCTCTGTTAATGTATCCACAGGAATGTTTATAATTGAAGCTGTGTCCTTAACATACTGCCTCTGACCCTGTTTTTTGTTTAACCGTACAGTCTCCATTTCCTTACTTCCTGCTCCTACATTAAGTGCATGACACCATGTGCTTTCTCCTCGAGGCAGAAGCTCCTCCCTTAAGGCCATCATGATCAATGAACAGATTCTTCTCATCCCTTGAGCTCTAATGTGCCCTCTTCCCTGAAGCTTGTCTTGTTCAGTATCTGTAGTCCTATGTAGTATGACTCTGCTCTACTGGATGGCACACGTCCCAGTGTCAGCAGCCTGTCATGACCACACCTACACTATTCAGTGATATTCTGAAGCATTCCAGAGCACAGTCAGATTGCATTTTTCCACTCTAAAATCAGTATTTTTTGGCCAAAAGGCTTTTATTATGATATACTTCGCCTTTCAGTAGTCACTCCTGGGCTTCATAGCAAGACAACCAATTCCTGTGTTAAAGGCAACAGCAATTTAGTTACATTAAACACTTACCACACAATAAGTGCGGTAATTAAGAAACCTTTATGACGTTATCACAGACAACTTCTGTTTCTTCATCTCATTTTTGGACTCCACCTTGAAGGTAGTCCAGTCTTTGACATGAGTGTGTGGCAGGGAGGCGTGTAAGGAAGATTTTGCAGCTGGTAGAAGAAAAAGAGCATCCACAGAAGGTTAGTGGTTGCCAGGAGAGATGTTGTCTTCAAGTAGATAGCCTTGTAGTCCAGTATTAAAACGAGGATCTGTATGTACGTGGCAGCAGGCAATTAAATCTGTCTTCAACTTTCCTACTATGCTGTTCAAATTCTGTCAGGCCTGGCTCCTTGCATGAATTCTGGGTCTCTAAAAGTCACCCTTCAATGACAATCTGTCTCTTCTCTTCTCTTCTCTTCTCTTCTCTTCTCTTCTCTTCTCTTCTCTTCTCTTCTTCCTCCCCTACCTCACTACTCTTCATTCCCACCTAGCAGATACGTTTACTCTGTCTCTTTTTACAATGTAACTTGCCTCTTTCTTACTGTCTGGTAGAAGCCCCTAAAAGACTAGATTCTGATCTCCTTCTGCATCTTTGTTGATCCTTGTGACTATTTTTCAAGTAACAGGAATCATTTTCTTCACACATAAGCCCCGAAGCTCTCTTCCTATACCCACAACCTGTTTCTACCTGCTCAGGTTACTCAACCTGCTATATAGGTTATGAACTCAGTAGATGTTAAGCCTACAAGGACATAATTAATCCTATCCAGTAATACTTAGACTGCCCTGAGCCTAAAGGAGGACAGCAAGCATTTGTCCCACATCTTTATTCCATATTGAGCAGAAGAGTAAAGATAAATTGCATTTAATCTTCCCTGATTCTACCAAAAGAGATGGGGTCTGTGTGTTTAATTCACACTGGTTTCTGAGCTAAAAAATTAATTTTGGAGTGCAAAATCAAGTCAGTGTTCGTGAATTGTCCTTTCAGCTACTCTGTGAGGTTCTGCATGGTGGATTAGAAGCATACAGAACACTGAATGGGTCTTAATCTTTTTAGGTGTGCATTCACATCATATAAGAGGCACTGAATGGTACATGCCTATAATCCCAGTGTTTGGGAGGCTAAGGAAGAATGGCCAGTTGGAGACTATCCTGGGCTAAATGGTAAGTTTGAGGCTAGCATAGAATAATTAGTAAGAACATATATTTTGGTTTTGTTTTGTAGAAAAAAAAAGTCATATTGCAGATCTACAAAGCAGAATGTCAAGGAAACAAAATAGAAAAGTGCTTCTGACCTGGGACTCAATGACAATTTTTATGAAGACAGCAGCATTTGAGCTACAATTGAAGAGATGGTGATGATGTCACTGGGCTGAAATGGTGGATGGTAGAGCAACAGGCATCAGAGAGACTCCTAGTAAATAATGCTGGAAGCCTGATGTTGGATGACTATGAGGCAACCTACCCAGAATCCTTTTGCTCTCCAACTTGCTTCGTCATCCATGGGGAGAATGTGCAGCCTCTCAAGATTCCAAACATAGTCTTCACGGCCCTTCTGTGGGCACAGCAGTGGATTGTTAATGGGCAAAGAGTCATTCACTATCAGCTGCTGTGCAGAGCTTGTCCTGATGTCTTCAGACCATTGGAAACAGTAAATTTGAGCCAGTGCTAGCAGGCTGTCAGCAGCTGAGTCCTTAGCTGTTTGGGCCCAGCCTCCAGCCATAATTACAAATATCAACTCTTTTTTCTGCTCTGCTATTTGGTTTCTGATAGGGAATTTTTCTGTGAGTGAAAGAAAAATCATCGACTGAGCTTTCTTCTCCCTCCAGAACACGATGTTAGAAGTGGGAAGAGATCCTAAAGATTTCAATGTTCAACCATCATTCACGGAGTAGAAATAGGCCCAAAAGAGGGAGGGGCTAGAGCAATGTCAGGCAGCAATTTTTCTGGCCATCTTCCCATGTCTTAGTATTTCTCTCAAGTGCCTGTGTTTAGTAGAGCTAGAAGCAATGGGCTTTCTTTTCTTTTCTTTTGCTTTTAATTAATCTCTCCCCTTCTTGTAGCTTCCCTTCCTTAACATCCAAATTTAGAAATTATTTTCTTATATTCAGACCTTTTAAAAAGTATCATCATTTTATGAAATATCATAAATACGATATGTGAAATGTGTTTCAATTTCTATGAAATGTCTTTCAAGCCAAACCTGAAACAACAGTAGACCAGTAATGAGAATGGTCCTGCTTCATCCAACAATTATCAAGGACCAACAGAAGTATTTGTTTAAGATTAAAAAACAAAACCAACCAAGCAAACAGAAAACCAGGCAGGGAACAAAAAAAACAAAAAAAAAAACAAAAAACAAAAAACAAATCTCAGATAGATGAATAATATTTAAATAATAGACTTCTAAGCACAATATAAAACCTCAGGTACACAGCCTGACAAAACAAAAGATATAAACTACACCTGAACCCTCAGTGGCAACAGAGACACTCTTGAGTTACTTCTGTCACTGAGACACTTTAGGTCACTGGAAATTTGTTGGTTTACAGTTACGTTTGCAGCTGGACTCCTCTCAAAACCATAAATTGAGCAAAGACATTTTCTCAGAAGAACAAACTGAGTTAATGGGTGAAGACCCACACTGCCGTGATGTCACAAGCTTGTGCTTCAGGAAGGCAAGTTGAGAATCCATGGGAAGACAAGTCATGTGACTGTGACAAACCAGCTGGCAGAAGCTCCTTAATGGAAGGGAATTAATTTCACCTCACAGTTTAAGATGCTGCAATCCATCAGAGTTAGGGGAGGTGGTCTTCACCTGTGTGGTCTCAGTCTGTGGGGGATCACATCACAGTGACAGACAGAAAGCATAGGTAGGGGCTCAGGCCAGACGTAGAACTGGTCAGTACCAGCCAAAGTCTTCTTAGTGGCCAGTCCTTGCCAGCTGGATAAGGGCCAATATCTTTCCCAGACAATACCATTAGTTGGGTACCAATTGATCAAACATATGAACCTATAGAAACATGTCACACACAAATCATAACATTTCACCCTTTGTCCCTTAGGCTCATGTCCATCTTATATCACAGCATGTATTTAGTCCAACCTTAACAGGATCCAAGTTGTTCAAAAGTACAAAGACCCTTCTGATGTACAAGACAAACTCTTACCTATAAAATCAAAAAGCAAATTACATATTCCCAACATGCAACCACACACAGTAAATCTTCCCCTGAGAGAAACAAGAGGATAGCAAGGAAAAACCACACCAAAGCAAGACCAAACCCTAGCAGGACAAAGACCAAAGTCTGTATGTAGCTCCATGCCTAATGCCCAGGTCTTGTGGAGGCATGATCTGGGTTCCAGGGAACTTGGGTGGCATTGTCTGTGTGACTCCACTGTGGCAATGGTGACTTTTCTCCTGGGATGGCTGTATTCGGTGCCTGAAGCTCTCCCTAGCAGATATTCTACATTGATGGCATCTCCACTATCCTGGACTCTCATTGTAACTTAGGCTTCACCTTTATAACTTTTTGTCTCTTCTATGAATTTAACCCTGTCACACATTTCCTGGTCTCATGACATCTCTGGAACCTTGGCATAAGTTCTATGACCCACTTAACAACTGCATTTCTTATTCCTGCAAAACAACATTATGCAGATGATGCCAAGTTCTGCTGCCATTTTTTTTTTCCGAGCAGGGTTTCTCTGTGTAGCCCTGGCTGTCCTGGAACTCACTTGGTAGACCAGGCTGGCCTCAAACTCAGAAATCTGCCTGCCTCTGCCTCCCAAGTGCTGGTGATGGGGAACTGCAGGGTCTCCGACGGTGTAGGTGTCTTTCAGCTGTTCCCAAATATCTCTCCTGATCGTCTCGAGGGCCTTTAAACGGGCTAAAAGGTGGGTGGAAGGTATAAAGTTATTGTCATCAGGACGTGCCACACATTCTAGGGTTTCAAACAGAGGCGGCGGTGCACCGAACAGTATCTCAAAGGGTGTTAGTCCCAAAGGTCCAGGTGTGTTTTGTACCCAGAACAGAGCTAGGGAGAGAAGGGCTGTCCAATCACCCCCGCCGGATTCAATGGTCAATTTCATTAGGGTCTCTTTAATGGTTCTATTCATTCTCTCTACCTGTCCTGAGCTCTGGGGTCGGTAAGCACAATGTAATTTCCAATTTATCCCCAGCTGTCTGGCCAGTCCCTGACTTACCTGGGCGACGAAGGCAGGCCCGTTATAAAAGAAAATCTAATGGGACCCATGAGAAACTAATCAGAAATAGGGCTCTGTAGATTCCTTCTCCCTAACCTGAGTAGCTGAAGCCGCAGCCTACAGTTAATCAGTTAACAAAGAATTCGGAGTTACAGGACAAAGAGCTGCTGAGTCATCTGAGGAATAGGCCGGATACGAGAGACAAACATCCGCCTGCAGGAACTACACCCTCCCCCCCTCCCCCATGGACCTGTTCAACCTACTGATGTTCAAGAATCGGAAAACAACCAATCGTGTGCACCCGCGCGAAAGTTTCTCCCAATCATGTGCACCCGCGCGAAAACTTCTCCTTTTCCCCACCCCAAGCTTATATTTACCCTAAATCCCGGAGCCACGAGGCCGATGCCTCTGTCTCCTACACTGAGACACGTGTCGGCCCGGAACGTTCCGCCATTAAACTACCTCGTGTTCTTGCAGCAAGTTGGTCTTTCGTGTGTCCTTTGGGTGCGCGCAATCCTGAGACCCTAGTGGGGTCCCCTTTGGGGAACTCCAGACCTTTCACAGGAATTAAAGGTGTGCGCCACCACCCCCGGCAAAACTTTTTTTTTTCCCCATGAGACTCGACAACAGAGCCTCACGTGACCCTCTGCACACATTTACACACATTTACACACATTTCAAACCAGTGATGATGAAAATACGGAACTCGGATGACAATACTTCAGTCATTTTGATAAAATGAAGGAATAAAAAAGGAAACCAAAGGTAAGAAGATACCTTAGAGTAGTGTTTGCTCTTGAAGCAGAACTTGGAAGAAAGCCTCAGGAAGTGATTCAGGAAGTTCCTTACAGCTGGAGGCCTGGAGAGTAAGGCAGAGCATTGCTGGTGCCAGCCTGAGGCTGCACTCACTATGACCTGTCATTTAAACCCCTCAGGAGTAGGGAAGGAGCTGCTCTAGAGCCATCTACCCAATGGATGGAAGAGTTGAGTGCTGTTCTGTCCACTACCCATGGAGCAGAAAGTGCTGGGTGCTTCACCAGTCCAGTTGTGTGTGTGTGTGTGTGTGTGTGTGTGTGTGTGTGTGTGTCTTAGAGGCCTCCCACATTGTGACAATGGCAATGCCCCAATGGGAATAGCCAAAGATGGATGGATGGATGGATGGATGGATGGATGGACAGCCATGTGCTGCTGTCATGTTACGTCATGTTACACCTGTGTAGAGCTGGTCATCCTGACAACAACTAGAGTCAAGTGATCAACGTGACATCAATCTGGGTGCAGGTGTGGGCAGACAGATGCACACATGGGAAGTCAAATTAGGACAGTAGAAATAAATGTATGCAATTTTTTCATAATTCCCAACAAAGGCAAATTACTCAACTCTCATTAGAAAACTTACATTGAAAGGCTACATTACGTTCTAAAGTCTGATATTTAAAGAGATACATGAGGATGTGGAAGCAGCAGAACAAAGGGTAGGAAAGCACTGTCCACCACCCGCCATCCCCATTTCCCAAGCTTTGTCAATAGACCATGCAGGGCCTACTGGGTGGGAGTCTTAACCCATCTTTTCCCGCTGGACTTCAGAGAAATTACAAGAGGGATTAGAAATCAGCTTACAAATGAAGAGACTGAGACAGAGGGAGGAGAGACGTGTCACTATCGTTCACTAACTCCCTATTTGCCCATTTTCTCCACCCCACCATCTTGACACAAATACACTCAGCTAATGCATAAATGAATAGTAGTAGGATTTCAGTGAAATTGTACTTTCCTTACCACGGCAGTCTGATTTGGCTGTAGTTAGCTGACCCTTGAAGCACCACGAAAAAAGCCACACACAGCATCTTCATCCATGCCACACATGTTCAGAGTCTATCTCGGCCCCACATTCTGCAGGATATCTGGATCCATCTCAGACCATGTTCTGAGGGACACTTGGGTCCATCTCAGTCTACACTGAGAGCAAAGGGGAAACTGGAATGACGCTGGCTTTTCTGTTCCTCCATGACCTTTTTAACCCCAACGCCGCTCCTGCTTTCTCCACGCTGCCTCTCTGGGTACCATGAGAGTAGCCTGTTGTGGGTGCCATGTTGAAGGAAGAAATGAGTCACTCAACAAAGTCTAGTAAATTCCTGGCTCCTTGTTCTCTGCAGTTCCTACTTGTCCAGCTTCTGTAAACATCCAGAACAGTCTCCTTCCGGTGACAGCTATTTGTTCCATTGTACACAGACATAAAAGAGACCACCCAAAGCCTCCAGTGAGCATAGTCACCATTTGTCCAGAATTATGGACATTTCCTCGTTTTAACTCATATACAGTTTCTAATGCTTTCACAAGGATCACAGAGTTCTTTTAAGAGAGGGAGGGTGGGGGGAAGGGAAGTATCCAGTTTGGCCACAAGAATGACTCTGTCATCCGTGTTCCAGGAGTGACACCCCCTGCAGACATGACAAAGGGTATTTTATGTCTGTTCAAATACAAAAACTGGCACCCTTGGAGCTGAAAGGGGCAGAACTGTCCATTGTTGTCCCCCTTTTCTGTCTCTTGGTGCAATTTCTTAAACTTCAGGCTCTACTTAAAAGTCACTGTGCATTTTTTTGTGTTGTTGTTTTTTTTTTTTTTTTTGAAAAGCTGAAACAAAACAAAGCAAAATCCACAGCTTGCAGCCCCACTACAGACAACAATATGGAAATGAGTAGTAGAAGCTTCCAGAGATGATAACTGTTAGGGAACTTCCGGAGAAAATGTCACTGGGACATGACACGGCCATGAGCTCTATCCATCTCTTCCTCCTCCTCTTCTTCCTCTTCCTCTTCCTTCTCCTCTCCCTCCTCCTTCTCTTCCTCCTCTTCCTCCTTCTCCTCTTCATCCCCCTCCTTCTCCTCCTCCCCCTCCCTCTCCTCCTTCCTCCCTCTCCCCCTCCCCCTCCTCCTCCCCCTCCCTCTCCTCCTCCTTCTCTTCCCCCTTCCTCTTCCTCTTCCTCCTCCTTTTCTCCACCTTCTCCTCTTTCTCCTCCTTTTTCTCCTCATCCTTTTCCTCCTCCCCCCCTCCCCCCTCTCCTCCTCCTCCTGTTACTGGCACTAATAGGTCTGACAGTTTGATGAGAGAATGGTGGATTATTTAGAAGCTCCTTGCTCACTGATCAGGTTTGGATTGATGAAAAACCTTTATCAGGTGTTGGCTATAGCCTTGGCTCATGTGAGGAAGAAGGAGGAAAATTCCATCTGCTGCTTCTTCCAGGAAGAGGAGGAGGCTCAGGAGAGACACAAAGATGACATTTATCTCTTTGTCTCTGGAAGCTGGGTTAGTCCAATTTACCTTTCACTTACCCAAGGGAGAAAGGTGGGAAATATCTCAAGTTAGAGTTATTTAAGAAGAGTTTCTGGGAGGCCTGTGGAGAAATTGTGGGTGCAGTTAACCTGAGAATGAGGGTCTGGGGAATAAACTATGTTGGTTGTTGATGAGTATGGAATGGAGCCCGTGGGTAAAGGCAGTCTCCTCTCCCCCCATGACTACATTTAGAATAATCCAAAGGCCAGATTAATTTTCCCTTACAAATGCCATCAGATCTTTAATGGAATAAGTAGAGTTTCTTAGACAAAAATGCACAAGAATGACCCTCCTCCTAGCCTGCTGCCTTTGATGTGGCCAGACTCAGTCACCCAAAGAAAATTATTTTTTTCAGTGCTGGGAAGGGAACTGGGGGTTCTGCATAAGCTAGGATCCCATTCCACTCTGTCCAAGAGCAGCACTCCTCAAGGGGAGAAATCGTAGGGTTTTAATGGAATGTCTTAGCAAACTTGCCCTTCATCATATGATCGAGACCGATGAAATGTCAGATCTCCCAGCCTCCTGCAGAGGTGACTTGATGAGAACGTCTCCTCTACAGGTTTTGATTTTGATTCTAAAACAAAACAAAAACAAACAAACAAACAAACAAAACCCAAACAAAACAAATGAACAAACCCAAACCAAAACAAACACAAAAACTGAACATAAACCTTATTGAGTGATGCTGTCCAAAATACCCAATCAGAGTCCCTCAGACTGTCCAGGCCACAGGAGGCAAAGATGAGAGAACTGGGAGAAATGATCACACACTGGAGACTGGAGTCTAGAGACGCTGCGATGACTCCGTGCTGTGGAGCATCCTGAATGACAAATAGACGGAGAAACACCACGAGTGGACCAACTAAGAAAACCTCAGTGCATCTGCCACTGGCACAGTCAGGAATGCACCAAAGCTTTGTCCTGAACCACAGGCCTGTCTAACAAACTTGTCCCTAGCTTGGCGCTATTGTGAGGGGTTGGAATCTCTGGGAGTAAGGCAGGTCATTTAGGGTATACCCTTAAAGATGCTGGAGTCCTGGCTCCTTCCTCTCTCATCTACCCAGTCACAGGTGAGCAGCTTGTTCCCCCAGTTCTCTCTCCATGGTATGTTGCCTCCCCACAGTCCAGAGTAACAGGGACCAACCCACTATAGACCAAAGGTGAGAGCCAGAACAAACCTTTCTTCTTTAGATCTTAATCACCTCAGCTATTATGTTATAATACTAGAACAAGAACCCAGACAATGTACTACATATGATGTACAATGTGAGATGTCTCCAAAAGCAGAGGGTGGGTGAGGGGTTTATAGGAACTCTCAGTTCTTTGTCCGACTTTTCTAGAAATCTAAAGTTACTCCACGATGACAAATTGGAACAGTGTGGCTTCTAAACCAGGCATCACCAAGGCATCACAACACAAACTCAGCTCATATGAAATTAGGAATAGAAGGACACTCCCAGGAGCATCAAAGGCAGTAGACAGAGTCAGTGTCTCTCAGAGCATCTTTTAATATTCTTTTGAACTTTTGTTGTAGCTGAATTGTTTATTACAAAAGGATCCATCCCATTCACAAGGGAAAAAAAAGCAGTATCGTATGATAAATCTGAAAGAAAATAGGAAATAAAATTTGTAGCTGTGGGCTCCCCACCATAGTTCACATGATTTTATGAAGATGATGCAGCTTCAGGCCCCACCCAGTGACAACTCCCTTGTATACTGCTAGACTCTACAGGTAGCCGTAGCTGGCTGGGACCAGAAGGGTGGGTTCATGGTATGCTCCTGTTTCTTAACCAGCAAACACCATTGGGCAAAAGTGAAACTGCACTTACTCCTTAAGCCCTGCCTATCTCTAGATTCAGAGAGCGGGAGAACACTCATCCATGAAAAGGATGCACTTTGTCTGTAGCCCATGAGTACTGGTCCTAAGAAGACACTGTGCCAGCTCTCTGCTCTTGTCCAGAGTGGGGCACCAGTAAAGCAGAGGAGCTGTGGGCACAAGGACCTTATCCATCCGACACCCAGCCTGACTAGAGAGAGACTGTTGGCTCTTCAAAACTGTTCAGACTGCAGGCCATTCCCACTACCTTTTCTAAATACCATTGTACAATGGAGTCATCGCATCAACCTTCAAAAGTCTCTGGTTTTGTGTGTATTCTATCAAAAGTCTATTTTTAGCTTGAATAATTATGGTGAATCTATTAAAAGATAGTCACAGGCTCACCCTTGGCTATAAATTCTGTTGTGACTCTCTGTTTTCCATAGGCCATAGGCCATAGCCCTCATAGTGGCTTTAAAACTCTGCACAGTCAACTACTTACTGCTTTTCTGATCACACCCTTCCCTCTTTCTTTCTTACTCACTTTTGTCTGATACATCGACATGCTTGCTATTCCCCAAACACACCAGGAATACTACCAGCCCAGGGCCTTTGCACCTGCCATTTCTCTTTCTTGAACACCACTATTTCAGATAATTGTGTCTCTGTCACTCCTGTCCTTCAGGATCTTTGGTATTAAAATATTTAAATTTATTAACATCTCGCCTCATACTAAACACCTCTACCCTCTAGTTCCCTCTGCTTTAATTTTTGCAACATTCTATGAAATTTCTTTACAAATTTCATTTGTTATTTGTTGCTCATAATAATAAAAAAATGAAGCAGATGAAATGACACAAAGCAGAGGCTTTCTGTTTTCAGTGTGTTGGAATAGCCTCAACTCACAGTAGGAACTGAAAAATACTCTTGGTGATCAGGTGGATGATGCTTCAAACAGGAGAAGTTTGAAAAAACAAAGAGAAGAGGAGACTTTCCCTGCTTAATGAAATGTATTAAATACATGAGCTTGACTACTAGTGAACCCAGAGACAGTGGTGCACAATGGCTCCTCGTCAGCAGGGAGCTCTTCTAGCTATGCAGCCGCACATACTGACAGTCTCCTGTGAGATGGAATCAAGGCCAATGTCAGACTCCTGCCCATTGATTGACTTTATGCAAGTCTTACTTTAGCCAGTACTAAGATTATACATATATATATATATGTATATATATATATATGTATATACATATACATATATATATATAGTATGTGTGTGCACACATGCACACAAGTGTGTAACCATAAAACAATTAAAAGCTAAATGCTGACACAAATACACCTGTGATGACAACTATTTCAGGTAAAGAAGTAGCCTTAAATTGTGGAGTTTCAGGTCAACAAGCAAAACATAACTAAACTTATCTAGTATCCAAGGAAATGAAAGCAAGATTGTGTCATTCTGTGTTCTATTGTTATCTTTAGAATGATTAAAGAGAATGTATTACAAAATTACTTTGTAAGGTAGTTGCACCAATATTTACTATCTTCAGATTAGAGAACCACATTATACAGACATTTATTCCAAGCACACAGTCGTAGTGACCTTAAATAATTGAAATCACTGATGTTCATAAATGCTACACTCATAGCCTCCAAAATAGAAAATGGTGTGTGCATTCACATCCGTCTTCGTTCAGCACGGCCTACTGGAGAGGTCAGGTAGGTGATCTACAGGCACTTACAATTCAGCCCTACCCCTACTCCTTCACAGTGACATAATTTGTACACAGCAGTTAATCGTGCCAAGTGTTTTACACAAGGGGCCATAGAAACACATTCAAGATTTTAGGAGAGGCCAGAAGCTCCATGTAACTGAATAGTAAGTTTCCATGGTAGGGCATGCTGTGAATGTCTGAGAAAGTCGGTGAGTTTAAAAATGAGTGGTACTTGTTAACTTGGGGAGCATTGGAAAGATTCTTGGTACAGAAATGGTCACAAATATGGATTTAAATTTTTTTCTAGGGCTGGTGAGTTGGCTGGCAAGATGGGCTTGCTGTCAAACCCAGTGGTCTGTGTTCGATTCCTGGGATACATGTGATAGTGAGACCCCAGGCATGCAGGTGGTCTTCTGACTTTAAAATGCCATGTCATGTGCATGTACCCACCTGCTACACCCTATAAATGGATTTCATTTTTAAAACAGTTGAGTCTCATCTTCCCATCCTTCCTCATTAAAGGCAAAGGCAACAACCGACCAGGGGCCAACAGTTTGAGAAGGGATGAGAAGAACGTTCAGAGAACTTTTTGAAATGGCCTGATAATGGCAGTACAAAAGTCACCCCCCCAAAACACACTCCCAGGTCTCTCCTAAAACCATCAAGAGAGCTGGGATTCACTTTCATATTAAATTGGATGACAACTTAGATAACTCCGGCACCTGTCCTAGGCAAATGCCCTTTTGCTGTTCTCAGGTCTTTGTTTATTCTCCTTAAATATTTAGCAAGATAGCATGCATTTTTAATACTTCCCATTGCTTCCCATGATAGCCTTCTATGCATGCATATATGCGCACGTGTGTGTGTGTGTGTGTGTGTGTACACACACACCCACGTGCTCTTGACTTCAGAAGTCAGTGGGGCCACCTCCATCGTAGCTCCATATTCCAATTGTTATCACACACAGAGAACAATATCCAGTAGTCTTTTTGATCACTTGCCCAGGCTTCAAAATGTGCCTTTGAAACAGAAGGCACATCTGGAAAAAATGACTTCCAGGCCCCACCAGGCCTCACAGGATGATGGGACCCTCTGCAGCCGACAGCTGCCTGAGCTCACCAAAGCAGGGCACTGCCCACGTCTTCAGGATGAGCCTCCATTAAGCAACTGCCAAGGGTGCCCCACAACACTGAGCCCACAGTAGTACACACTGTTGCTTAAAAGACAATGTTTTGTATGCTTTTGTTTTGAGGTTGCAGGATTTAATTCCTTAAATATGAGGAGCTAGGTGCAAAGTAAGTGACTCTAACATCCCTCCTCTCTTCCCACTGTTCATCTGATCAATGTCCCTGAGAAGTGTAGGTTATTACGAGGAGGTTGGCTGCAAGACAAAAAGCTGGTGATAGTGCAAGGAACTTCTCTTTTATGCAAATGAGGTTAGCAGTCCATACAGCAAACTTCCACAGAAGCTGTAGGAAAGATAACTTGGTTAATTCTTTTAATCAGTAACTTTTATTTTATATGTATGAGTGTTTTGCCTTCATGTATGTCTATGCACCACTTTCACCTTGGTACTCATGGAAGCCATAGAGGATGTCAGATTTCCCAGAACAAGAGTACAGACTAGTGTGAGCTGCCATGTGGGCGCTAGGAACTGAGTGACCCCTGGTCATCTGGAAAAGTAGCTAGTGCTCAAACATTCCTACCTTGTTTTGTGAGACAGTCCCTCACTCGCCTGGAACTCATGAAAATGGTCTGGTTGGCTAGCTAGAAAGCCAGTTATCCACGTGTCTCTACCTCCACAGCACTGAGGGTCTAAGGGCATGCTTCTTTACATGGATGGATTCCAAGGATCAAGTTCACGTTCTTATGATTGTGTGACAAAGACTTTACCCATTGAGCCATCTCCCTAAGCCATCAACCAACTGTCTTTGAAAAAACAAGCAACCAGACTGCAAGAAGAAGCCAAAGGCATGGTGTGGTCTTGTTAGAGGAACTGCGCCACTGTAGGGGTGGGCAATGAGACTCTCCTAACCACATGGGAGTGCTGAGACAGACAGTTACAAGCACAGGGGTGAGGCATGGAGATGTGGGAGAGATGACAGAAAAGCAGGGCTGGGGCCAGTGGCCAAAACCAAGTGTGATAAAAATGCCATAGGAAAATATTTAATCTATATGATAATTAAAATAAAACAAAATATAAAGAAAATAAATTTTAGAAAGATGGAGACAATCACATCTGACATTCTACTTAATTCAAAGAGAAATAAATTATTACATATGGTTAATTGACAAGTGATTTTGATATAAAGACATAGCTGTGTTAACAGCCCTACCTATGATTAGAATTTTGTTTTACAAGTATGGTGGTACTGGAGCACATAGAAGCAGAGGGGGCCTCAGTGGAGTTCCCTAATGTGCATCCCTGAAACTCTTCAGTACCGGGACAGAAGAATACTGTTTCTTCAGTCCCTGCTGTCCTAGCCAAACAGAGCCTGCTACTCCCCGCTGAAACCTGCAGTTACCCAGCAAAAGCAGGAGAACACTGCTTTCTTTTTTGTGCCTTCTCTCTGGCATTTTAAGGTTAAAGGATTTGCTGTCAAACTTAACATTCTATAATTTCCTTTGTTGACCATTTATTTCTGCACTGGTCACAAGTGAGCTTTCTGTCGTTGGTCCCTCTGGCCTTTCACCTCTCCCATCTTTGCCTTCTGAGAAATACACCCTTGTCAGCTACCAAGAAAACATTTTTAAGCCTATTTGGCATATGTATGTGTGTGTGTGTGTGTATATATATATATCCCAGCAACCACATGGTGGCTTACAACCATCCATAGCAAGAGGGAGAAGGGAAGTGGATAAAAAAAGGAATGCAGTAACTGAAGAAGAAGGTGGGAAAAAGAAAATTGTCTGCTTTAAGTGTCTACTGCATGGATTTTCACCTCCAAGGAGAAGAACATATGGGGAGCTTTCTTCTCTGCATTCCTTGCTCGTTTTTATCAAGGGCAACTGAAGAAGTAGTCTTACACATCAGGAGGACCTGTAAAGTATGTCTCTCCACGATGCTGTCTCCATTGTGGGATGCTCTATAGCCATAGAACATGACCAACGTATTAAAGGCACAGATTTACTACTAAACATGAACACTCCACTGGAGCTTGTGAGATGTGTGTGCAGAGCCAGATTGTAGAGATGGATAACTAACATGAAGGACTAAGCCAATTAGCAGATCCACCTCACCCTCAGAGCTTTTAGTAGGTAAACTTTAATGAGGACCAGCCACATTCTAGCATCCCAAGTGAGCCTGGGGAACAGGGATGTTTGGATGAGAGAGATGGACCACAGATCCCAAAGAAAGCTGCTTGAATCATCTCTCAGTCAACTCAACTAAATGGTACGCTTTAAGAATTTTTCTGTTTTTTTATTGTGAACATATTTTAACACTAATGAAAAACAATATTTGGAAATCAAGGAATGGGCCAGTCACAATCTCATTTTCAAACAAAATTCTCTTTCTGGTTCTAGATGATTTATAAAAATAAGCTGACACAGATATAATGATAATAAAAATAAGCTAAAATGCATAGTTATAATGCTACTTATGAGAGTGTAGCATGCCCATGAATAACTGGCTCTGAATTCAGTTCCATGTTGCAGCTACACTGGGACCATGGTTGATGGAGCAAGCATCAAGTGGTCCTCGGAGGCAGAGGAAAATAGCAATATGTAAATCCTGCATGGTGCTATGGCTTGAGAGTAAATCATTCCTTCTCAAACTCGTGTAGTTGATACTCAGTGTGCAGATGTGACATTTTGGGTATGCTATGGAACCTTTAGGAGGAGAGGTTTTATTTGCAGGATGTAAGGTGGAGCTTGAGGCTTACAGAAGGCACCATCTACAACTGAATCTCATCCACCCAGTTGTGAGCAAGCTCCTGTGGCCACGGCTAGGAGCCATTCCTACTGCCACGCCTCCTCCACTGTGGTGGATTGGGTCAAGTACCTGTGTTAGGGTGTTTCTATCAGGAATTTTGCCTCGGCAATTAAAAAACTAAGTAATATCCTCCGTGTGTCTTACTTCTGTAAGGATGTGGCTCTTGTGTCCTCATACATCAAAGGTCACAGCAGTAGTCTGATCTCTACTGGTGGACGTGTGATGCCACTAGATGACTAGAGGAAAGAAAAGATCTAGTATTTTCAATATTGCAGTGACTTCCACTGGGACATTCCAAGGTTTGAGACAACCTAAGAAAGAAGTTGTGTGAAAGCAAAGAAAATGTGGTCTGTACACCCTACACAAAAGAAGAATGATGTAATTGACTTTAGATTAAAGTACCCTGTCAGCTCTGAAGTTTCACTTCCATTATCACCCTGAGCCCACAGACTTCAATATCTTGTGTTGGTCCTTTCTGAGTCTTTACCTTAGAAATAAGTGGAATTTCTAGAAACAAATCTGCTCAGCATCAGCCAAGGTCTCAAGCTACAGAAAGTATCTCAGTCCACTAACAGCAAATGCTGAGCCAAATCTAAGGCAAAACACCAAGAGAGCCAGTGTCTCAATTCACTGGTCACAAAGTTTACTAACACCCCCTACAAATCAGTTAACAATCAAAAAGTGGCATACCTTCCTGTTAGCCAGGCTTCTTGTGGCTGGAGATAGTTTCAAACTTTAATCTCCCTACAGAGCTCTGAAAGAATCGGGCAATGATGGTCTATGCACACGAGCTAAGCAGGAACAGGCAGCTTGCTCACCACATTCAGGATACTTAAGGAGCTTGAGTCACATAAGCAGAGCTACTTGGATCTGCCTTCCACTCTGCGGTTGCCCACCCTTTCCCGAACACGTTCCTGTCTCCCTGTTGCCTTTTTAGTTAACTGATATTTGCAAATGGCCACGTACTGGCCCTTGCTTGAATTAACTGGCTCAGTCACTGTTGGTCTGTGGGGGTCAGTCCTGGAATGCGGGATGTTCACTTTTAGAATCAGTGACTAACGGTGTTCAGGACTGACTTAGGTGGGGATGCTCGTGGGGTGAGACAGACAGGAACATAGATGCCAGGAGACATTTCTTGATTGAATTTTCTGGGTTACTCAGTTGTTTTTGGTCTTGCTATGGCAGGCCTGTGTGTGTGTGTGTGTGTGTGTGTGTGTGTGTGTGTGTGTGTGCCCTGGTATACATGTGTAGTCAGATGGCAACTTTATGTGTTTGAGGTAGGGTCTCTTTGTCATTCACGAGTGTGCACACCAGGCTAACTTGCCTATGAGCTTCTTGTATTTTCACTTCAAATCACACCATGGGGACACTACTGTGTCAAGCTCTACATAGTTCTGTGGATCTGAAAACAAGTCCTCGTGCTTACATGCCAAGCACTCTGCCTGCTGAACCATGTCCTCAGCCCCTCTGGGAGTTTTGAGCAACAAGGGGGTCTTGTTTAAATCTCCCAGTGCGCATGTGCAGTCCCTGAGTTATGTCATGTGCACTGAACACAGAATTGCCACTAAGGGAATCATTGGCTCATTCAAATGCTTCCCACCAAATCTATACCAAGCTGATGAAACTCACAGTCACATAAAAGCCACTAGCAAGAGCCACAGCTAAGAGGAAGGTGAAGACCGTGTTTGGCTCATTAATTTTGAAGTATTAAGAAGTTGATGCCACTCTCTTTTCAGCTTCATAGGAGACTGTGCCAAGCATCTTCCAGTAAGACTCACTGAAAGTGACCCAACTGGCCACCATTCTGAGCAAGGTCCTGCGTGACCTCGGCAGACAAAACGAACCCAGTGTGGGATTAGTGCAGAGGATGACTTCCTGCTCAAAATACCATTAGCCCCAATTTCAGGCCTTTGCAAACAGCACTTAGGGCTGTTGTGAGCCATTAGAAGGCTTTTTAGGCCTGATGATGAACCAGACAGTAGTCATTGCTATAAATCCCAGGGATGAGCTGGCTGCATTAGGACCCAAATTACAGGCTTGGGAAAACTATTTGCTAAGACTCCTGCTAACACATACTGTTGGTTGGACAGAACCTCAGGAACTTTAATCTAATTATGATAAAAGCAAATTCCTGAGGGGAATGAGGGTATGAGAGCAGCGTCTGTTGGGTTTCTTTGAACAAGGAAAAAGAATTCCGTGAATGGTTTATTGGCCTAGTAAAAGAGAAGAGTCAATATCGAAGTCAGTGATGGCCCACTTCTGGCCAGAGAACCCAGGGGCCAGAGTGCCTCCGAAGGAGGCTGGATTGCGGAAGGAGAGAAGAAGGCACCGATCACTGCTCTTGTCAACAAATGGACCAAGAATGGAATGTAAAGAAATGGCACTTTTCCTAACTCGATTTCATCCTGCTAAAAAGTTAATTGAACCCAAATGTGTGAAATCATTTATAAATGCACATTTCTAAACAATTACAGAAAATGTCACACTTGCAGTCCCCTTTGGGTTTGGACACATGGAACGCATCGTTTATCAGACCCCGAGTGCTAGTTGAGAACATGGACTCTGAGGTGGGTAGGAAAGCCAAGCGAAGCAAAGCTGGAAAGGAAGGGCTCAGCCCCTGGCTGCTACCCGTGGGTTTGGCACTGGAGAGATACTGGTGTCGTTCCTAATCAAGTCTCACTGATGTATCCAAAGACATGTCAGATATATTTAAATGGTTCTTCTTGAATATGAACCCAGTGTCTGTCACTGTCTGCTTCCTTTCTCGTTGTAGAAAACTAGATAAATGTCTTGGATTCACTCAAAGAAGAAGTGGGAATGAGACACCCGTCCTTCCTGCACTTCCTGGAGTCATATAATTAAATGACACCTAGGAGTACAAGTGTCTGACACAGTGGGTAGCAACCCAGTCCCCCCACAACATGGCTTGGGGGCTGAGGCCATCTGTGATGGCTCTGGAAGCTGACATGATTTGGAAAGGTTAAGAGGGAAGTGATCGAGCCTGCATGGATGAGGCTGTGACTGCCACAGCATCGAGTGCAGGGTGTACTTGCTCTGACCTCCCGGCTCAGGTCTGTGGTTAGTTCCCACCCAAGGTGTAGATGATACTCGTGAGCCATGCACAACCCAAGATAAAGGCTCAGCCTCTACCTCTCCTTTCTTCACCATGCTTTATGTTATGGATTGTGGGAAAAACAACAATACTTGTCTTCTGGCATTCTTTGTATGCTTTTCAGGACATTCTGCTCTCGGTTGGGAGTCTCTGGCCTTCCACTTACAAACGTCTCAGTCTTGATCCACCAGAACACATGCATTTTTACCACCTCTGCATACTGCTGTGTCATCTTTCTGTCTTGTTGGAGGAGACCCACCCTCCCACCGCAATTAATTTTATTCTGCCAGTTGAATCCAACCATGACTGACTTCATCCTCTCGATGGAAGAATAAAGCCACATTTTCCTGGACCTCAGTTCACCACATCAGCTACTTTCAACGGCCAGGAATGTACTTGAAAGTTGTCTTAGTCCATTTTGTGTTGTTGCAATAAAATACCACACACTGAGAAAGTCATAAGCAAAAGGAGAGATTTCTTTGACTCCTGGCTCTAGAAACAGAAATCTGAAAGAGCGGCGCCATCAGCTAAGCAGGCATCATGTGGAGGGTCCCAGTGCTGCACCATAACACAGCAGGAGGAAGAGGAGCACCACCCTGAGGAGCATCACCCTGAGGAGCACCACCTCGCAGGAGGGATAGCCACAAAAACTCAGCCTACATGGGGCACTTCCTGAAGGTCCTACTACTCCTCTGCACTGTTATATTGGAAGCAAACTACACATGAGCCTTGGATTGAACAAAACACAACAAAATTCAACCCCACCCACCCCATTTCACCACACTAGAAAGCTTTGCTTCTTAATGGAGAAAGGTTTTGAGCTGGGTTTATTTGCAGGAAATAAGAGAGAGAGAGAGAGAGTAGACTCACAAACGACAGAGCGAGTACTAGGTTCACATGACTTGGAATCTCTTGTTGGACTCTTCTAGCCTACTCCACAACTTTGTCAGTGTTTCCCGCACCACAGACACAATAGCATTAGGAGATTTAGAAGATATTTTATTGTCTAGTAGAGCAGATTTTACATTCATATGTTCTCCTAATTCAGGAGTTCTCAACCTGTGGGTTGTGACCCTTTTGGTAAACCTCTATCTCCAAAAATAAGTATTTTATGATCCCTAATAGAAGCAAGATCACAGTTAGGAAGTAACAACGAAAATAATTCTATGACTGGGGGTCAGCACAACAACAGGAGGAACTGTATCAAAGGGTCGCAGCATTAGGAAGGTTGGGAACCACTGGTCTAATGCGTCACTGGTTTTGTTGTTTGTTTGTTTTTGAAGCTACCATTTAATGGTTGATTGTGCGTAGAAACTTCAGTGCCAGCATTCCTCCATCACAAAACGTTTACTGGTGCTCTGATTGGCCTGATCAGACTTTGCATTCAACTTCATCTCAGAATTTTCAGCCATGAACTTCACCACTGTCAGTCATTGAACCCTAGACTCTTAGTATCCTCTGGTTGTCAGAATAAACTGCCATTGACCAGGTTGTTTAGAAGAAGAATCGATTTATTATGGTTCTGAAGGTGAGAAGTCCTCAAATAATACATTGGAAGGATCATGGGATTGTTTGTTTGTTTATTTGTTTGTTTGTTTTACCCCTGAGGACCGCCCTCCCCCCTCGCATACTCTCAATTCCCCTTAGACCTCAGTTTGCTGATCACCCTTCCCACCATTCCACTTCCCCCTCAGCCCAGGATCATTCAATGCTATCCCTGTGAGCACAGCCGCTAAGTCTTTACTTGGCCTTCTAAGGACCAGCCATCAAGTTTCAGGTCCACTCTAATCCACTACAGCATCCTTGTAACTAATGACAGCTGCGGAGAGCTTTTTTTAAAAAAAAAACAAAAACAACAACAACAACAACAACAACAACAACAACAACAAAACCCAGCCCAATGTGAGATTCTATATGGATGAGACTCTCAGAACCCTGCTGGGAAAGCCAGGGAGGAGCTCCCTTTTTGTCAGTTACCAGTAGGCAGAGAACTAGAGAGCCAGGCTGAGCCTGTTGCATGCTTCTGCTCCTACCTGTGATGTCATGCTGATGACTTGTGTCTTTTCATACTCAATGACTTTTCCTCTCCATCTTTCTACTCCTCCCAACTGTGGTGCAGAGAGAGGGGCAGGGGCGGGGCTGAACGTGGGGCATCACATGTGGTAGACAAGACAGCAAAGTCTGCCTTACTCCCTCGGCCAGTCCCAGCCAAGGACTGACTGAACTATGATCTTGGCACTGCCTATACTGTGTTTCTGGCCCCAGCACACCTCTGCCCTTCACATTCAGTTTCTCCAGAAGACACCATGGGCTGTCAACATCTGTTCCATTCCCCTTGCCTTTCCTGGCTCTCTCTCCCAACCCATAAATGTCTGTTCCTGAGTTGCTTGTGTATCTAGCCCCTGCCCAAGCATCAGGAAAACCTATTTTCGGAGCAAAGTGCCAAATGCTTGTTTTATACCACCCATACATTTGAAAACAAATCTATCCCAGGAGGCCACTGGTCTCTTCAGTTTCTTCTTTGTTACTTGTTCCCTAACATGTGACTCTTTGTCTAACGTATATTTCCCAGAGCATCTTGGACTAACATTGTACTCTTTGATAGACAACACAGTAGTCACAAATAGGTGGCTCACGGGTCCAACAAAGGCAGCTCAGTTCTTAAAATGACAATGATGTGACAGGACTTAACAAAAATTTGTGTGTCTTGTGCCCTTTGACTCATCCCTTCCTATCACTTTATACCAGTGTGGATCCTACCAAACACACCCATGCTCAGTCCTGGACATGCTTGAGTTTACTGTCCAATTAAAGGCTCAGAGTTAACTTCACCATCTTCCCACAGGAGCTGAATTTTGAATCCTTGAAATCTCAAACATTCTAGCCTGTAACTTTATAGTGATTAAATCTCATGTGAACACTACTTCCTTCCATTTTGGGTAGGGATTGTATTACCTATCTCACTGATTAAAAAAAAATATGATTTGGGACTTTCCGCCTCCCACCCCCACCCCAGCACCTTCTAGGTGGTCAGTCATGTCAAGATGAAGCTGAGTATCTACTTCCCACTCACTGTCTGTCAGATACTAATTGAAGTAGATGGCAAATGGAAGCTTTGTGCTTTCTATGAGAAAGGCGTGGCTACAGAAATAGCTGACAACTTTTCGTGTGAAGAGTAAAAGGGTTATGTGGTCTGAATCTGTGGCAGGAATGCGGACAAGATTTTCCCATGAAGCAAGAGGTCTTGATGAACTTCAGAGTACGCCTGCTGTTGAGTAACCAACATTCATATATATATATATATATATATATATATATATATATATATATATATATATGCAGTATATGCAGGCTGATCCTAAACTTTCTCAGAAGCCTTGAAAAAAGTCTAAAGGAACATTAGTTCTATGTCCTTGCCTAAGGGAAGACTTGGCAAGATCTATCTGCTCTGAGCCTGGGGCCACAGTTTTAAAGAAGTTAAAGTTTTAGTGTTTGGGAGCTTGTCTTTCCCCATGAAGAGCCGGATTTATCAGTGCCAAGTCCGATGTGTGCTCTATCTCTGACAACCTTGAGATATTCTATGTTCCTCTTACTCAACATTGCTTGATTAGCTTCTTATTGATTTTGTCCCATTTGTCCCCTAAAAACTGCATATAACAGGCTACATTTCTTAATAAGTTTGCTTGGCATAAGACATAGCTTGTCTAAGACCTTCCCATCCCAGCTTTTCTGTCTTCTTTACCTTCTCATCTCCTGGCCATCTCTCTCTTAGGATTCTGTCACTGAAGAATGACCTAATGATCAAAGTCAGTTATAGACCAGAGAGAACTGGGAAGAGGAAGCACAAGTTTGTTTGAGGATGCACTGTGGGCTGCCAATTTGTTCTCAACGTGGTTATTGTAATAAAAGGAAGGAAAGACATTCCTGGACAGGCAGACAGTACTGTGCCTCTGTGATGGGCACCAAAAAGATGGATGAGAATCCAAAGCTTCTCAATTTCTCCAAAGAAGATATTGTCCTCCAATATGTCACCAGAAAGCTCTGAAACAAAGACAGTAAGAAGCCCAGGACCAAAGCACCCAAGGTTCAGCATTCTATTCCTCCACATGTTCTGCAATACAAAGATCACTCAACCTATTGCTCTGAAGAAACAGTGCATTAAGAAAAACAAAGGGAACCTGCATAATATGTTAAAGTTTGGCCAAGAGAATGAAGGAAGCCAGAGAAAACTTCTAGATGAGATTGCCAGAAGATATTTGTAGGCTGCCCTCACTGAGAGCTTTTATTTCTGAGTCCAGGTAAAAATTAGTATTTAAGGGTAACAAATAAATTATCAGGCCTTGAATCTCAAAAAGAATCTTTTGGGCTGGTGAGATGTCTCACCAGGTAATTGTGTGACACTAAACCCAGGGAGATGTGAACAAACATGAATTCATTTCAGATGGGTCACTCATGGCAGATAAAATTACAGACAGATACTGTCAAGGTCCAACTTGATAAACCGATGAGTAAAATTGGGGTTACTTAGAGGAATATGGGTGAGCAGTTACTTATAGGAGCAGAAAGGACTTGTAGACAAATGCATCACAAAAGCCCACGCCAGTACAGTTATAGCTCATGAAAGCTGGAAACTTGGAGTGTACTGCACAGCCTGCAGGTAACTTAATAAGTTAGAGAATGTCTCAGGTAGATCATGTGAGAGTCTCTTCCATGTAATTCAATCAATCTCTGCTTCTTTTAGGTATATAGGCTGGCCTGAGCCTCTCCTAGCTCAACTTGTCTAAGAGTATTTCTCTATAATCTTTTCAGCTTATATATGTTTGGAGAGAGGACGCTCTTGTGCATCCTGTTAGTTTCAGGGACTTCCTGAAGACTTGTTGCTTGTTTGAAGAATTGTTCATTTTCTTTCTGAGTTTAAAAAGCTTTCCTGTAAGATGAAATGCTTCACCTTTCTTTAGGACATCTTATGTTTTAATAACAACTTTCTATCCAAGGTGTATGGTTTTATTGTGGAGGAAATTGCAAAACAAGGTGAAGGCACTGGCTGACAAGCCTGATAACCTAAGTTAGATTCTTAAGTTCCACATGGTTAAAGGAGATAACCAACTTTCACCAGTAGGCCTCTGATCTTCAAACATGTGTCATTATATGTGTGTGTCTCTCTTAATAAGTAGATACACATGTAATAATTTAAAAATATTTTCCCTATTACAGTTATTAAGTTGTTTGTGTGGGAGAATGCTCCTCTTGTTCGTATTTGACATTCGATTACTTCCAAATTGCAAAAGGTAATGTAGTTTCATTTAATTGTCAATTTTCTTTTATGGTTGTTGTTTTTACTACTACAATAAAGGTCTAAAATTGCTTGATTAAAATTGGAATTAAAAATCCATTATATTTATAGATTGATTTTACAAAAATTGTAAGAACTCAATATATTCAAATTGTTCTGTGAACTTTAGTTTTTGGAAGTTTTTTTAATCACATATATTGCATATTGTTATAATCATGTATCATTATACAAAATCAGATATGCACATTTTGAAAACTATACAACAGAATAAAATAAGAATGTGAAAACATATCCTATCATTCACAGTATTCCCAAAACATGACAGTGAGTAGCTTTTTAAACTCTTCATAATTCTTGTAGCAAAACAAATTCATATTGAACACATTGTTGACTTTGTTAATATTATTAGGCCTTTTCCATTTCACTAATCTTTGATTTTATCTGTGCCTCAGCATATCCAGTTTCCCCTGTTTGTTCTTAAAGTCTTTGGTTACCACACCCTGCATATAGTTGTTATTCTCCAGGATTCTTTCTACAGCATTGGCTCCTTGGGGCCAGGCATCCTCCACCTCCTTGTCTGTTGCTTACCTCTTTTTTGTCATCCCATTAGCTAGTTGCTTCTCTACATATGTACAACCAAAGTCAAATAAAAAAGTCATGGTCTCATGGCAATTATGTTGACACTCAATCTGGTAATTCACAAAAGTGTCTGATAATTCATGTTATTGTATCCCCATCTATGATGCTTAGATGGAACAATAGACAAAGACTAACTACTGCTTATGTGTAAATATGAATTTGATCCATTAATTGTACACAGACAAAAATCCCCTTTGTGGATATGCTGTGTGGTGCATTACTCAATACCTCAGTCTGAGATTGTCTCAATACCAATATTAACTCATTCCTGAACCTTTGATTTCACCAGGCTCTGTGCTTTGCTGCTTTAAATGTTCTTACACTTATTAGCAAACACTTTTATCTATATAATTTTCACTTGCTAGCTACCATTATTTATCTTTAAACATATTTCAATTTTTCCCCTTTCCATTAACTAGTCATTATCAAAGCAAGAGCTTGGTGATACATTATCTTAAATTAGTACTTGTGAATTGTCCATATGGCATTTTGATATCTTTATGATCCATAGATTTTCAAGGTTTGGGGATATGTGAATTCACTATAATATTATGGTAAACATTTATTTGTTACATATTTATATTTTAATATACATGGACAAAGTACTGGATGCTTATACCACAAAGGACTCTGTTTATGATCTGAATAGATTCCAAATGATTAATCTTAAGACTATTTGCTTAGAAAGCCAAAGTGTAATTATAAAAATAAATAGTATTATTAAAACTCAAGATATGATACTGGAGAGACAAGTGGTTAAGAGCTCTTGCTGCCTTTGCTGAGGACACAGGTTTCATGGTGTCTCACAATCACCTTTAACTCTAGTTCCATAGAATCTAAGGTCCTGTTCTGTCCTCTTCAGGCCCTGAATGAACTGAATGCACACATACACCCACAAAGAAAACACTTATACATATAAAATTAAAAAATAAATATATTAGCATGAAAAACAAGAAAAGAAACACAAGGTTGGCAAAGTGAATGAGATTTTGTTATTTAGCCTCTGTGACTAAATAAAGGTTATATATGCAAAGGTTATATATAAAAGAGTTATATATGTAAAGGTATTAAAAGAAATACTTGTACACAAAATTATTCTTTAAAAAGGTTATAGTCTATAGGTTAAAAAGCAAGTAAACAGAATGCTATTCCAACATTATCTTTCTATGAAAGAGTGCCTGAGGGATTAAGGTTGTTCTTAGTTTTTAAAAAGGTCTTATCATGAAAAACTACAGTCATATAGAAAACTATATGGAAAAGTATATTCCTATAGAAAACTCAATTATCTATGTATCACTCAGATTCTAGAATCATCAACACATGACCAGCATTATTTCATCTATATCTGTATATACGTCTTTCTGGATATAGGATAACTTGAATATATTAATCATTACTTTATGTAATGTACTTGTTTTTTATTTTCAAGCTAGCACTTTGTTATCTAGCCCACACTGGCCTTGAGCTTATCATAATGATTACAAAGTGATAACTATGGTACAGACAGTAGTTTATAACAATGGTATAGACAATGGTACATAACCATAATAAAAACTATCGTCTATAACAATAGTGTAGGCAATGCTACATACCATGGTACAGATAATGGTACATAACCATGGTACAGACAATTATCTATAACAGTAGTACAGACAATGGTAGATAACAATGGTACAGACTATAGTAGATAACAATGGTACAGACTATAGTATATAATAATGGTACAAACAATGGTAGATAACAATGGTACAGACTATAGTACATAACAATGGTACAGACTATAGTACATAACAATGGTACAGACTATAGTACATAACAATGGTACAGAAAATGGTAGATAACAATGGTACAGACAATGGTAGATAACAATGGTACAGACAATGGTATATAACAATGGTACAGACTATAGTACATAACAATGGTACAGACAATGGTAGATAACAATGGTACAGACAATGGCAGATAACAATGGTACAGACTATAGTACATAACAATGGTACAGACAATGGTAGATAACCATAACTCAGACAATGGTCCATAACAGTGGTGTAGACAATGGTACACAACCATGGTACAAAATGTACCATTGTTTCATCATTTTATATCTGAAATATTTCTAAAATGACAATTTTTTGTTCATTAGTTAAGTATTCAACATTAGAGTCACATGGAAAAGATGACATAAGCTGGTACGATGGCTTGTTCCTGCCATTACAGCTGAAAATGAGGTGGGATAGAGAGGTCACAAGCCAAGGCCAGCCTGGAGAATTTGGTGAAGCTTTATCTCAAAATATTTTTTAAAAGAATAAAACAGGAGGATTTGGGTGAATTGTTTGCCTAGTATGAGGCAGAGTTCAATTTCCTGTATAACCAACAAAAAAGCACAATAAATGCCAGATGGTATGTAGTCTTTATTTACAAATGCTAGAGACCATAAGATGTACCTACAGATTACTCTAACAGTGACTAGTGTTTGCAGAGTCATGATTGTCATGTGTATTTCACACACTTAAATCCCTGCCTTTTCCCCAAATCAAAACATTATTTCCACATGTTTTTTTACCTGAAAGCAAAGCCTTTGGTAATCTCTTGATTTTGGTAATCTCTTGGTATCACAGGATGTCCCACCTTACACAATTCTTTCTTCAGAACTAAAACCATCCACCTTCAAAAGGAGCCCTTGTTCCATCTAATGGGAAGTGCTGTTTAGAAGCCATCAAGTGACCTCTGAAGAGGAAGACACCACTATATTTGTAACTGGTTTTGGCTAATTTGGATGGAATGCTTGCTTGATGGGCATTGGCTTTGAAAGTACATGCTGCCTACAGTGTACTCAAGTGTTTGTGTTTGGGGTTAGTCCCACTGACACTTTTCTCCAGCTTTGGCATCTGGAGTCATCAGAACATCTATCTTAACACTTGACCTGTTTGACATTTGAAATGGACACTCGGTTCTCACCTAATACACTGATTTTAGAGTTTGGAGAATATTTGAGACATGGTGCCTGGCTAATGGAAGGCATCACTAGGGGCTGAGACTTGAAGGTTGTATCTGCCTTTATCTCCAGTCTAGCTCTGTGCTTTCTCCCAGGGTAGTGTGACTAGTCACCTCACAGTGCCACTCCCACACTCTTCTCATCTTATGAACTGAGGTCTTCAGAAACCGTGAGCCTGAACAGGCTCTCCTTCTCATACATTGCTTCAATTGGGCATTTAATCATAACAGGAAAGGTAGATGACAGAGAATTGATTCTGAGAAGTGCGGTTGGCCCTGAGATGACCTGACCTGTAGCTTTTAGGCCTTTAGAATAGATCTGAGGGAAGAATTTCGAAGAATTTGGAGTGGAGTTTGTGGGCTAGACAAGCCCTAGAAAGCTGTCAGTAGAGTTTAGTGGGCATTCTGGGGGGAGTTCATGAAAACAAAATGTTGATAGAAACACTGGTTCATTCTCTCAAAGAAGCTGGCCGTATTTCCCCCATGTCCTGAAAATTAGGATGAAGCTGAATGCAAAAGCCATGGGTTAACTAATTCATTTACTTTAAGACACTGTAGCACTCAGGCCGTAACATCATTGTGGCTAAGTTGTGTTTAGCTTGGTTTATGAAAAATCAAAGGAGGGGGTTAAAACAAGATGAGGGAAACAACCAGCTTTGTAGTAAGGACATTTAAAGCTGCGGACAAAAGAAGTGCAGATAAAGAGGCTGAAGCTTTTTTGAGTTTATCATTATGAGAGAGAAACAACGTTTTGTACGTTTTGTACACAATAAATCAGAAGGCAAGAATTCACACACTGAGGAGTCTTCATATAAACCTGAAAACTCATTTGCAAGACTTTTCATTTGAAAACCAGAGCAATACTAGAGGGTTAACATGCTCTAACAGGGTCAACTAGAAAGGCTTTCCACTGCTCAGCCACACAGGCACATGGAGACTGTTGCAGCTGTAGTCCAGGGATCCAGTCGCATCTTAAGCTTTCAATAGAACTTGGAATCATCTGAATGCTGCCAGGTTTACACACATACAGAATGAATCTATTGCTGAGTCTGGAAGACTTGTGCTGGGGTTCCAGAGAAAAAGCCCATGAGTCTAGGTAGCATGTAAGGTTGGTGTCTGACATGGAAGTCTGGAGCAAGCTGATGGTAAAGCCATAAAGATTACACTCAGAGTACAGTGGAGACAGGCCACTGTGAAGCTTGGACTGGCCTCAAGTTTGTTCTGTAGGTTAGGCTGGCCTTGAACTCATAGAAACCTGCCTTTGCTTTCCTATGTTGGGATTAAAGGTGTGCACCAGCATATTGCCTATGTTGGTTTTTTTTTCCTTACTTTGGTCCAGCCTTTCTTTGCAGTGCTGGCATTCCTCCCTCTTGGGATGGTAATGAATATTCTGTACCACTGGATATTGGAATGATACAATACGTGTTTTGATCATCTGAAAGTTCCCACCTAAGAGTTTGCCATGAGTCTCAGGAGAGACTTTAGACTTTGGAGAAGTGTTGGGAATTCACTCATAACTCTCACATGTCCTGCATGGTACTCTCATGCAGCTCTTTGAGGATTTTGTTTTAGGAAGTCATGGAGCCTTGGGGACATGTAGCTTGATGACAGAGGTAGGTTACTAGAGGTTGGCTTTTGACAGTCACACCTGCTTCCGTGTAGTCTAGCTTAATCTTGTCTAACGTAATGTACTCAGCCACTTCGTGCATCCAGTAATGGACTGATAGTGCTTCAAACTGTGAGCCTCAACAAACCCTTCCTTCTGTTTCTCTCCTCTGGTATTTTGTCAGAGAAAAGTAACTAACACAGGGCCTGTGGTGAACTAGGGAGACTGGAGACCCAAATGCCCCTTGGCTGCAATGTGAAGTACAGAAGACAAACACATCTCATCCCATCCCCTGGCAATTCTAGTGTTTCCTGTGGGCGGACATGAAGATGTCCACATAGCCTGCATAGTGCTCTTAGCTCACTAATGGGGTGCCACAGAGTTGAACCCTTTGGGGATTTTGCAGACCCGAGGGGCAGAGACTGTAGTTGGTCACATTCACAGCACTTCAGTCTTGGATGTCTAGTGCATGGCCCAAGGCCAGGAACTCCGACTAATGGCTTCAAGGGAATAAAGAAAGGGCAGAAGAAGACAACACACACACACACACACACACACACACACACAGAGAGAGAGAGAGAGAGAGAGAGAGAGAGAGAGAGAGAGAGAGAGAAACTGGGTTCAGGTTGGTGGGTTCACTCTGTTGGTGAGCATCTGCTACTGCCAATCACTTGGAACGTCAGCATAATTATTAGCGTCTGAGGGTTTCCATTGCAGTGAAGAGACATCACAACCAAGGCAACATTATAAAGAACAACATTTAATTGGGGCTAACTTACAGGTTGAGAGGTTCAGTCCATTATCATCAAGACAGAAAGCATGGAAGCATCTGGGCAGACATGGCGCTGGAGGAGCTGGGAGTACTACATCTTGTTCCAAAGGCAAATAAGAGAAGACTGACTATTCCACACTGAGCAGAGCTTCAAAGTCCACCTCCACAGTATGTAATTCCTCGACAAGGCCACACCTACTCCAACAAGGCCACACCTACTCCAACAAGGCCACACCTTCTAATAGTGCCACTTCCCCATGAGCCAAGCAAATTCAAACCACCACAATTAGGTACAGCCTAGGAAAAGAGGTTAGCTAATTTTGGTGGGAGGTCTCTTGAGATGAGCAGTCTCAGGCTACATACATATCTGGGAGGAAGAAGCTGCAGTTGTTAGTCTTTTGCACACACCGATCACTCAGACTTGAATCCTGAGGAAACTATTGTCATTCCTCTTGAGACTCACCCAAGAAAGACTTTGTTTTCCCCATGGGGCTGAAGTAATGGCATCTTCTACATGGCTGTGCCTGTGTCAAAAATACACATCCACTCAGGACTGCACTCAGTCCTCCTCTGCTCCCTACACTGGCTTTGTAGCTGATGAGCCCGCACAGCTCAGAACGTGTAGCTAGCACATTTTCAGTTGTGCTTTTGGGAGAACGCCTGTATTCTTCTGATCACAAAGTTTGATTCATGATCATGTTTATTAGAACTTCTTTTAAAAATTACATAGCTTAAGTAAAATGTATTATTATGTTTTTTTTAGTCTAATTATTTAGTCTAATAATTTTTGGTGTAATGATACCTGATATATTACTTATGTATCTTTGTATATCTAATACTTTTTATATGTATTTTTTGTTGTATGGTGTTTGTCCTTTGTGGGTTACCAACTATGGTAGCTTTTGAGCCCCTTACCCCTAATTTTTACACTTATTTTTATCACAAAGTTTATTCTTCATACTGGTGTTTAACCCTGCTACCCCCTATTCTTTCTTTCACTTTATCTCTCTCTACCTCTCTCTATTCTCTCCTAAAATTTATAACATAAAGCTCATGATAAAGCAGGCACTTTCATTGTCTAGTTTTCTAACTTTTTGATTTTGTCCATGCTTTTTTGAAATGAAAATGTAGTCATTTTTATCTATTACAGATTTTTGTTTCAATATAAATGTTTAATTTACCAACGTTCAATATTTTGAATCACATAGTTTTATTGTTGGAAATAAGCTTTTAGCTCCTGGTGATCTTCCTCTTTCTTTCCAAGCTTTTTCCATATGTTGCTAACATATTTATTTGTTATTTTATTATGTGTGTGTGAGGGGTGCACACAATAGTATGCATGTGCATGCCAGAGAATGACTTTGTACAACTAGTTTTCCCTTCCACCTTCACATGGCTGCCAGGACTCAAACTCAAGACCTCAGACTAGGACACCAGATACTTTCCCTGATGAGCCATCTGTACTGCCCAGAACTTTTGTTTTTATGAGCATCGTGTGTTTCAAGTAAACTTCTGCAAATTGCTGCTTAGAGAAAAAGGCATCAGATGCTCTAGGCAAGCAATACGCACCATATTCCATGGTTCAACAACACAGGGGAACATGAGGAATGTGCCGGGAGATATGCATAAATGTAAAAATGCAAGGTCCCTTAGATCCACACCAATAAGCAACCCGTTCACTTAACTGCATTTAACTGGTCCTCCTAATATTATTAAACACAGCCTTCTGTTTATAATCTATCTAGTGGCTCTGTTGTGGAGTAGGAGCTATGGCATTCTGCTTTGGGAAATACTCACTAAACCATTGTGGACTCTGCGCCTTCCCCTCCTCAGGGCACCATTCCCCATTATCTCCTGTTAAGTGGGAAAATTCAACAAAATTTCCGAGCTCCACTTCGGAGCTGGCCCCTTCTTCCATATGCTTCAGCTGATAACTGGGATTTACTGCTGCTCATGACCCTGTGTCACCGTGTAATTCTATCACCATGATGCTTTGCCAGCTGAGACATTTTACTAGCAAATTATTAAATTGAGCTATTGGAATAGAAATGAATACTGACAACTATAGCCTGGATTTGTATATACGTTCAGATCTGCATGGGTGGGGAAAGCGATATCTAATGGGTAAGAGAGAGAGAGGTACACATGATCTGAAATCCACACGAACGAAGATGTGCAAACCCTGACCACCGAGGACACAGATACTGGCTTTTAAGGGAGAGACATGATCACATTAATCTGGCACATTTATTTCAATGAGTTCAAAGGACTTCAAAGGCTCCATGACAAAAGCATTTTATTAGAGCCAAAGAGTAGCACATGGGGCTTTGAAACAACCATTGATGGTTTGATGGTTTACTAGTTTTCAAAGCAATAGAAAACAATAAAACTTGTGAAATGAAAGCCATTAAGGACAACGTTGAGGAGGGCAGGGCTCCAGGCTCACTTGCATCCATTTCAAGTCTTCCCTCTTTGGTTACTGCGGCTGTGCAGACTGAGAGCGGAGAAGTAGCTAGTCATTGGATGATGCTCATGCCCTATGGCCTCAGAAAGTCTCCGGACACGCACATATGTTTAGTGATGTTGCTTGAATGAGCACAGGGCACTGAACGCTCCCCTGTGTGTGCCTCTAGGTGGGTGCTTGAGAATGCCAATTTGCCCTCATGTAGATGGTTGCGAATAATTTAACTAGGTTTTTATCAGCAATTTTAAAGAAAGGTGATAGACTGGTTAAAAATATAAAAATATCAAGCATAATTTAGGACAATGGTTCTTCCATGAAATTTTATTTTATATTATTTAAAAATATCTAAGAATACAATTAGAGCATAATTATTCCTATTTGTACCAGTGAGGTACAAGATAGTCTTAATACCCAGTCCCTCCTCTTTTTGACTAACCAGAATCTCTGTCGTCTCTCTTGACTAAAACATTTAATTTTGAACCTGGCTTTTTCTTGGCTTTAGAATGAATGTCAGCTGAAAACCATCCACTCAGATCTTTTCTCTCAAGGTAAATAGCCAGGATTGGCTATGAGTCTATAGGTCTTCAACGCCATCAGAAATCCAGAATGACTAGATTAACTGAAGTTATGGGAAGCACTAAGCATAGCTTCTAAAACTTAGCCAATTTATAGAGACTGCTGAACACCTGGACAGCCCCTATACTACCGAACATTGGAGCATCAAATCTTCAGCCTTCTGGCCCAAATTCATCTGACAGACCTTAGTGCTGCAGAATTATTAAGGGCTGGTTACTCTGTCTAGGCAGATATAATCAGTCGACTATTCTGCAAGTGTGTCCTTTTCTGGACAGTAATTTGTCTGTAGATGGAGAGAGGCAATTCTTGCCTAGTGGCTGTCTCACCACAACTGGACTAACTCCAAGGATGCTCAATTTCTTCTTAGAATCCAAGACAGGAAGCTGTCAGGAGCAGACAGGTCTCTAATCAAGATGAACATTAATATAGAAATATTTGTGATGTCAATTCTATGGATTTCTGACGTTTTGAAATCCAAATATCCATGTAAGGTAACCTGGATTGTTGTCTGTTAACTCCTCTCAGCTATTTCTAAATAAAATATAGAAAACACCTTAAAAATAATCTCAAAGTCATGAATTTGCTATAGTCCCTTAACTCACAGGCTAATCATCCCAAATCAGCTAAAAAAAAAAAAAAAAAAAAAAGTTAAAGAAGGACTGGGTCTAAACCTTGCATTTCTAAATGTGTTATACAGGCACAATATTCATTTTACTTTCATATCAATAAGAAGCTTATACCACTGAAAACCTTAAATTTGAAATCCAAGTGAATTTTGTACCATTTAAGAAATTATAACTTCATCTTGATACTAAATTATACAGATTTCTACCAATAGGTTATGGCTATGCCATAAATCCTAGCTAATCCTCCCTGTTCCAACAAAACCACTACTTTTTCCCAGAGAGACAGCCTAATATTAACCACCTTAGTCCGCAAGCCCAGGCAATAGGGGCGCTGACTCTTCTTTAACTTCTTCAAGCTGATTACGAGCATTGAGATATTAGAAGAGGGGTGGAGTAAATTAACAGGAAGGGTAATATGTAGGAAGAGCTAAGGGGGAAGAAGCACCGAGAGGAAAAGATGGAGTAAGGAGAGGAGAAGATGAAGTAGATGAGAAGCTAGGTAATGAGAGAGAAAAAGAGAGAGAAAGAGAGAGGGGGCATGGAGGCAGAAGTTCACATGTCTCCACCAGTCAAAGATAGTTTACATAGCTAGGTTGGGTAGTAGGTTACACTTCTGATTGAGCATTACCATATTTATAAAGTCTTTGATTAACATTAAAAAAATTGTATAAAAGCAAAATGGAAAAGGGGGCATGGGATAGGGGTTTTTTAGGGAGGAGAAATGGGGAAAGGGGTCGGTATCTGAAATGTAAATAAAATATCCAATAAAAAATAATAATAAAAATATCTAAGAATATGCATTCTGCTTGTCCAGTAAAACGTGCTTCCCAGAGCAGATTGTTTAAAGACAGGTTGAAATGTGCTTGTTGCGATTTTTGGTTGATATAAAGCCCTCCCCCAGAAATATTTCCACAGCAATAATAAGTGATTAGTTGAGAATTTAAACAAAGTAGTGTCTAGCCTTGTTTTAAACAACATAGAAGTTGTGCCCTTTAAATTTTCTTATACGTAAAACTGCTTTTGTCTGCACACAATGTAGTGTTAGATTCTAAGCTTAGAAGCATATAAGCTGGACTTTCATCTCTGAATACACAGCCGAGTTCTCAGAAGCTAAGTGCTGATGGCAGTTGTGGGGGAAGCTGTACAGGATAGGAAATCCAGTCTCCCTGATTCTCACCATGAGATATTAGCAACACCCCCCAAATCATTATAACAACCAAAATATACCTCCTTGCCAACAGCTTCCAACTTTACATCCAGGGAATGGAATCACCTCTGCTGAAAACAGTGCTGTAGCAGAAAGACACTAGGAATCTAACTGAAGACAGACAGACAGACAGCAAATACCAGAAATGCTGCCAAGATGCATGAACAGAGAGTGGAGTCCAGGAGAAGAGGTAGGAGCATTCCTTGTGTCTAAAAGGAGCCTTCTTCTTTGGCACTCAGACAATTGTGATGCAGGTCACAGGTGAACATGAGCCTCGTCCCAGAGCTACCAATGCTTCCCTGCCCGTTCCAGGACACAGAGCATTCCCCATCTCAAGCAGCATGCAGACAGAAAAAAAGATGCAGGACATCTTTAACTTTAAGGACAGGGCCTTTTAATTTCCTCTTTAAATTCAAATGTCATATGCCTGGGCATATGAATTTCTTATCAGAAGGCTGTGCCTAGCTCCATTGCCTGCAAACTGGCAAACACCACCTCAGCTTTGCCTCCTCCCCTTTGATAACATAGCTCCCCATTTGAACTCATATCTACAAAAGGAGGAAAAAGTAGAATTAAATCTCCGAAGGACCTATTTCTGATACAACCCTTTAAAGGTCATCTCTTCCTGGCACATTTACTGTGGCATCAAGAGGCCGATGATAGGAAAGAAATAGCTGAGGTAGATTTGCTAGAGTGTCATTCACTGAGTTCCCTGTTTGGGCTCATTAATACGGCCAGACAGTTCACACTGGTTTGGGCTATACTAGATGACTCTTCCCTTTTCCTGCAGGTGTGTAACAGCCCAGAAAGCTAATCTACTGAACCCAGGTGAGATGTGTTTTAGTTGGGCAATATTATCACTGAACAAGATAACTCTTGCAGGTATCTAACCACTCAAACATAATGCCTCAGATTCTAACACTATTTGCACCCAGCCTTTGCTTCCTGTGAGTTCTGGATCCCATTATGCCTGGGGACAGAGTGAAGAACAGCCTGTCCCAAGCACTGGCCCTGTGCCTGGCATAATGAAGGCCTGCTGAATTAAGAGCTGGATGAATGAATGATTCCAAGATGTGATATGAATGCAAAACTCTCTGTTAATTTATTCTGTAGTTTCAACACATCTTCTTATCCAGATCCCTGCCCTTTGCCATATCTCTATAGGAAGCCCCAATGAGACTGGAGCACAAAGCCCTCAAGCCAAGAGGAACTTGGAAGTAAGCCTGAAACACAAACGATGGGATCTTGTTTTCTCTTTACAGTTGATCACAGCGCACACCATTCAATAGCTCCATCTGTGATTTCCTCCCACACATCTGTGCCCACCCATAATTACGAAATTAAAATACTGAGGCATGTAAACACCATTTTCTATTCTTTTTACCTGAGAGGCCTCTGGTGCACAAGAATTCCAACCAGCATAATTTCAAACTATAAAGTCCAGCTATTTACTGAGTGTCTAGTACATGACAGACACAAACCTATATGTTTAGAATATGAATGACTATAAATAAGACTTAGCTCCTACAACTTACTGCAAATTCCAACACATAAAATGTACTATAATCTCAGAACAGAAGTTAGGCACACTAGGAAATTTCTGGCAAGGGACCGTCATGGTTGTGTGAATGCTGTAACATCGTACCTGATGTTACCGCACAGTATATAAAGAACAGGAATCATTTCTCATAGTCCCAGGGGGCTGGAAAGTTCAAGGTTAGGGCGCTAGAATTTAGTGTCATGTCTAGGTCACATGGGAGAAGCACAGGGCAGAAGACTGAGCTCTATACCCTTAGGCTCGCATTGAAACGCACCATCTAAGTACCACAAAGAAGGAGCCTACATGAGCTGACCACTTCCCGAAGAACCCGTCTTTGGATACAATTACATTGGCCTCCTTGAATTCTGGAGGGAGCACATTAAAACCACGGAGGACACATCAGTCCACTCAGTCCCAATACTCAAGTATACAGGAGATGGTGGCCCCATTATTTATGATTCAAAACATTTAGTGATGATGATGATGATGATGGTGGTGGTGGTGGTGGTGGTGGTGGTGGTGGTGGTGGTGGTGATGGTGGTGATGATGATGGTGATGATGGTGATGCCACCATATATACAGGAGACTGTGGCCCCATTAATTATGATTCAGAACATTCAATAATGATAATGAAGACAACAACAACAACTATGAATGGAGACAATGGCAGGTGGTGGTGTACATAGATTTCCCTATCTTTGTCCTCAGTAAATGTTGAAAGAGATGCCCTGGTTCAAAACATCCCCTTCCCCTCACAAGAGCACTGACGACCAGATGGCTTGTTTCTCTGTGGTGGTTTGGTCCTTGTTTTAGTCCCCTCTGGTCTGACTGTAGGGCCCTTACCCCAAAGCTTTAACTGTGCGTGTGCACTTGGTAAAAACCCAAAGTCACTACCAACTAATGTCTCTCAGACTCTTTGTTTTCCTTCAGTACTCCCAGCAAACATTAACTTTGAATTTTGGTTATGGAGCCCAGTTTGGTTTGGATCTCACTATGTAGCTCAGGCTAGCCCTAAGGATGAGAGCCTCGTCCTTCTGCTTTTACATGCTGAGATTTCAGGCATGCACCTCACCCAACAGCCTAGAGCTTTGGCAGTCTCAGTGTTAGCTGCTTATTCACTACTCTTTCTATTTTATTTTTAATTCTTTTCCTAACTTTTTTCTAACTTCTTATAAAACTTTATAATTTATTTAATATAAATTAAAGTTCTTCAGTGGGCTTCAAATTGAGACCATGTGAGCTGGGACTCCAACTTCTCTGTGTCACAAGAAGAAAACTACCAGGCAGATGCTGAGAATTTCTCTCTGAATCTTTTTTCTTTCCTTACTTCTGGTGGCTTTTAGAAATGGCCATTTCCCCCTTCCCATGTCCACAATCCAGAATTCTTCTACCCATCAGCTCATGGACTCATCCTCTCTCCTAGTGCAGGCAGAGGCAGTGGAGGTCAGGCTGAACTTCAGAGAGACAAATTCTGTAACTTAGGCTGAGGCTGCTGTTTATGGGGCCACTGTCACAGCTACATACAAGCAAATGACTAGTTGTAGCCTTGGGCTACAGAAATAGAAGAACATCTGTTCTAAGTGAGCAACAGAAACCTGAAGAAGCTCCCAACACCCACCCCCTTTCTGGTCTTCTATTCCTATGGCTTAGTGTTGTGTAATGTTCCAGGTTCCATTTGATCTAGCTTCCAATTTATACATGCAAACACACTGTGCCGGATAAAAGGGTCTTTTCAATGTTTTTGGTAAGTCACTTAGATGTGCCTGGTTGAATGACTCTTCAAGCTTTGACTTCTGAGGCATGGTTTGTGCTTGGCTGTTATATAACTGCTCTTAGCACTGTCCCATGTGTGCTTGTGGCTGTAGATGTCTGCAGGTGGTGAGCTTGTGGTCCCCTTTCTCCTTGCTTGATGAGTCCACATCCCATCCCAGATGACCTGTATGGTCCTGCTGCATTTCCCCAGTCACACCCAGAAGCTGGGGGGGGGGGTCTCCTCAGGCAAAGATACCTATTGTCAGCCGAGGATCCCTGCCACCCAATTCTAGGACTTCATGAAGTCAATACTATAGTTCTGTAGTCTCTTCTTACTTAGCTGCCCAGCTGTAGTGTGCTGGAGACACTCTCAGGAGGTGTAAAAGGTGGGTAAGAACAGCCATGACTCCTGGCACATTTTTGAGAGCTGCCCACTCTTCTGTGAGAGGCTGAAATTATTGAGTTTCCTTAGGTACCTGGTACACTGCCTGTAAAATGTCACCGAGGAAGCAACTCAGACAGGAGAGTTATTCTCCTAGTTTGAGAGATGGACAAGTCCAAGGTTCATTGTTTGCAATTATTTGAAAAGATTTAGTTTATAAGTATGTGGGTGGGTGTGGGTGGGAGTGCACACGGAAGTGTAGATGCACACAGAGTCCCAAGGCTGCGAATCCTGAATGCTGCCTGACACCAGTGCTGGGAACTGAGTTCAGGTCCTCTGCAAGAACACATGTGCTCTTAGCTACCAAGCCTATCCACACCCCTGTACTTACAGGTTTGATTCCAGAAATTTCTGCTGAGTGTGTAGATGGCCCCCTCCTTTCTGCCTTCTCACATGGGAAGGGGATCACCCTGGTGTGTTTTCCTGTACCCCATCATGGTGCATTTCATTATCATCATGGTGCTAACTCATCATTAGGGTGGAGTTTACATCCCATCACCTCCTAAAGGCTCCACCCCCAAAGGCCACTCTCCTGGGACTTATGTCTTCTGCATGTGAACTTGATGGAGATACAACCAGCTCAACTCACATCAGGGAGTCTGTTTCACAACTCGAGCTGTTCCTGTGAGTGAGACTCTGAGTCCCTTCCTAAGACCAAATACCAATATCTCACAAGGCACCATCTGTATCCCTTATCCCTGCTTCCTCCTAACCCAACTCTCTGTCACCTTTCCATCCCACCTCAGGCCTTCTTCTTCTATCTGTGCTTGTACAGAATGTCTTCAAAATCACAGCCAGGTAGCCACACACTGTGTCAAGAACCATGCTTCTTGACAGATGAGTACGTTCAGAAAACTTTTCCTTTCATAGTAACAAAATAATTCTTTAGTCTTATCACACACTGTATATATCTTAATTAAAAATAAAAATACAATTTCTAAATAAAACAAATAAGGTTCTCTGAACATCCTTATCTTTTCAGGATGGGTACTTGATCAGGCTGCTCATCAGGAATTCAGGTGACCGGTTAAGTCCAGGGTCAGATGGGGTCACTGCCAAACCCAGGTGGAAACAAGAACAGAGCCATAGCCTTTGACTGTGCCAGTACAGATTAATGCTCCATCTCTGCTGGCAAATTCACTTCAGTGGTACAGTAGCCACTCTTTAAGCTGGACCTTGTATATTTAGAGTTTCGAGAATATTTTGTTCATACAAACTGAGTACATTTTGTTTCATATGTTTGCAAATATCTAAAATAATAACTTTTAAAGCCTATCTTTCTAGCTCTATTGTTTCCCAAAATAACTGTACTAAGGTCACTTCCTAACAGCAGAAACATTTCGGTATAGGTGACAAGGACCTTGCCATTTCTTCTTTGCCTCTTTGATGGGTAGCAGCTGAGCAAGGGGAAGGCCCTGGCACCCTCTGATGCTGTCACCTGGTGACCCGCAGAAGCAGTACATCCTCTCAAGCCTGGACTTATACCCAGGGAATGAACATCACAGTGAAGAAAGACCTGAGTTTTTCTGGAAAAGAAGCAGGTAGTCAGTCTGCATAAAGTTGAGGGCATGGCTTTGCTTCTGAGCCCAAGACACAATGGCCAGGATACCAGAGAGTGTTAGTAATGTGCTACTTTGGCACTTGCAGACAAAATCTGAGCAAAAGCTAAGGTCTTTTAACCTTAAGAGAAACTGAAAACCTAGAGACTGGAAACCATATGTACAAACTATCCATCTGATGAGGGATTCGTCTCCAGAACATGCAACTGACTGAAATAATAATAATGATAATAACAGTAAGTAATCCAATTTAAAAAAAATGGTTCTGAATGACATTTCTCTAAATATCTCAAATAACCAGTAAGTGTATGGTAAAAATGCTCAACATTACCATTCGTTGGGGAAATGCAAATTGAAATATGGAGTGCTATCATCTAATCCATCTAGATAGCTTTTATCTAAAATTCCAAATTCAAATGCTGCAGAGGGTTGGAAAGAGGAGCTCTCACAAGCTGCATGGAGGGTGTGGCCAGGGTAGCTGTTATGGGTACTGTATGCAGTTGCCTTAACAACTAGGAATAGAATGGTCATGCGATTCCAGAAACACAGCTACCAGGCCAGAACAAATGAAGGCAATCTGCAGAAGGAGTGTCTGCAGTTACAAATTAATTACACACTTGCAGCAGCCAAGATATAGGAACATGATTAATTCCTGTCAACAGACGAGTGGACAAAGGAAATTTGCTTGTGAAAATTATTCAGCCATTAAGAGGAAACCCTGTTCTTTGCAGTAAAATATATGGAACTGGAGGGCATTATATTTAGTAAAGTAATCTAACCATGGAAAGACAAATGTAAATTGTCCATTCTATATGGATGCTGATGCTGAGCCTGGGAAAGATGTTGAGGAAGAGGGATGGACAGAGGATGGCCAACAGAAGGGAAATCCCCTTATGTCAATTATGATTGACAGCAGCTAATTTAATACTAAAAATAGCTAGTGGAGTTTACCTGTATTTCTAGAATTTTCAAATGTCTGGGATGTTATATATTTTAATGTAATGACTTATCCATTACATATTATATACATGAATATAATATGTAATGTCTCCCCTGTACTCTGTAAACATGCATAGTTTTTATGCACCCATTAGATATAATAAGACTAAATTTTATGAATCAATTTTTTGCCTTTGATACTGTTAGTTATAATACCCTTGATGAGCACTGACACTCTGTTAAGTGACTTATAAGTGATTTGATCTATTGGGCTGAAGAAAAGTTAAGTGCCAATAGAATAAATTCTATCTTCATATTCCCTGACATTTATTTTAATTCTTACCTGACATTTTGGAAGATAGGCTTTCAAGGATCCTCTCAGTACATCAATGTTTTGATAAATCCATTGGCTGCTCCTCTTCCTGTCTGGGATCACATCATTTCTTAGGAACCTCTGCTAGGAAACCAACTCCATCTCAAGGCTCTTTGATTTCAAGGGAGAGTGTACAGCCTTTCTTGGAGAGGGTCTGTGAGATGAGCTGCTTGGGGTCCCATGTGTGAGTATGCTCAGCGGTATCTGCCTCCCTGCCTGGCTCATTCCAGTCCTCTGTATTCTCAGGTCATTCATGTTGTTGTAAATAGCAGGGTTGCTTTTCTTTTTAATGGGCAAATAGTTCCCTATTGTGTCTACACTCCATGTTCTTTTGTCCATTTATCCTGTGAGGGGTTCTCAGGCTGAGCCTTATCTTGGCCATTAGTAACTATGTCTAGACACAGGGCTGCTAGTGTGTGAGTGTCAGGGAGCAGGGGGAGACGGGGAGAGGACATGCATGTCAGAGGATACTTAGGTATAGTCACGTATGGAGAGTACATTTCAAAAGCTCTATTAAACAGCAAAGAGAATATACGTAACAATGATGCATTGTATTACTGAGAGTCCTTTAAAGAAAGTGGCCAGGCCTATCATGAAGGTGATAAGGAAGACAGAGTGAGCATCTGCTGACTGGTTAGATCTAATTGTTCAAACACATCGGCATACTTCTAAATGTCACCTATCATGTAGTTAAAAACAAAATATTACATGCCAACTGCAGAGGCAGTGCAGATGCTATGGTCCTGTTCCCCAGTTGGTTCTTGATCTGTCAGTAAAGAAGCCATACGTCAACGGCTGCACAGAAGGGATAGGTGGGACTTTTGAGTCCCTGGAGGCAAGCAGACAAATGCAAGGGAGGACAGGAGAGCTTGAGATGCATCTGATGGAGAAAAGTTGACCAGCCGTGTGAGATCTCAAAATGGAATGGCCGCCCAGGCCACTCCTACGGGAGTGTTTAGCAGGGACTGGGTATTACTGAGCAACTAAAGTTTAAGGCAGGTGGGAAGTGCAGAGCTAAGAATATTGTTAAGGGCAAGACAATAGTGCCCAGCAATTGTTTTAAAAGTAGACATTGAACAATTGTGTCTGTGTCGTTTATCAACAAGTTCAAGGGAAGCTGGGTAGGAGCTGGTAGTAAAGCCCGTTCCCAGAGCTTAGGCAGGGTAGTGAACGCTACATGGAAACTTTTCTTTGGAGAATGGGTCAGAGGGAGGAAAAAGAAGTGGGGAAGTGGTATACTTACATTTTAATTAATAAGTATGCATATTTTAAAAGCAAGGCTTTACAGGAAAATGGTGATCTCATTGCTCCCAAGTATGTAGTGTGCTGGTTAGTCTTCACAGGCTGGGTGGAGTCGGGGAAACTCACCCCCTCTCCTGTCTGACCTCTAAGCTCTAGGTTATCCTGATTCCTAGGAGGATACTTCAGATGGAGTTTCTCAGGAAGAAGTCCCAGGCATGGCAACATTCAGTTCCATGACGGCGAGAATTAGTGGATAGCCAATCAGATTGTCACAAAAAGGAAGGATCTGGCTTCTCAACGATGAGCAGGTCTCTGAAGCAAAACCAAATTAAACCTAAGAAGGCAAGTGGGAACAGGATGAAGCAGGTGTGCTGAGACATGAAAAATGGCCCCTGCAGGCTTTTCATATTAGGTATCCCAGCACTGTAATGGTATCAGTGTCTGCACACCAGGACCACCTGGCAGGCTGGCGCGCCATGTGTGAGGACTGGCTTGGAGGAAGGAAAAAGATGCTGAGAGAAACTCACAGGCATAGGACTGCTCCCTGTGAGGAAGAATCAATACTCAGATCTCTTGAAATAAGAATATATGCTGCAAACATACCACTGTCCAACAGAATTCGGTGTTTAGAATCTAATTATAAGGGAAAGGAGAAGCAATTGGAAGTTTAGGTAGAGATCTGTACCATCATGTAATGAGTTTTCAGGGTAAAGGCCTGGCCTCTGGCAGCCTCAGTCACCTGTCCCCAAAATGCTAGTGAAAGAGATAAGAGTTAGTCAAAAGCAGGCAGATACTTATCCAGTGTTATCACACGGCAAAGTGGAAGAGAAGAGGTCTCAGTGAGCCCAGGTCTGTCTCTGGGTTACAGACACAGGCTTAAGTTTATGTCAAGGGCTCACAAGCTAAGTAAGCACCACTAAGCAAGCCTGCTCAGGTGTAGTCCTAGTATCGGCTCATCAGTGCCTCAGCTCCAGTGTCATAAATTGTCACTCTGTCATTTCTGCTGTTGGCTGAGGGAATCTATCTGGTTCTAATAATTTGTACTTTCATTCCAGGGTGCAGCCTGAATAACTACCCTTATGGAGCAAGACTGTCTGTCCTAAGAGGGTTTGCTCTTCCTGGGACTCAAGGAGGCCACAGGTTTGGGACAATGTCTTAACCCTGTCATATTTGAGTTTAGGCTAAGCAGACAGTCTGACTGGAGTCTGAGCAGACAGCAAGATGCAGTGCACAGTGAAGGCAGAAGTACCAGGCTTTCACCAGCTTTCCATTGGCTTTTGGGGCCCAGAGAAGAGTCAACACTCCTTAGAAAAGTAGCTTTTAAACCTCTATTCAATAGCCTCTAGTCTTGTTTGCTTTGCTTTTGTTTTCATGAACAGGGTCTTGCTCTAGTTCAAGTTATTGTGTGAGCTTCTGTGTGCTCAGGCTGCCCTGGGGCTTACCATCCATGATTTTCTTGCCCCAGCCTATTAGTTACTGAGATTATAAATGCTGAGATACCATGTCCAATTCTCTCTCTCTCTCTCTCTCTCTCTCTCTCTCTCTCTCTCTCTCTCTCTGTGTGTGTGTGTGTGTGTGTGTGTGTGTGTGTGCGCGTGCCACAGCGCACCTGTGTAAGAACAGGTATCCACCTGAGGACATCCTTGGGTGTTGACTCTCATCTTCCACCTTTTGGGACACTAAGTTTCTTCTTAGTTATTGGATGACCAGAGTCACTGACCCATGAGCTTCTGAGGACTCATCTGTCTCCACCTGTCACTGGTTTTTTTGTTTGTTTGTTTGTTTGGTTGGTTGGTTTGGTTTTGGTTTTTTTCTGAGAGGCTTGTTTTGTTTGTTTGTTTGTTGTTTTTTTAGGAGAACAGGGATTATAAGACCTGGATACAACTGTGTCTGAATTTAACACCAGTTCTAGGGATTGAACTCACCTCATCAGGTTTTCAAATCAGGTGCTTTGCCCACTGAGCAATTTCCCACCTCATGTTTTCTATAAACTAAAGACCAAGCAATCAAAAAAAAAAAATTGAAAGCACTCTGAATGATCCTCAACAAAGGCAAACAGGAAATGCCCAAGTTGTATAATTCCTGAAAGCAACGTCAGAAAACCACTTCCTTCACTTATTTATAATGTATTATAAGTGGATGTGGTGGTTTAAATATGCTTACCCCAAAGAATTGCACTATTAAGAAATGTGGGCTTGTTGGAAGAAGTATGTCACTGTGGGGGTGAGCAATGAGACCCTTCTCCTAATCATGTGGGAGCCAGTCTTCTGCCATTGGAACAAGAGGTAGAAGTCTCAGCTCCATCTCCTGCGCCATGCCTGCCTGGATGCTGCTAAGCTTCCTGCCTTGATGATAATGGACTGAACCTCTGAACCTGTAAGCCAGACCCAATTAAATGTTGTCCTGTATGAGAGCTGCCTTGGTCATGATATCTGTTCACAGCAGGAAAACCCAAACTAAAACAGTGGAATTTAGTTCCAGAATAATACACCCAATGAAATTGGTTCTTGTTTGAAAAATTCATGTCCGGTTATAAAAGCAGAGGGAAAAGGCTCATACTGTGTTTATTTATAGTTTGTGAATTAAATGGACTTTATTTTACTTTAAAATTTTTGCTTTCTAGATTTTGCCCCTTTCAATGAGCATGAAGAACTATAAAAGATTAAATAGCAAAGGAATGTAGTGTAACTTCTTGTAAGGGGAGGGACTTTTTGAGAGTCAAACAGCCTCCCATCCTTGGCTGAGAATCCATGCGAGCCCAGCTGCATTCCAGTTTGAGTATCCCTGTTATAGAAATAAATTTCTAATCCTGAGGTTCAAACCTGCTCCTTTAGGGGTGCATTTGCAGGCTAGAAATAAGCACTTTCCATGGTACCCATAACTTGATCACAGACAACTCTATTGCTTCAAGCTGGATTGTGTTTGAAAGTTAGAAATTCTTGGAATGAGATGCAGCCCAACAGTAAGTACCCCAAGTGGCCTAGCACCTAATGAGACTCCAGGTCCTATCTCAAGCAATATTGTAAGAGTTCTGAAAGAAAATTCTTCCCCAGCTCTATCACTGGGGTTTCAACAGGGTTTTCTGTTTCCTATTTGGGATTTCTATTTCAGTTACCCCAAGGTATGGCATCATCTCACTGCAAGCTGCACTCTGGGGCAGTTCTCCCCAGGTAAGGGGCTCCACTGCACTCCTGTGGAGAACAGGTGTCTGATGGCTCTCCACTCTCCAGGCTTTGGTTTCTGCCCCTGATATTGTATTTCTCCCCAGTACTCCCAGACCCTACATTGGAAACAATATTTTATAGGCCAGTACTTCTCTTTGTGACAGGTGAACTTCCACTGACCTTCAAGGAATTCTGCCCTGTAAGCTTGGCTATTGCTCCCTGTCCCCAAAACAAACAAATAAATAAAAATAAAAGAGACGATGTCATCAACTGAGAAGTATCACTGCCTTCTGATGTGCTAATAACTGCTGGTTTTTGAAGGTGTTAATTTCAAACTCCCATGTAGCTAATGTGTTCATTTCTCCAGAGAGTCAGTGCTAGCCTTTTTCTCCGCCCCCTCCCCCACTTTTTTCTTCCTGATCCAGATATCAAGTCACAATAGGACTTCCACTTTAATACTGAGTTAGAAATGATGTGAAATAACGACATGTTCTGTATTTTTCTCCCCAACTTGCCAAGCCTGTTTGCACAAGATAGGGTGTTTGATCTTAAAAATAACATAGTATCTTCCATGCCCCAAAAGACAGCAGACCAATGGCTTCTGACATCTGTCTGAGGGGGAACTTGGTTGTCCTTTATAGCATGTACTGATTTTCATTGCTGATTCTTGCTCGCATTAGGAACAAACAATACAGGTCAACTTCTCCTTTTGATGGAAAGGCAAAAGGGAAAAAGATGTGTAAATACAGATCTTTAAACAAATTCTAGGCATATAATGGGTGCTTTAACTGCTACCCATTCAAGTAGGACTACCCAGTTCTCTGTTTGCTAAGTGTTTTTTTTCCCCAGGGTCTGCTAGGCAGTTAAAATTCTTCCTATTAAAGATGACTTTAAAATAAGGGAGGTTGTCTCTCCTTATACTGAGAGTGGTTACTGGGGCTGGGGATTTCAGCTCCTTTCATAGTAGTACAGAAGGAAAGGTTACCAATGGCCCTAGAGGAAAGGACCAAAGAATCAGAGTAATAAGAACCATAGCACCTTGTCTTAATGTTTAGGAAAATGAGGAACAAAGGTCTTCAAAGAGGCAGTCTTCCAGGAGACTTTCCTAACCTGTAGTTTTACCCACCCCCATGAGGTTGCAGGACAGTTGGGTATGACTACTGCTCGAGGCCCAGGCTAGTGGAATTCTTCTCCATGGTGACAAGTTGAATCTTATCGTGTGCAGGTGCAGCAAGACTGGGAGGGTATGGCCTGGAACGAATCAGAATCATTTCCAAAACACACAGAAGTCTAAGCTTGTTTTCCTGTCCCAAGAGACTGACTATTGAGTCTGGGCTGTGTGAAAAAAAAAAAAAAACCCTCACCCAGCCACAGCTAACTCTGGAAAATGGGGATGGCTACTGCTATAGTTTGGATCATAAATGTGTCCTAAAAGACCATGACACTACTGGGAGATAGTGAGCTTTGAAGAGCTGGAATCAAGGGCTAGGAAGCGTTCAGTGGGTAAAAGAGCTTGCTGTGCAAGTGTGGTAAACTGAGTTCAGATCCCTGGAACCCACATAAAGATGTAGTAGCATGAGCCTGGGACTCAAGACCTCCTACCACAAAATGGAAAATAGACACAGAAGAATTTCTAGGGATCTTGTGAGTCAACTAGCCTAGGGTATGAAGCTACACAGAAACAAGAAAGCCTGCCCTGGCCAAAAGGTGAAGGAGAACTGACTTTCAAAGTTGCCCTCTGACCTCCATGGACATGATACACACACACACACACACACACACAGAGAGAGAGAGAGAGAGAGAGAGAGAGAGAGAGAGAGAGAGAGAGAGAGAGAGAGAATAAGAGAAGAAAATAAAAAGTGCAGCCAAGTAGGAGACCTAGGCACATTCCCCTGGAGTGGACTTCAGAATCTTTCTTGTTTTCTGACCATGAAGTTCCATCACATGCTGTGAGCCACCCCAGACCTGAAAACAGAGGGGACAACAATTACAAACTAGGATCTCAGTAATTTTAAATCATAACAAACCTTTTCTTCTTCCTAACTTGATTAACTCAGTCATTTGTTATAGTCACACTCAGTCATTTGTTATAGTCACAGACTAACGCAGTTATCACTCTGCTTGGGGCTCAGGGTAAGAGCTAGAAAGGACATAAACAAAGTGTTTGGCATCTGGGATGGTTCAATGAACAGCAGCTTCTGCCATTATCTTCAATTCATATTCCTGCTCTTCCAGAGTGGCCAAGTGAGAAGTATTGGAGGACACAACTCCAGAACGCTGGCAGCTAAACTGCCACTCTGTGCTTGGGTTAGCTGAGGTATACTGCTCAACTGACAGTATATTGTAGGGAGAAAATTACTCCACTCTCTCTCACAGAAGCAAGAGTGAGGAGAAGAAAAGAGAGCCTTGTCCTGAAGTAATTTAGGCACAGCAATCTGTTTCATTAGCCTGGAATCTAGTTGCTAGGAAATTTCACCTGTAAAATAACATGAGGTTCACCCGCTTGGTTCACAAACAAACCTCAGAATGCCAAGGAGTCAATTTAGAGCCTGGCAGAAGCCTGGCTACTTCCTCAAATCTGTCCTCCGTGTGTGTACAGAAGCCTGTCTTCCGTTGCTCAAACAATCTGCTGAAATGCTTAAATTTGATCAGTAATTTTTGTGTGACATATTGAACAAACAATGCCAGATTTTTTTTTTCTGCTAGGTCTCAGTAAACACACATTCCTGACTGTAGCTTAAAGCAAAGTCATTTCTTAGTATTTTTGTCTTACCCGTTGTCTTGGCTGTTGCTGTAACAACATACGAGTCTGACAGTTTTATTTTTTTAAAAAAAATCATTTAGCTCATAGTTTGGGAGCCTGGAAGCTTAAAATCTGGAAAGCTTAAAGGTGCAGCCTATAGTACAGACCATGTGTCTATATGACAACATAAGGGAAAATCATGCACAGAAAATCACATGGCCAAAACAAGAAGTAAAGGTCCCAGGAGGGGTAGGTTCTCTGTTTTATAGTAGCCCACTTTCTTGGGAACTAGTCCATTCCTGCTGGAACTGACTCACTCTATAAGACCAGTTGATACCTGCACAATGGAGCCCTCTGAGCCCATGTTCTATAGATTCATTTGGGAACAAACACCTAGCACGTGACCCTTTAGAAGACACAGAAGATCATGTCCAGAAGACAGCAGCTAACTGTTTCCCTTCTCAGAGTCTGATATATTAAAGGAATATGCCAGATAGAACAATCTCTCCTGGATCAGGAAGCATCAAGAAACAATCCGTGCTGTCTTGGTTTCTATCCAGATTTCAAGGTCAGTCAAGCCACAGCACAATGCTTCGTGAAGTCTCTAATGGGAGACACTGAAGCTGTTTATTTCTGCTTCTGACTATCTCTGTCCTATGGCTGGAGGAAACACACACACATTCTATTTTGCTCAAATGTCTTTAGTTGAATTGCCATCTACTCTGTCAGATATAGTAGATGCAAAACAAAGAAATACTAGTGACTGTCCCAGAGACACTCAGAATCTACCTGGCGGGGGGAGGGGAGGGCGGGAAGGGGATAAGGACAGCATCTTGTCTTTTGGGTCATCACTCTTTAGCATTTTAAAGAAGATAGAGTGCAATTAATATTTTTTAAAATGTGTGTGTGTGTGTGTGTGTGTGTGTGTACACTTATGCACACTGGAGTTCAGGTCCCTGTGGAGGCCAAAGGCTTCTGAACTGTTAGAGTTGGAGTGACCAGCAGTTAGTTGTGAGCCACCCCATATAGGTCCTGAGAACCCAACTCTATAAAAGGTTCTTAATCATTAATCTTTCTCTCTCTCTCTCTACTGCCCCTAAAGTTAATATTCAAATATATCGATAAAGGTCAAAATGCAAGTGTAGAGAAAACCTCAATGGACTTTTAAGTCAATTTTTGTAAGCTTGTAATATGAATGAAAGTCTTGAACAGAAGCTGCATCTACACTGGCTGATTAGAATTTCAGTACTGTACAGTGATCACAGCCACAGAGGCTAACTACCTCACCGTGGGCTAGTTCTAGCCCTGCAGAACACTCAAGCCTTGCCCACCTCTTGTCTGAACTAACAGCTGTGAGCACTAGATAAAAATCTTTTGGAATCTATAAATTTAGCAGACAATTGGGTTCTACCAACCCCAAAGCTAAGAATACCATCAGCTAGCATGGGCCTATAGAAAAGCTTCTGCCATCTCTCTGTAATGGCCTTTCTGATACCTCAACTAAAGTATTTTACATTTGCCCCGGTTTATGAATAGCTTTGTTCTGTAAAACAATAAAACTTAAAAAAACAATTATAAAACTTCATAAAACTGCTGCTTCCACGTTGAAACATGGAATTTGAGATCATCTAGATCCGTGGTCCCAGGCCATAGGCACTCAAAATGGCTTCAGAATGAGCTGTCTCCTTATTTCCATTAAGGCGAGAGCTATGGGTTTTGTGTCAAAAGTGGTTTTTACACATTTCAAGTTTTAAAGCTTAAAGTAGCATAAAGACTTTTGGGGTCCCACTGATACTCACCAGCCATTACCTTTGATTACTATGAGGTCATGAAGCAAACATTCTTTGCTCAAAAAGAGGTGAACACATCTACTATCAGGCTGAGTACAAACGCTTCACTGAAAGGAACTAAGGCTCCATGGAGAAATGATCTACCCTAAGTGGGTGTGGCAGGAAAACATGAGTTGAACCTGGAATGTTGTAACAGAAAGTAAAGAGGAGATTAAAGAATCTGGAATGCAAATCAAAGGGACACAGAAATCTTCCAAGTGGGTCTTCTTGATCAAAGCAAAGCCAGCGTGCTCACTAAAATAGGTAGAAGTCCACAAGTAGGTGGCAAGAGGGCATGCTTCTTACAGTTCCATGCCAGCTAAGGCTTGTAGAAGCAACGATGGACCTCTAAATATCCTCTAGAGACCACAATGGAAGGAGATTCATAGGCTGTTAGATTCTGCCATGTTTCTCAACCAAGTTCATTTCTGCATTCTGGTCCAGTTTAGGAACACACATGGTTTATTGCTGAGTTGCATGGTGTCCTTCAGTCTGGAAAGTCCTTGGTCATTCCCTGTTGGTCAAATTTTGACTCTGTTAGAGTTCAGGGCTTCCATTCCCTGACATGACCTTCAGTCTGTGTTTGTCTTGGGCTTCCTGGTGATGACTCTTCATTCATGGGTTTTTGGCCTATGGGGAGAAGATCTTGGCTCTCCCAGTGTCTTTCCTGCCCCCTCATGCTGTTCATCATTGACTTTCACCCTGACTGTCTAGGCTTGTGTTGTCTTCCAAATATCCCCACCCCAAGTTTACCACTTCTCTTCTTCATGTTCTCTAATATTTCCTCACCTTCCTCCCAAGTTTCATGCAGTGTTCCTTACGCTGGAGGTCCAAAGCGATATTCTCAGGCTCCAGTGGTTGTTGAATTGACATCGTGGTAGACTATAGTGACTACAACTGCAATCCTTTTGAACTTGGACACAGCTGAGAGTCACTCACTCGTTTACTGTGTTCCTGGGAAGAAAACCTCGCTTGTGTTGGCTACAATGAATTCGTGCTCACGAATTACTTTGAAGTCATGTTCTGGCCTTGCAGGAGGAGAACGTGATGAAATGGAGCACAGCTTTGAAGGGGATTTGTTTCTCTTTGCTCCCAGGCCCCTTCCTGTTCCACATTGGTTAGATAGCCTCTGGCCACTGTCACTCATGGCTTCTCCGGGACTGGTTCTTGTCAAGAGATTGTTTTGGTTATCCTAATTCCCGACCTTTCCAAGTTGAGTTGAGGTTGTTTTCTTTCTCAACCTTGCAACAACACTCAGCTGTCTGAGGAGGGCTCACTAGGAAATGTTTGTTTTTCATTAACTCGTTTTCTCTCTATTAGAGCCAACAGAAAAACAGAGGAGCAAAGGAGAGGAGGGTCCCTGTTCAATTAGCCTAATTAGACTTCCTGCTTCAGAAATGTGTCCAGCCCTGGTGAATTCTCCACTGCAGACCCTGGGAAAGCACAGTGCCTCTCAGCGTTTCAGTGCCTTGTGGGGTCATCTGCTCAGAGTTTATTAACTCCTAGGATATGCTAGATGCTCTCACATGTACGTCTTCTTATTTTTATAAGAACACCGCATGATGTGGGCTATTAACTCCATTTGAAGACCAGGAAATTAAAGTTTAGAGAAGTCAAAGAGTGTGTCCTGGATTCCCATTCTCAGACAAATGATATAAATGGCTTTGCATTTTGATGCCAAACCAAACCATTGTTCGTCAGCGTTTTGACCAAGAGAGGGCTTTGGTTTATAGCTACTTTGGTCTTGACCTAGCAGTCACTGGGCTTTCCCAGTGGGCTAACTTTGATCACAGGACTTGCCTTGAGCTAAACCATGAGCTTAGTGAGCATCTTGTACCTCTTTGCCTGCCCCTACCCCATGACTCTATTTACCTTGGGGGACTATGCAGAATGGAGGAGACATGGGAATTGTGCTGGACTGAGGCTTAACTATAAACACAGGCACAAGCTGTGTAAATGAGATTCTCTTGTGTATGAAGTGCTATTCAAAGTGGGAAAGTGGAGAAGGTGAGAAAAGAGTGTGATGTTTCGTGGATTACAAAGCAACTAGCTCTCATCAATTTCCTCTTCTTGTTCATTTGAAGCTGGAGATGGATGAGACTCATTGAAACTGCACAGCTAACCAGGGGTAGAGTCAGGCTGTGAAGCCAGGTCCCCAGATGGAAAAGTATCTTTTATTTGCATGATATACTTGTCACCTCTGAGGCTTAATACCTCCATATGCTAACCTAGGCCTACTTCTGGATGCTTCTAGCCTCTGTACAATCTTATCTAGACCCAGAATGTTTTCAGCCTCTGAGACTTACTGCTGAATAAGCTCACCCTTTCTAGCTCTTTCTGAACTCTGGCTGGCTGGTTCAACTCGGTTGTTCTGGCTGAAACTCCTCTCCAAGCTGACTGGTTCAGTTTGGCTTTGCTCTCAGCTTCTGACTTTTTTCTCTGCTTGACCTCAAGCTAACCCTGGCAATCTGCTCTTATTTTTCTGGCTCCTTCTTATTCTCTGTCCCATTCTGTCTTCACCCATGTCTAGCTTGTTCTGTCTTCAACTTGTCTCTGTAAAACTCTCCTGGTAAAACTAGCTTCTTCCACTCTTTACACTTCTCCCTCAACTAGCTCCTATTTCCTCTCTCTTCGTATGACAGTTGGGCATCTCCTATTCTGTCAAATCTCTCTCTCATTCATCACTTTGTCTGCCACTCAATTAGACATCACTTTCAAGCATGGATGCTTTCTTCTACAAGCTAACTTTACCTTCATTGTTTGGGATTAAAGGTGTGTACGAAGGAATGTCTGTATTCCAGCCAGAAGGATTAAAGGTTTATGCTAAGGGTGAGCCAGGCCATAACTAGAAACAGTTTTTTTTCTCTCCTGTAAATTATACAATCTCAGGATTCACAGTGTGATCAAATATCCTGCACCAAGATGTCTTTAACACAGAGTGGTCAAAAGTAAGACAAGCTTCACTGACTGGGCAGCCAGACAGAAACAGGATGAATTGGGAGGTGAAAGATTATGCTACAACACAGGTTTCAGGTCTATGGTTCCTGTTTAAGGAAGAAAATAATAATCAAGGAACTTAAACTCTCAGAGAAAATGTAAAAATATTAGGAAATAAACACATAACTTCAGTCTATTGATACTGTTAATAAATAATGATGATATCTAATAACTTTAGTAATTAAATTACATGCATTTAGTTATGGGGGTACACATGCCATGTATTACAATGTGGAGATCAGAGGAAAATCTAGTGAAATTGGCTCTCCTTCCACCATGTGAATTCTGGGGATCAAATTCAGGTTGTCAAATTTTATAGCAAGAGCCTTTCCCCATTCATTAAGCCATATCACCAGCCAGTATTAATTCTTTAAAAAAAATTGTTGTCCTGAGATCTATTTAATAGTATAAGTGTATAATTCAGTGATTTATTTTGCAACCACACCCTAAGTCAACCTTAGTGAAGTTCTATAGTGTAATAAGATCCATCATAATTATTTGCAATAACTAAGAATTATTGAATGCTTACTGAGTTACTCTATTTTGACTCCTTCACTTGTAGTAACATTTAGAGATTATATTGTTATTTCTCTAGTCCATTTTACTAATGAAGAAACTTAAGTCATTCTAAACAGGGTTACTGTTCCAAGTTACTTAGTTCCTGGGTAACCTTGGATCAATTATCCGCCCAAGATTTGAATTCAAAGTATCTGCCTTTGAGCCTATGCTTTGGGTTGCTATACTGTCCTTGCTTCCATGTTCACAAAGAAACTTCATGACAGTCTTTCTGTTTTCTACAAGATGTGCACTCTCCCCCCATCTCCTTCTCTCTCTCTCTCTCTCTCTCTCTCTCTCTCTCTCCCTCCCTCCCCCTACTCTCTCTTCCTAAGTGCTAGGATTACAGATAGATGCCACCTTACCTGGCCTATATTTCCTTCTACTTCCATGTGTTCTCATGTTATAAAGATTTAGGAACTTTGAATAATTGGCTGGTATGAAGCAGTATCCTGCGGTGTGCATAGAGAGGGGGCACCGAGAGAGCAATGCTCCTGCTAATAATAGCAAATAAACTTCCTGGATGGAGTGTGTCATACAGTGAGGATCAAAGTATGATACAGAGGAGGCCAGGAGACCAACCGGCCTTGGAGCCAAGAACTGGCTCCATATGAATGCCTTCTAAGGAGGGGTATTATGCTGGAGAATGATCATTGAGGAAGTCCAATTATTAGCTAAGACTAGATACCATCATACATCTGTTAGAATGGTTGTTATCAGAAAAACCCAAGATCACGTTGCCAAATTTTATAGCCCATTGGCAAGGATGGAGGAAATGTAGGAATCCATTCACAATGCTGGTGAGAACGTAGACTAACACATTTGTTGCAAAAGGCATTACAGAGGACCTTCAAAACACGAGAAATTGTACTAAAAGGTGATTTAGTAATCCATATCCAAAGGTAATAAAATCAGTATGTTAAAGAGACATCTTCATGCCCATATATGCTGCCGTATTAGTCGAAACAACCAAGATATGGAAACAACCTGCATGTCTGTTGATAGATAATAAACTAACAATGTGTATATCTAAACAGTTGCATATTCATCCTTAAAGAGGAAATCCTGCTATTTGAAGCAATACTGGTGAAGCTACAGAGTTTTGCTCAGTAAAGTAAGGCAGACTCAGACATTAGAAAACCTCAGGCATACATAGGATCTACAAATATCAAGCTCACAGAGACAGAGAGCATAATGGTATACCCAGAGACCAGGGAGGGCAGAGAGGGAAAGAGAGGTTAGTTAACGGATATGTTGCTGAAGTTCCATAGAAGGAATAAATGCCTTCAAATGAGAGAAGACCTACATGAGATCTAGGACTCTGTGTTTGGATAAATCTCATCAACTTGAGTATCAGAGGAACTGATTCTAGAAGAAATATGATCTACTCCAGAAAGCTCTCGCCAAGAGATACATTGGTAGGAATTAAGCTTTGAGGTTGGCCTGTGGAACAGCATCTGTTCATCCTTATAAGGCTGGAGAAGTGCAGTGCTTCCAGTTTCACCATGATGAAGATGCTGGTCTCTGACAATCAGGCAAGTCCTCTTTTGTATGGATTCTCATTTTGTTGTTGTTGTTGCGTTGTTTACTGTGACACTAAGGATAGACCTCCAGGACCTTGTGTGTGCTAAAAGACTGTTCTTCCTCTGGGCCACACCCTCAGAACAGAGTGTCCTTCTCCACTAAAAACAAACAAACAAAAAGATGGCTATATGAGGAAAAACGTCTAGAATTGTGTTTTTAGGTTATTAATTAGAAAAATAAAAAACAACCTAGTATAGAAAAAGTCATTTTGGGTGGTTTCTGTAGGGTTTACAGTATGTATTTCAAAGACTGTGGCACTGTCACCAGGAATGAGGGAATCCTTATCCCTTCCAGGACAGCATCCTCTCAGGCATCTCAGTCACTGCATGCTCTAACACTCAGCTGCAGCTGTTTCTGTGTCTAGCTATTGGCTTACAGAAAAAGGTTGTGCTCACTACTCGGTGACCCTAGAAGAATACAAGCCACCTGGTCTTTGTCACACAAGAGTGACAAATCATAAGTAAACAGCTGTCTATGAAGGCTGAACTATGACAGTTGACATGAAACCCAAAGTTCAAGCAGAATTAAAATTCATGCAGCATGATACAGATGTCAAGGTGACTTGAGGCAAAGCCAATCATGGAGTGCTGAGCAGAGTGTGGAGTGTGCATTATGATCAGGGCCAAGGCCAATCCTGAAGAGTGAAACACTAACTAAATGCACAGAGACACCCACACATACAAACACACACACACACATATGCACACACATACATACACAAACATACCAAATACGCATACACACACATATACACACATACATACATATAAATGCATACACATATACACACATATACACATACATACATATACACACATAGACAGACATACACATGCAAATACACATGTACACAACACACACATACAAATACACACACATACACACATATATACATACTTATACACACATATGCATAAATACACACAAATATACACACATAGGGACATACCACACACACACACACACACACACACACACACACACTTTTTCTTTTTCTGCAAAAGCTCCAGGCATTGCAAGATTTTACCTCCTTTCATTAAAGAAAGGTATAAAAAGAAACTCAATATCCAGGACCATTGCAGTAAATCTTTTCTTTATAAAAGCAAAGTGAAAAATTCTGTATCTGATAAAAATCTGGGCAAATTAAATACAAAGAAATACAGTGTTCTTCTGGGTTATGCCAGAGAGCAAAGGGTAATGGAATTAAAGAAAACAGGTTAAGAGGGGAATACTGTGTCCGTACATAGTAAATGCTGCCGCAGTTCCTTTTATATGTAAGGGAAATAGAGAGAGGGTCAGAAATCCAAAGACTTTAAAAATATACTTCCAAAGTTCATTTTTTTTTGAAAAAAAAAATCACTTGGAAAAATTCATTTCATGTGACATATGGAATAACATTAAAAACTCTGTTACAGGGAACTCAACGTAAAATAACTGTTGGTATGCATTAAAATAGTTGACCTCAGAGTTAATTCAACATATTTATTAAAATAATGTTTGAGCTAATGTTAGTTTAGTGTTTCCCTGTCCTGGCAATTCTGCTGAGAGTGTTATGTGTGATGTCACTCATTATGGGGTCGGGGGTAGGGGGAGGGCAAATCCAGGATCTCCTATGGCTTCCCAACTCTCGGGATGCTAAAGTCCCTTCTACAGAGTGAGTAGTACTTGCACGTCAGCGCCACACCACCTTCCACACACTGCAACTATATGACTACTAGATTATTTATAATGCCTTACAATGCCAAGCGTAATGTAAGAACAGAGTAAGCAGTTGGTAAACTACCTTGTTTTAGGAATTATGACAAGAAAAACTCTGTCCCAGTCAGTAGAGGGGTACATTTTTTTTCTGGTACTTTGATCCGTAACTGATGAGTCCAGGCATATATAAATGTAAATTCTTGGTATTTGCTTATAAAACTAACATTATATGTAAACATTATTTCCCAAATAAAGGGTTGCAGTATAGAATGTATAATGTGATATCTCGGGCTAAAATCTCCGTTAGATTAGATGGAACAGTACGTTCCCAGTTCATCTTGATGTGAGAACGAAGGCAAGATGCAAAAGATTTGCTGTTTTCTTTATTTTGATGATTAGGCACATGTCAGGCTGCATACAATTTTAAGAACTATAAATTAAATGACTACGTTTTTTTTTCTTGGAAAATGGCAGAAAAGAAGAAAATACTAACATTTTACATTTCTTTCTATATCAATTTAAAAAATACAAACACCCCCAAAATAAACTAGCACAGACCAGCACAGACAATGAGCGACAGAGTGCTCACTGAAAATTAACAGAGAAAAATACTAACTTCATAATTTTGAAAGTGCAAATTAAAACAGCAATAGCATACCATGTCAAACCCAAGGCATTGGCAAACACTCAAAGAACAGTAATCCCCAGTGTTAGCTGGGGCTGAGGGAGAGGGCCCTTTAATACACTGCCAGTGGAGTGTAAATTGCGAAATTGGAACTCTCGGGGCGGGCAGACTTTGGCAACACACATCAAAAGCTTTCTAAATGCAGATACCTATGCATTCCCATTTCCAAAGGATGGACTGGGAGGTGGCCATAGATGTTCAGTGACAGAGAGGGGAAAGGAGAAGCTGGGGCTTCTCCTTTGAGATGGAAGAGGCTCTGTGAGCTAAGACCAGGAAGAAGGCACTAGTAAAAGATGAAGAAGGGGACTTCTTGAGCTTCTGCTGGGGCGCAGCTGGGAGTGCAGGCTCCCTAGAGCCTGCCTGCCTCACCAGCCCAGTCACTTGCTTCCCAGCATCCGTGTCCGCTTTACATCTTGCTTATCTTCCTGAGACTCCTCTACATCCCCGTTGAACATCTCAGCTCATCTTTACCATAGTCTTGTCTTGGCAATAAAGGGGAGAGTTGGAAACTGTGGACAGCCAGGTTAGAATTCAGTGAGGGAAGAATTCAAAAATTCAGGGAAACCAGACCAGGAGTCAAAATTGGGACTCAGGTGAGCACTGTGCTGCTGTCCAGGCTACTGGATGGTCCTCCAGGCAGGGCTGATTGCAGACCTAACTATTCACTGGAGCTACCCCGTTGTTTCTGCTAGAGTGGCTCCCTTGTCTTCCCTGTGTGTTAGTGTCTCTACCCGGTGAAGTACCTGGAAGGGCCACAGAGATGCCTCATTACACCATGTGGTAGCCATGCTGTTACATCAGGGTATATGAGTACCCTGATGGTTGACAGCCTTCTCAGAAGTGTATTCAACCCTGGGACACTCAGTAGGGATTTCTTTAGAGGAGAAGCATTAGGCACCGAGAGCCCTCAAATCTTCAGTGTGCTGGTTCTATTACTACAGGAGTGCCTCTAGTTGGTCTGAGACTCAGTATCCTTATCTCCCGCCCCTGTCTAGCACAACCTACTCAACTCCCTCTTCACTTTTACTTCCCAGTCTTCCTTTTGAGGAGCAAGCCCTCTTGGGTTGCTTCCTAAGCAGCTCATGGCAATATAGGGAAACTGGAAAAGAGACTCAAAGAATGTGTCTCCTCACGTGAAAGAAGACCCAAGTAGATCCATGTGTGATCTGCATGGTGATGAAAGTTCCAGCTGAACCTTCTCTTGGTCTAAGTTCTGTTACACAAGGCGGTGGATGATACCATCTCACAACTGCAAACACAGGGAGCGTCCCAGCTTCCAAACAGCTCCCCATGAGCCGCTAGAAGAGAAACAAACGGCAACTCTGTTGTGGAGTATGAGAGTTCTACAGAAGGGCTGTGATTCTCAATTGTGCTCTTCAGATTTAGCCAGACAGTCAGTATATTAGGTCTTTGTTTCTTACTGTGTGCTAGTCATGGCATTTTACATTGCAGAGAAGTGGAAGCAGAGAAACTGCCATTACTGACTCTCATCCGTGAGCAGGCGTGCTGCTAATTGCACACAGAGGTAGCTGCGACTTCACGCAGGAAGCATGACTGCAGAGAGGCAGCCGGAGCCATGGGATGCCAGGCATGAAGTGTGAGACAGAGACCCTGGGATCTGGCTGTGATTAACCAACCTTGCTACTCGTGCTCAAGGATGCTAAGTGTAAATGGCAGGGGTGGCTCTCAGCATCTTCAATTAAGAACTGAGTTCTGCTGGGTCCAGTTCATTAAGGAGTTGTCAGTAGCTCTTGGGTGTTCGATTCCCACACCCCAAGTACTGTTATGCATTACAATGTAGTATGCTTTCCTTGTGGAATTAGCACTTGTGAAAAACTGGAGGAAGGGGTGTCCTTAAAGACAGTACCCTGACGAAGCACTGCTAGAGAGTACCTGAGGTGGCAGAAGTGAGGAGGGTAACAGTCCTGGGGATTCTCCTTCATACAATCATAAAACAGAGAGAGAAAAAGTCAAATGTGGTTACTCCAGGAAGACACACTCTTGTTCCTGTGTCCCTGCTCTGGGAGGGGTCCTAGTCAACACTGGTTGATGACATGAGTCTTACTTTTACATTATCTCTTGACCTAGCTCAGCCTAGGACACCTCTCTTGTGATTACCAAGGGCCTCTTTGGACTTGGTGTCAAGAAGTTTATTTTTTAGCTCCAATGAGATGAAACATTTCTGTAGACAGAGGGATTTTACAAGGAACACTGACTATGGGGCTGACTTGTATAAACAGGGCCAAGCTTGCTGGTTCAGTTCCAGGAGGACCTAATTAATTTCCCAGGGCCACAGGCCACAGACCTACCAGCCCAGCAGACCAGCTATCTCCCTAGTGCAAGGCCAGAGACCCTGGGAGAACTAGCATGGATCTGGTCCTCATCCTTAGAGAAACAAATCTGGTAATGATGGCTCCTGTTCCAGGGACTGTGGGAAAGGTCTATCACAGATAGAAAAGTATGCTTTAGAAAGCAGGGGATTTACACAATGCTTAAAATCTGAGCAGCACCAAAATGATAACCAAGACATGCTTGAGAGTCCCTTGGTAAATTCTCCACAGGACAGTAAAAGATGCAGGAGGGAAGCAATGCTCAAGCCCCAACTGCACTGATATGTTGAATCTCAACCCCAAAGGTGAGAGTTTACAAGGCAGTGCTTTTGGGATGTGATTAGCCCTGAGGTTGGAGGTTGGAGCCCTTTTGTTGATTGGTCTCAGTGGTCCACTTGCCTGGACAAAGAGATGCCACAGAACTGGTGAGCAACACTTCTCTGTGTCTCTGGAGCACTTCTATCAAAGACCGATTTGTGATAGTGCCTGGCATTTGGAGGGAAGAGCACCTTTGAGTGTGGACAATACAGTCCCAGTAGCTGGCAGCCTGGATGAAAGGACACTGGAGGGAGGCAGCAGTGCAAGCCATTTCCTTTCAGAGTGTCTATGGTTGCTGCTGACACCTCCAGAGATACCAGACTCCCACTTCGTCAGCCTTTCAGCCTGTGCTCAACACCCGCATCTCTCCAGGGAGTGTCTAAGCCTTCAGTTCTGGAGTAGAATAGCTGGAGTCTCCCGTTTCTTGGAATGAGCAGCCACTGAGTTCTCTGCCTCTCTAGCATGAATACTGTTGCTGGACTACCAACTTAAATTTTTTTTTTTTGTGTGTGTGTGTGTATTCATAAGCACATATATATGCACACACACATACACACACACATGGTATCATATATTGAATTTAGCCAGTATCTCAATAAGTTGGTCTTTTTTTATGCACACTCACGTGCACACATGCCTCTCTCTGTCTCTGTCTCTCTCTGTCTCTCTCTGTCTCTCTCTCTCTCTCTCTCTCTCTCTCTCTCTCTCTCTCTGTGTGTGTGTGTGTATGTGTGTTCTATTGGTTTTGTATCTTTAGAGGCCTGACTAATGTAGCCATCATGAAAGAGACCCCAAAACCTTCCTGACCTCTTTCACCATGTGAAATAACAACAGGATGACAGATATCTACAGTCAAAAGGCATGCCCTTGCCAGACATGGAATCTGCCAATGTCTTGACCTTGGACTGCCCAGCCTGGCATACTGTGAGAAGGGAATGTTTATTGTAACCCAGTGTTTGGTATGTTTGTCACAGTACATGGAATAGAACAAGACTAAAATGTCATTTTAAATTTCAACAGCCAAATTGCCATAGCAAAACAAGAATAAGTTCATGTTTCTTGTTTGGGTTTTTTTTTTCCTTGTTTCTTGCTGGGAACTGAATCTGGAAGGGCCCTGGCTCCATCTGCTCTCCATGCTGTACCTCTTGGGAGTGAGGGAATCTTCTCTCTTGACAAGCTGGGCTGTTTTGAAGGACCTACAGCTGATCTTGTAGTCTCAAAGAGGAGCAAAATGAAGAGTTGTATTTCTGTTGTGAGCCTCCTTCAGAAGAGGAGAGAGTATTGTCTGTGTCCATTCCTCTGGTCAGAAACAGTAAAAACTCTGCAAGAAGGATGGGTGCCTTACATTCTTCACAAAAGTCAGCATGGTCTGTGTCTTAATCAGAGTTTCATTGCTGTGAAGAGACACCATGACCAAGACAACTCTTATAAAGGCAAACATTTAGTTAGGGCTGGCTTACAGTTGCAGATGTTTAGTCTATTATCATGGCAGCAGGAAAACGTGGTGTTGGAGGAGCTGAAAATTCTACATCTTGATCTGCAAGGTAGCTAGAAACATACTTTATTCTACAATGGGCAGGGCTTGAGTACAGGAGACCTCAAAGCCCATGCCCAGAGTGACACACTTCCCTGAACAAAGTCACACTTACTCCAACAAGGCCACACATTGTATTAGTGCCATTCCCCACGGGCCAAGCATTCCAACACATTAGTCTATGAGGGACAAACCTATTCAAACTACCACAGTCTGACATACATACATACGTACATACATACATACATACACACATACATATACATACATATATGTATATATATATATATATATATATACATACATACATATATATGTGTGTGTGTGTATATATATGACATATATATAGTCATATACATATATTGATTCTATTGTGGCCCTGATGACTGAACCCACAGCCTGAGTTCCACTATCCTAGCAACTTATTTTTGCTGTTGAGAACTTTATACACACATGTAATGTGTTTTGGTAAAGTCCATCCTCAGTCCCTCTCCCCTCATACCTCCCATTTCATTGTGCTCTTTTTGTTTAAACCCAGTGAGTCCAACTAGTGCTGCTGGTCTGTGGACAGGTATAGGGCAATGAGTGGGAGCTTGGGCAGCTTTTCATGGGATGTGAGGCCGTCTACTAGAACTTAGGTAGCTTTCCAAGAGCTACATCCATGAAAAAAGCTCCCTTTCATGGCAGTGATAATCTGCCAATAGCTCCTCAACTAGGGGTGAGCCTCCATGACCACCTCACCCATCCATGTGGGATTTTGCTGGCTTGATCTAGTGAAAGTCTTGTGTTAGTTGTGTATGTCAGTCAGCATTACCTAGGCAAGACCATACCTCTTCCAGTAGCCATGACTGGGTTTGCCTGGAAACAGATCCTAACACACTTCTAAAGCTCACTCACTTTGTCCCTGAATCCTGTGAACCTGGGTGAGAAGGACCTGGCTGATCTTTGCCACACTTTCTAAGCCAGTGTTTTCTTTACAATATAGTCTGACTCAACTATAGGGAGTCATACTTAAAAGCCCCACTAGGCTAATTTTAGATAGCCATGTGCCCTTGCAGGAAATGTAAAAGGCCTACTAGAATTGTCCAGACCTTCAAGCAGATGAAGAAAATTATAAAGTTCACTTCTAACAAACTTATCAGCTGACAGATGTAGAGGGACATACACTCCAGAAGGCGGCAGAACTGTTTACACACAAACTTTATCTTAAAAGATAGATATGTGAACACAAGTCTCAGCTTTTTCCCAGCAGCCTTATTTGAATCTGAATTTGTATGACCACTAATGACCTCACATGAAAGGTCAGCCGAGGAGTGCAGGCTTGGAGCACTGAGCGTGTGATCTTAAGACTGTGTTCATACCTCAGTTCACCTCCCCTAGCTTGCAGGGAGTGGTTTCTGGATTGGTAGTGCTTCATCAGAGCTACAGTTTGGAGGGGAGGGAGCATGCTCACAGTGTAGATGCAGACTTTGTCTTTTCTTCCCTGCTTCCTTTCCTGTGCTTTGCCCCCGCCTCCTGCTTTTACTCTCAGCTCTGGTTCTTCATCTAAAAACACAGGGTGGAAAAGATCTGGTGGGTTGAATGCAAAATGTGTCCCATAGCCTCATGCATTAGGAAAACTCCATCCCCAAATGGTGGTACTTTTTGGACAGGTTATGAAACCTTTAGTAGATAGATAGATAGATAGATAGATAGATAGATAGATAGATAGATAGATAGATGGAGGGGGAGGGAAAGAAAGGGAGTGAGGGAGAGAGGGAGGGGGGGAGGG
>JANHMN010000002.1:56296939-56330524 GCA_030674055.1 Rhabdomys pumilio
GAGAGAGAGAGCATTGCTGGAGGAGTATTTATACTCCTCTATGTTTCTAGGAGTTTTTATAGTCTTTCTCTACTTCCTGTTTTCTCTTCCTCTTCCATGTGGATGAAAATGTGACCAACCAGCTTTCTGTTCCTGCCAGCAGGCCTTGCCCATGTGATGGATATTATCTCTTTGGGTAAGCCAGAGTAACTTTCTAAGTTACTTGTCTTAGTCACCACTGTATTTCTATGAAGACTATGACCAAGGCAACTCTTAAAAGAATTTAATTGTGGGCTGGCTTTCAGTTTCAGAGGCTTAGTTCATTATCATCATGGTAAGGAACATGGCTGCACACATGGTGCTGGAGCTGAGAACTACATCATGATCTAGAGAGACAGTTGGGGGGGAATAGCATGACCTTTTGAAACATCAAAGCCCACCACCCCCAGTGCACTCCTCCTCCAACAGGGCCACACCTACTCCAGCAAGGCCACACCTCCTAATCCTTCTCAAATAGTGCCACTTCCTAGTGACTAGACATTCTAATATATGAGCCTATGGGGAACAGTCTTATTCAAACCACTACATTGCTTTTGGTCATGGTGTTTCATCATGCAACAGGAAAGTAGCTAATATACTGGTCCACCTTTTTCCTGTGTAATTTTACAAGAACAAAGTGAAAACACCTATTCAAAAACTCTGAAGACACCCAACTGTGGCTCACATGTTCACTGGGATGTGGCTCGAAGATTCAGTTCTTGGTCTGCAGGTCTCTGTAAGATCATTGGGACTGCTGGAACAGAATACCATAGACAGGGGTTTATCAGCAACCCACAGTTCTCACGATCCCAGAGGCTGAATGTCAAGATCAAGACACTGGTAGCTATCCTGACTCATAGCTGTCTATCTTGACAGTATGTCTTACATAGCCAGAAAGGCTCCAGACTTTCTGAGATCATCCACTCCCACTAGTGGTAATAATCCAGCTCAGGGCCCTGAGCATGGTAGGTAGCCATTCTGACACTCAGGTACAGCTTGGCCACGGGGTCACCTCTTATAAGCCAAAAATCCAAGTCCCACTTTCTAACTCCATCACCCCAGGGTTAGATCTCAATATATGGATTGAAAGATCATATCTGGAGCACACCAGCAAGAATAGGAACACTATCCATTCCTCAAAACCCTGATACCTATCATGACTCCCAGCACAGTCTTTGGGAATTGTGGATGATGGGTTTCTATGTCTGCCTTTAATGGAAGTGCTGTTAGCACCCTCTGTCACATAGGGGTCCCTGGATGTTTTCCCTGTGGGGTCTTTGCTCTGTTTCTCCCAGTCTCCTTTACAATAGCAGACTGTAATTTCTTTCAAGCTGTTTTTGGTGTCTATCTGTACTGAGCCTTCGACAGCCTTGTGTGTCATCTGGGGATCTGTCTGACTGTCCCCAGAGGATGGGTTCAGAGGAGATTTGATTTCCAAATCTGTTACTTCACACCGAAGCCTGGCTGCACCGCATTTGTCCAGCCTGGGCTCACAGCCTTCTCACAAACCTCCAGCCTCTCCTGTGCTCAGACTTGATGGTTCCTCCACTGAGAATCCCTATGCCTGATGATTTAATTATAACATTGTAGTACCTTCCTCTGCTGCTGAGCCCTTTTAGAAAGAAACGCTTGCATCCTGGAAAATGGCCCCACTGCCCCAAAGTAATCTCTCTCAGCACCTGGTGTATGCCTGGGGGAGGGGGCAATGCTAACGGAGACAGAACTAATGTTAAATATATAACACAGAGAGAACTTTTGAAATATTTTCAGGTCAAAATATAATTTAACGTGGAAATAGTACTTATTTCTCTGTAGAAAAGAAGACAAAGGAATATTCTAAAATTACATCCTTTACCTAATTGTTCCGTCAGGGATGAAAACCCAGAAACAGCATTGCTGGGGTGAGGGGCAGGCTTTAGGAAGCCTTTCATGTGATGAGCATTTCCAAGGATGTGACTCACAAGAATTCAGACAGGCTTTGTAGGCACATGACTTCAAGGAGTGGTGCTCCTCACAGCATCTCTCATGGTGGGTTTAGAGTCCAGAAATCATGGGGACCATTTTTTTTCCTTGTCTGTACTCTTTTTTTTAATCTCCCTTATTTTTTTTTCCTTCAGCAGGAAACAGGTGAGTGGCCTCACTCTTGCTGTGCAAGTTTTCCACAGTTGAGCTTAATTGTGTCTCCCTCTTTTTTATACTGTCTATTTTAAAGTTAGCGTAGAAAATAATGTGTTATCGCATTCAAATAAGTGTGCTGTGCTTTTGTTGACCCCTCCCCCACTCCCAGCTTGTCCCACTGCTCCTCTCCGTGGTCCCTTTCCCACCCCTGTCGCTTGTATGCTATTAGTCTTCTTATTCTCACTACCTTCCTTAAAACCTCTTTTTTCCATCTCATGGTCCCCTTGGTGTCTTATAACTTGACCCTCCATATACATACATTTATAAAAATTGAAACCTGGGCTACTTTTGAGAGAGAAGAGGCTCTTTGCCATTCTAAGTCTGGTTTACGTTAATTTCCAAATCCACCAACTATCTGAAAAAAAATTTTTTTTCACGACTGGATAAAATTATATTGTGTATAAGTATCATGAGTTTAAATTTTTGACAGAGTCTCTCTAGCTAGACAAGATTTCTTGGTTTTTAGATGCTTTGCAGAGAAGTCTGGCCTCAGACTCACAGAGATCCGTCTGCTTCTGCCTCCTGAGTGCTTGGGCCACCACCAACCTGTATCACATTTTATCTATTCATAGATTGATAGACATCCAGGCTGGTACTGTTTCCTTGATATTGTGAATAATGTAGCAGTGAATGAGTATGCAAACATCTCTACGGCAGGATAATAGTTCCTGGTATGTGTCTGGAAGTGTGCGTACACAGTAGAGCACACAGAAGTACTCATGCGGTGCTATTGTTAGATTTTTCTTTTTTACTTTGTACTTCAAAGCTATCTCTTCTACTGTCTGTGTATGAGTGCTTGCCTACATGCATATATGTATATATGCTCATGAATATTACATGTCCTCAGAAACTAGAAGAGAGCATCAGATACCCTGGAACCAGAGTTACAACAGACAGTTGTAAACTAGCATGTAGGTGTTAGCAATCAACCCTGGGTCCTCTGTAAGAGTATCAAGTGCTCTTAACCTCTGTGCCATCTCTCCAGCCCCTATTGTTGTTTGTTGTTTGTTTTGTTTTCCTTTTTGTTTTGTTTTTGTTTTTGTTATTGTTGTTGAGTTTTTTGTTTTGTTTTTTGAGAAACTTCCCTACTGATTTTCACAGTAGTGGCCACACCAGCCTTCTCTCCTACCTGCAGTGAATAAGGACTCCTCCTTTCCATATTCTCACCAGCAGGCACTGTCATCTGTCCTCTTGATAAACACCATGACACTTGAGGTGAGATGGAACCTTGGGTAAGATTTGATTTTCATTTTCTCTGAGGTGGCTTTGAACACCTTAAGTAACAATGATTGTCCATCTGTATTTCTTCTTTTGAGAACTCTATTCAGTTTTTTGCCTTTTTCAACTTTCTTGTTTGAGACAGGGTCTCAGTAAATTATGCAGGCTGACCTTGAACTTACAATCCTCCTGCCAGGCCTCAGGTGTTGGGATTACAGGCCTGAGTCACCAGGACCACGGGTTGGAATCTGTGCCACATCTTTTACCCTTGCCTGCTGTGTCCTCTGTCTTTAGAGAAACTACAGTATGCCATTGGAGAGTTAGAGCAGATGTCTGCCTTAAACACTCCTGTCCTGTCTCTGTGAGTCTCCAGTAGAGCCTGTCCCTCAGTCTCAGTTTGTTAAATATGATTTTGAATGCTTAGCCTTAAAAAAAAAGTTGTGTTTCTGAAACAGGGACTCCAGGGTAACCCATAGAGGTCTTGAACTCATTATCTCCTGTCTCCCAAGTGCTTGGAGACAGGTGCCATCTTGCCTAGTGCTAGAATTTTCTTTAAATCTTCACACATATCTTTGTCAGAAAGAAGGAAGAAGAGACTGCATCAAAGCTTACTAAGCAGACTCCTTTGGGAACCAATGCCTGGCTTGTGTGTGGGTGTTTGTTGGGGAGGGGTGTCTATTTGTACAGCTGACAGATACTGTTGGCACTACTGTGATTTGATATTCTTTTATTCCAGTAGCAACTCTGAGACTACTAAATGCCAAGTGCCCTCTTCTTGCCCGTGCTTCTGGCAGTCGTGCTCTGTCTTCTGTCTCTACGATCAGACTCTCTGAGGTCCCAAGACTCACACAATATTTGCCTCTTGTGTTCAGCTTCTTCCACTAAGCATGAGTGGAGGAGTTGCACATCCTAAAAGCTATGGATGAAATGTCACCAGGGAAGCTGGACTCTGTGTCAAGCACCTGTCCTCTCCTGCATTCTTCTGGAAATGACCAGCTCAGTACTTGTAACAGACAGGCTCACGTTCTTCTCCCCACCTCTGAAGCTCACCCACTGCTGTCTTCAGTGTCATTTCCTCCTATGGTGTGACAGGAGACTGTGACATCCACTTGATAAGGCTCATACTGGGATACAGCCTTCCAGGTCTGCAGAAACCACAACATAGCCAAAAGCAAAACACCCTGACTGGAGTCACCAGGACCTAAGAGCCATGGGGTGACCCATCACAGAAGTGCTCGGTTATGGCTCCTTTCTCCTCGTGCCCTCTAATGGCTAAAATGAACTTGGAGTGGAGGCCAGAATAAGGGCCTGGGAGACAGAGGAAATTGTGACTAGTCTTGTCATCCCCTAAGTTTTTTTGTTTTAACAAGAACACATCTCACTCTAATTCATGATATTTGCAGACTGGTTTTCAGGAGGAGAGAAAGGTGATCACATTTGAAGAGTGCATCTTCATCTCTTAGAGCCCTGGCTCTCAGACTGGAGAGCGCTCCTGTCACTCAGAGACCTTTATCACACTGGGGTTGGGCTCTACTCTCAGAATAGAGCCCTTAAGATAACTTTTTCCTTTTTTCTTTTCCTTTTTTTTTTTTTTTTGAGACAGTCCTACTATGTGGTCTACTTTGGCCTTGGGTTTGTCATCCTCTGCCTCAACCTTAGTGCTAAGAGCACAGGCATGGCCACCACACCCTCCTTAGCACTGACATTTCTAACATGTTCTCAGGTAATAGTACTGGTCCAGAGGCTTCATTTTGAAAACTTTCATGATTCTAAGAGAGAAAGCTGCCTTTTATCAGAGCCCCTTCAGGAACACAAATCATCAGCCTTTCCAACCATCTGAGCTGGGTAAGGAGCAGAGACTCCAGGACCACTGCAAGAAGCCCTCTGTGAATGTTCTTGCCTAACACATGATGTTTCTTTTCCTCCCACTTCCTGGAAAAGGGGACAAACTACCTATAGATTTTTGGATGAGGGAAGGAGATTCTGGCAACTGCTGTTCTCCCATAGCCCTGAGGAGGTCTATGGAGATTAATTTATCTCATCTGCTAAATCTTTATCTTTAAAGGTCTCATGGCCAAGCACATTCTAGAAGAGGCAGTCTCCTTAAAATGCCAAGATTTCACCACGTTCACCACAGACTGAGCCGTCAGGGGGTAGAAAGCTTTCATCCTTATAGAGCATTATTTAAATGCCGGTTCCTCTGGATAGGGACGTAGACGTCACCATATCATTCTATTATGGCTGCCACTGCTCTATGCATCTCTGCTGTCCTAGAAGAGCTGTTTTCCTGGGAAATAGCAGAGGAAGCTGCCAGTTGTTACAGAGATCCTCACACGAGATACCACCCTGCAATATGCTCTTCTCTGTCCTCCAAGCCACAGACTGGAATGACTGTGTCATCAAATTCTCAGTCAAGAGGACCACAGAATGGTTATGGTTACTGTGTTGGCTAGCACTAGGAGAGGACCAGAAACCATTATGCACATTTATTATAGGACCTACCCAGATTTATCCCTACTGATCCTGGATGTAGCATTATGTCCATTTTCATTCTCATCAAGGAAACACATTTTGAAATGTGTAGTAACAGAAAAGGAAGGTATCCTGGAGGGCCCATAAGCCACAGCAAAACAGGACAATCTTTCGTCCAAAACTCAAGACAGAGCTAAGGAATGACTCAGGAAGCCTGTTAGTTGGTACACACCCCCAACACCACAAATGTTATCTATAGGCCTGGGAGCCATCTGCATCCCTGTGATTACTGCCACACTAGTCACAATAGCCAATATAGAAAACCAACATTTTTGCCCATCGGTGTGCAAATGGCTTACAAAACTGGGAGTCAGCCATAGAAAGCACAGATTCTGTCATTTATGACAGTCCAGTGGGTCCAGAGGACATGATGATAATGGAAACCTGTTGCTTTCTGCTAATAAAGATGGTATTTCACATGTGGAATCAGAAAGATGATCTCAGGAAGTAGAGAGAACAATGGTTATCAGAGGCTGGCCCCAGAAGTCAAAGGAAGGAGGGGAAAAGGTTGGCCATTGAGAAAAATTTGTACTTAGAAAAGATAGGTTTTTGGCATTCTGTGGAAGAGAATCATATCCATATCCATAGGCAGCTATTGAAAATACAGCTGCCTCCTGAGAGGCTCTGCCAGAGCCTGACAAATACAGAGGCGGATGCTCACAGCTAACCATTGAACTGATCAAGGGGTTCCCAATGGAGGAGTTAGAGAGAAAACTGAGGAAGCTGGAGGGGTTTGTGGCCCCATGGGGAGAGCAACAATACCAACCAACTAGAGCTCCCAGGATCTAAACCACCAGCCTGGGAGCACATAGGGAGGAAACCATAGCTCCAGCTATATATGCAGTGGAGGATGACATTTGTCGGGCATGGGTAGGAGAGGAGGTCCTTGGTTCTGTGAAGGCTGGATGCCCCAGTGTGGGGGAATTCGAGGGCAGGGAGGTGGGAGTGGGTGGGTGGGGGCACACTCTCATAAAAGCAGAAGGATGCAGGTGCAGGATGGGATGGGGGTTTTTGGGGGAGATGGGGAAAGCGGATAAGATCTGAAATGTAAATAAATAAAATATCCAAGAAAGAGAAAGAGAGAGAGAGAGAGAGACAGAGACAGAGAGACAGAGAGAGACAGAGAGAAACTGGAAACAGGAAAGACCAAAGTGACTGAGCAAAGCAGACTAGACTACAATCAAAACCACAGAGAAATGGAACTTATGGGAGGTGGTGAACACGGAGAGTTACTGAAATTGTTTGGCCAGCTGGGCTAGGCCAAGCCACCTTCTGAAGGGTAGTAGAATTGGTTTTGTCGGTAAAGACTCAGCTTTATGGACACAGCCTAAGGCAGGTTGAGGCAGACTGAAGTTGGGCCAAGTTTCCAAGCAGTGGTTGGAAGTCTGAGCTTCCTGAGAGACCACAGTCCTCAATAACTGGGTTAGGGAGAACCAGTAGGCTGGTGGGGTCAGACTGCAGGGGTTAACTCAGTGTGGTGTGGCACTCTGACACAGACTCTCAGAAGAGTTGTCTGTGCCTGCTTTTCCTGGATGAAGGACTTACACTCCTGCACCCCCACACCTGAGGTCAGTCCACCCTTGTGCATCAGAATCCTCCCTGACGTACATGGTCAGATCATTCATCTCCCTTTTCATATTCAGTCCTTCCCATAAAAGTGCTGTCCTTGGGCTTGTGTGAATCGTCTCCTCACTTCATCTCTTATATATACATACAATACATACATACATACATACATACATACATACGTGTGTGTGTGTGTGTGTGTATATATATATATATGTATATATATATATAAGCTGATGTATATGTATGTATATGTATATGTATATGTATATGTATATGTATATGTATATGTATATCATCAAGAGGAGATTCTGCACACATTCTTGAACTCTATGGAGGATCTCAGTGACAGCAGGATTTCCAGCCCATCATTTTGTTGTTAGCATTGAAACAATGAACCCACCTGCTGGTGACCACCAGACTCTCCTGTCCCACTATAAACTTCAGCCAAAGTCCCTGGGAACAGAGGACATAAGAAGGACCTGGGCAGTCCTAAGATGACCACTGGCCTGGGCATGAGCAGACCACTGGTGTGTTTTGTAACTATGAATAACAAGCTGGCTTTAATCTAAAAGAAAGGGTGGTGTCAGGAATGACCAGTTAAGCTCATCTATCATCAGAGAGAGAGGAGAACCCATTTTGGTACATGTTGGATCTTGTCTTTTCTAGAGGTTGAGATGTCATCGTAAAAGGTCTGAAAAATGTCCAATATCTGTCTAAACGTCAAATGAACACCACATTCTTAACCTCTGAGTGAGAAACTGACTGAAGCTAGGGAGGCCTTTGGGCCTCAGAGGACCAGGGCTCTCAGGAGTTACTTTGATGGGGGTCAGGAGAATGGCACTATTAGTCTCAAGGCCCACTTACAGGGAAAATGAGAGGAAGAAAGGGAGGGGAGGAGTCGGGAGGCTGTAGTGTGTTATAGACTCCATTCTTCCCATCTTTCTCCTGCTCTTCTCTCTCCTCCTCCACATCCTTCTTTTTAAAGGGTTGTTTCTTTTGCCGTTTGAGGTTGTTTTACTATGTAGCTCAGGCTATCTAACTATGTATTATCTATCTATTATCTATCTATCTATCAATCTATTATCTATCTATTATCTATCATCTGTCTGTTATTTATCTGCCACCCATTATCTACTTACCATATTTCAATCAACTATTAATCACCTATCAGCCACTTATCAATCACCTATCAATCACCTATCAATCATCTTATCTATATGTCAATCATCTATCACTTCTCTGTTATCTATCATCACCTATTTAATAGATCTGTCAGTTGGTGTACTTGAATATTCATTAAGACAAGCACTGCTTATTAAAATACCACCATTTCACAATAAAATACATCAACAATTTTAGCTGAAATCAGTCAGTCCCCTGTGTTCATGTCTAGTTCTGGACTCCCGTTTTGAATTTATTGATCTCTCTTGCTGCCTCTGCTTGGTTCCAGCACTACTACCATCTCCACAGCTTGAGTAAACACTCAAGTTAGGGAGCCTATACATACCCTCTAGCTTTGGTACGTTTCAAAACTCCTTCGGATATTTGAAGGTCTCTTCATTTAACATGCAATTTAAAACTAACATATTGATTTCTACAAAAATGTCTGATAGAACTTTGTGTTTGTTCACTCTGTAGCCCTGGAATTCACTATGTAGAGCGGATTTGTTTAGAACTTGTGTTGATCCTCCTGTCTCATCTTCCCAAGTCATGAGATTGCAGGCATTGGCCACCGTACCTAGCTACCTAATATGTTTTGAATCGGACTGTGTAGTCTTTATTAATTTGGGGATAATTGTTATTTTAATAACAGTAGGCATTTTTATCAATGCTTTCTTTATTTTCTCACACCAAAACTTATATTTTTATTTATGTATTTATTGTGTATATTCAAGTGTACATGTATGTATTCATGTGATGCAGGTACAGGTCCCCTTACATGTTCATGTATATGCAGGTACATGTGCATGCACATACTTGTGGAGTCAGAGTACATCCTTGGTGTCACTCCTTAGGTTCTGTCCTAGTTACTTTTATACTAATGTGATAAAACACCAATACCAAGGAAACTAATAAAAGAAAGAGTGTATTTAGGATTTATGTGTTCAGAGAGTTAGAGTCCATGACCATACTGGTGGGAGCATGAGAGCAGGCAGGCAGGCATGGCACTGGAGAATTAGCTAAGAGCTTACATATTGATAGAAAGCAAGAGGCAGAGAAAGCTAACTCCAAATGGTCTGAGTCTTTTGAAATCCCAAAGCCCAACCCCAGAAACATACATCCTCTGACAAGTCCACACCTCCTCCAACAAGTCCATACCTCCTCCAACAAGGCCACACCTCCTCCAACAAGGCCACACCTCCTCTAACAAGGCCACACCTTCTAATCCTTCCCAGCAGTTCCACCATACTGGGAACGGAAGAATTAAAAAATGAACCTATAGGAGCCATTCTCATTCAAACCACCACAGATGTCACTCATCTTTTCTTAAGACAGGGTCTCTCACTGGCCTGGAGCACACCTAGTATGTCAGGATGGCTTATCAGAAAACCCCTAAGAATCCACTTGTCTCTGCTTCTCCAGCATTGGGAGTACAAGCATGTGCCAGCATGACTAGCTTTTTGCACATGCATCAAGGGGATCTGAGTTTGCTCCTCATGCATTCAAGGCAAGGAATTTTCCTGACTGAACATATCTCCTTAGCCTTACCGTCTAACTTTTAGTATACAGATCTTGTGGTAGTTAGCTATAATTTTCAAACTGTCACAGCTTAGAATCACCTGGGGAGAGGGTCTCCATGACAGATAAGTCTGTATACTGGGTAAGCTTATGGACATGTCTATTGTGGAATGTCTTAAGTCAATTAATGCAGGAAGACCAAGTCCATTGTTTGCAACTCTTCGCTGGGCAGGGAGTTCTCAACTGTGTAAGAGTGAAAAAAAACTGTGCTGAGCAAACAAGCAAATGACCATGCCTCTGCTCTTGACAACTGGTGTGAGTTCCAGCCTTGACTGGCCTGCAATGAGAGACTGTAACCTGGAATTGTCAGCCAAAGGAGGGACTCTCCTCTTTTTGGTAAGCTGCTTTATCACAGCAACAGACATAAGAATTAAAAATACATATTTCATTAAATTTACCATACAAACTCTCTCTCATGCTTATATTATAAATAACATTGGTCTTTATTTTAATTTCAACTGTGACTATAAGTTTTTAAAATGTCTTCCTCTTAGCTCATCATATTTCAGTACATTTGTACATGCAGTTGTGATATTGGTTTGCTTGCTTGTGAGAAGGTTTATGAAACATATGAAAAGAAAAATTAGAAGACAAGAGAAAGGAATGGGGCAGCCAGTAGAGCCTGGCAGGAAGTTCATGTTCGGGTGTGTCATGTAGACTTTGTCATCTGCTTCCTAGACAACCAGTGTAAAACCGTGCAACCTAATCATCGCATGGTTCAGAGCATACTTCATAGGCAAACCATTCCAGCTAGTCCAGAAAACCATACCTATTTAGGTCTAAAGCAGAACAGAAAGGCAGAAAGTTAAGCAGACATGAGAAAGGAAAAGGCCCTTAGCTGCTGCTGACTGGTTTTAGAAAGCAAAGATACACTGTATCACAGGATATAATATAACACATTGGACCTTAGTGATGTCCTCACAGAGCTTATCGTTACTCACGTGCTATTTGTTTGGCCTGTCACTAAAAATCTAGATTAAGCTAACTGTGCTAGTGGTCTCCATGGCAGTTATGTTTGATTGAAACCTCATGGGTGTCCTGGAGCCAGAACTACCAGAGAGCAAATCTTGAAACTGGATGAGATAAGGCTTGCACTTCGGACTCCAAAGATGGAGCAGCCTCAGTAGGCGAGTGATGCAGGTTTGGGTCCCGAACAAGCATTTGTTAGATGCTACATTTATGCAGCACTCATCCAAACTAAGCATTTGACAAGGCACAGTGTGAGCATCGTCCATTTCACTCCCAGCCAACACGATTGGCAACAGAACCTGAACGTCCTGGAGTGAGAGGCTGAAGACCAGAAGCACTTAAGCCGGACTGAGCCAGAGCCACCCAACCTCACCCTTCCGACTATGTCTGCTCAGTGCATGTCTCCGTTGGAACACACAGTGAATCCCTTGTGACTTGCTACCTCTCTGGAAAGAGATTTCTCCCCAGAGAATGAAAGCTGATTACAGCCAGAAGTGGAAAAGCCTTAGCTGCTGCAGCCCTTGGTGGCTCTCTTCATTTCAAGCCCATGTGGCAACAGTTTCTACTTATTTACTCAGGTTTTTTTTTTTTTTTAAGTTGGGGGTTAGTGAAAAGTCAAAATTTTCTTAAGGAAGCAATCATGAGAAAAGGATAGATGTGCTTCATGACAGATGCCATTTCACACTTCTCTTTGCTCCAGCATCATGAAAGGGCAATTTCTAATAAACAATGGGGACTTGCTAGTGCTAGATTCTGGGCTGCGGGGTTCGAATCTCTGCTTTAAACAGCACAACACGAGCCATTTTCAAATATTTATTCATTGTTTGTTTTGATGTCTCTGTATGTGTGCGCGTGTGCGTGCACGCACATGTACGCACATGCACACTTGTGTGGGTATGTATTGTGTGTGCGCGTGCACACACATGTGCAAGCGTGTACACACACTCATGCAACTGCCGTAGCCCCACATTTGGAATTCAGAAGACAACTTTCAGGAGCTAGCTTCTTCCTTTTACCCTTTTATGGGCTTCAGGGATAGAATTCAGGCCGTCAGGCTTACAGGCAAACCTTTTACTCATCCAGACATCTTGTGCTGGCTGCAACAATCTGCTTTACAAATTATGCTCGTAGAAATAAGTAAACGGCATAAGGGAAAGGGTTGCCCTGGGTTCCACAGAGACTGGCAATCCCCATGAGCAATATGCTTTAGGATTTAGGAGCAATACGCTTGAGCTGTCTCGTGAGAAGAGCACCTGTCAGTAACTGTGATAGGAAGCATTAGTTTGCATTCTTCCGTTCCCTGTCGACTGACTGCATTACACCCAAGCAACATGTTTCCCACACTTGCTAATCTGTGGATTTCTAAAGACAGATAATTAGCCTAGACAGCTAGAATTCAACACACACACACACACACACACACACACACACACACACACACACAAATGAGCTACAGTCTTTAGGAATTACAACAGGTATCTACGGGTCAACAACTCAGTTCTGCCCCACTCCTTTCCATGCCCAGCAGAACTCATCTCCATCTGACTTGTCTATTGGCATATTCACCCACTGATGCCCTGACTGCAGGCTGTTCCCTTGACAACCGTTTAAGGTTGAGGTGAAGTCTCAAAGGAGGGAGCAAAGCTTGACTGGCTCTTGGAATCCCACAGTCTTACCCATATGGATGAATCCAGGCTTGAGGGAATTTTATAAGGGAGCTAATGGAGTCTGAGGAAGGCTGAAGGAAAGGAAGGTCCAGGACTCCTCCCATCAAGCCCACACTGCCTCTCCAGGGGTGTTTGTTTATTTGCAGCTTGCTGCTTGGGGGCATGCAGGAGCCTAGTTATTTTCTTCCACCAAGTTCCTGGTGTTTCCCCCCCCAGCTTCTCCCTCTAGCTTTCCCCTCCTTTCCCCAATCAGCCTTCTGTCTGGTTTGAGTTTATTGTCAAAACACGCCCAGCCAAATTACTTGTCTGCAGACATTTTTGCTGGCCTTGGTGTATCCGCAGAGAGCTGCTAACGATCACCCACCCTTTTGCCTGCGCTTGGTTCATCCTCAGAAAGGAACTGCTCATTATCCTTCTCCACTGCAGGCTGGGATGTCTGGAAACTGTCAGGCAGGCGGGATTCCCGCAGCTGTGGGGCTGGAGTCCCAGCATCTTCTGCTGGGCGCCCAGTCAAATCTCCACCGGAGGCAGCAATCAGCCCCAGGTCCTGGCTCCTGCTCCTTGAAGCATGAGGGAATCTGGGTAGGTGGGGCCAGAAAGGGGATCCTTTTGTTCATAGTTGGCTCCCTGAAGCTCCATCAAGACCAGCTACATCATTTTGGGGGCCAAGAACAAAATGAAAATGTGTAGTCCTTTGTGCAAAAATTGAAGAGAATGGTGCCTTTTGTCAGTGATCTCTTATTTCATTTGTCATGATTTTTGACTGACTCTTTAAAAGTTTTAAACTGTGAGCATATGATTTAATACTTATTGTTGCCTTATGGAAGGCCAGTTTTTAATGCAAAGGTAAAAGTGTTTGACCCCTGTGTGGAATCACCAAAATGACATTTATCATGGCTAGATGATAGACAAGTGAGGGCCCCATGAAAGTCATTCAAGGGAGAAGCAACCACACACACACACACACACACACACACACACACACACACACAAACACACACACATATACACACATACACACACACAAACACACATACACACACACAACACCTGTATGCACACATACATGCACATACATGAAAGGCAAAGTCTACCTTTCACTTCCTGGAAAGAAAGGACAAGGGTGTTTTACTTCCTTCTATGTCATTAATTTCAGCATGGATGTTTGGCTAATAAGAGAGAACCATAAAATAAGAGTCTAAGAGAACTCCTTTCAGGGCTGAAAGGATGGCTCAGTGGTCCAGAGCATGTCTCACTCTTACAGAAGATCCAAGTTCCATTCCTAGCATCCATGTTGGATGGTTCACAAGTACCTGTAACTCCAGCTCTAGGAGGATCTGACACTTCCAGCCCCCGGTGGGCACCTGCACTCACATGCACACAAACACACCCCCACACATATATAACACACATAATTAAAAATAATAAAAACACCTTTTTAAAAGGTCCGGGATACTCAACAAAGCTGTGCCTTCTTCCTGCGCTTGTAGCAAGTTCTGACTTGACAGATCTGTCAGTACCTTTACACAGGTGGAAGTAAACCACACTTGCCCAGCACCCTTTTGATCTTTCTGGGTCTCATGCACCAGAGATAGATCAGAATTCAATGCTCATAGACTTGGTATAATAGAAGACACCTGGCCTGTCTCCTCTCACTCATGACTGCTCCTTTGTCCCCTGGGACTTTTTTTTACTGGGGACCAATACAAAGATAAAGGCAGGAATTACACTGCAATGGGTTGGGCTACCAGAACAAACATAAGGTCCTCTTTCTCGGACATGGGTCCTACGAAGTGATAGCTCAGGTCACAGGCTCATGAAACTGTGCCTACCCCTACTTGAACTCTTGCTCCCAGGCCTTACTCTGAACTATGCCAAGAAACAGAGGAGAGGCACTAGGAATTGCTGGAATGAGGAAGCCAAGGGTTGGGAGTAACCAAGTCTGAGAGAAAGGAAGTTTCCACACCATTTGCACATTAGATTAACTCAGGCAACATTTTAAACTCCAGTATTTACTTATACCTTAACTAATTCTAAAGGCCTGATTCAGTAGGCGCAGCTGTGGTCCAGGCATGGTTTAGTTTGGGAAGCCTGACCCAGTGGTGCCCTATGTGCCAGCTCCCAGCAAGGGGTTATCTTATCTAATTGCTCTGACAAGGTATAATCGACAAACAGAGTGATGTAGACAGCGTCTCTCTTTTGCAGCTAGCATGTGTCTTCTGTCCCTTTTGGAAGTTATGTGGTGAACAGTAAACACAAGTGATCACAAAAGGCCGAGCTGTTCATTCTAGTTCAGTCCTAACACTCAGCGACGTTTCCCAGCACTGGCTGCTGGGTCCAAGGTCAGGTTTATGCTCAAATGAACTTCCAGAGGACATGGAGCAACTTATTTTAGTTTAAAATAAAATTGAAAGCATCACTGTTCAAAGTGAATCTCTCAGCAATGAGAATAATGACCTACAAATTGGACTTTCAGTAGATATTAGGTATTTGAATATTAATTAATTAAAAATTCAGCTCATTTAATATTTACAGACTAAAGGTTCCCCCTTTGCTCAATCTTTTGAACTACAATGGAACACTGGTACAAATTTTCCTGAATATGTAGACCACAATATGTATGCATCACTTGACTGGACATAGTCTAAGAGATGCCTGCCACTCTTCATGACCACTGCCGCTGTGTGAGCAACGTGAGGGTACTCACACTGGTTTGGTGTGACCTCTTGATACAGAAATCCAAATGCTTCACTCTTTACTCCCAAAACTGACTCAGAAAACTATGAAACTGTATGATTTTAAGCTAAAATTTGTTCACAACAAGGGCTTTCATGGGACCTAAAGAGTTTTGAATCCTCAATGGAGGTGTGAGAGTGCTTCACAAAACAAAATCCAGGCATCTGTAACACCCCTTGACAACCACCCTGCCTCCCTAGGAAAAGTGGGAGGAGAATCTGAGGGATGGAACCTCTTTTGGACAGCATCCCCTGACAACCCAGGAGGCAGGCTTTATGGCATATTACCTCAGGACTTCACCATCCACAGGGATGTAGATTAGTTGAGAAATTATTTTTCCAATTCTTTTAAAAATCTTTTTTAAAAATTTTGTTTTTTTCTCCTTCACTATCCCAGGAACATTGAATATTTTATTTTATTTTATGTTTCCTTTAAATACCAGTTAATTTTTAATTAAAAATAAATATTTTCATATAATATACTCTGATCATGGTTTCCTCTCCCTCATCTCCTCCCAGATTCCCCTTACGTCCTCCTTCCATTCAACTCCACACACCCCCTTTCTCTCTAGAAAACAAACAAGAAACAAAAGCAAAATAAAATAAAACCAGAAACAAAGTAAAAGGAGGAGAAAATCACAAGCCATAAAAACACAAAATCAGAAATTATAATATACAAGCAAAGGATCAGTAAGAAAAAAATTGCCCAAACAAAGCAGTATAAGACCAAAAAATAAATCTACAAAAATACCACTGAGTTCACCTTGAGTTGGCCATTTACTGCTGGGCATAGGGCCTACCTTCAAGTGTGGCTAATAAACTCAAATCCTACTCCAAATTCCCCATTGTAGCCAATAATCGTTTCTTGGGAAAGGTTCCCAGGTCAAAGCATAATGTGGTTCATAATGTCTTCAGCAAACGTGTTATGAGATGCCATTGCAGAAATTAATTTTTTTCTTTGCCAGCAGGTATCAACTGCAGATAGCTTCTGGGTTAGGGGTAGGAGCCTCTGTATCCACTCCCCACTATGAGCATTGAGATCCCATCTGAATAGAGCCTATGCAGGCCCTGTTTGTGCCTTCATAGTCTGTGTTAGTTCACATGTGTATCAGTCCTGTTGTGTCGTTAAGATACTGTGTCCTTGGTGAGTGACTACTTTTTTTTAAAAAATAAAGTTATAATGACCATTTTAAAAGAGAACATTTCATATCTCACTACCCAAACCTCTGTCACCTTGAGATCAATATTCATTTATTAGAAAAGATTCTCTGGTCAAATCATTATATGGTTCTATTTTTAGATGTGATTCCAGTTTATGCAGACATGATATTAATCTAGCTACCTTGGTGGGCAATTAGAATGTATTGGTACAAGGATGTTATGAGAATAGCTTTGGAGGTCCCAGGCAAGGGGTAGGAAAACCAAGTTGTTTTCCTAAAAAGAGTTGTAAATACAGCCCAATAAACTGTTCTCTAAGAGAAGGGAACACACTCAGAGACTCTTTGGTATAGTGCCCTGCTATAGTTTTTATTATTAGTTATTGATAACATAATACTGTGGCTAACTTATGAGTTACAATTTCCCATAGGCATGGATGTATATGTATACAATACGTATAGGGGTCAATGCTATCTGTAGTATTAGGCATTCGTGGTAGGCCTTGAGTGCATCCCCTGAAGGTAAGAGAGTTAACATACATGATTCTCTTATTCATTGTGCTCATTATTTATTTTCCCAATTAGAGTGTAAGCTCCATGGAAACAGAAATTATGGTCTATGCATTCACTAAAGTATACCAAACATGGATATGTCCCTCACACAATTAATATTTATGCATCAGGAAAGATCTGAAAAACCAGTGTTGTCGGGAAACCTTGCAAAGCAAAAGATAATGGAGGACTGAATAATGGAGCTGATAGAACTGCGTGTCCTCTCTTCTCATTAAGTATACTCTCTAGAAACCTGGTTGCTCCAAAGGCTGGGTAACTGATGTGCCCTACTTCACAGGTTTACAGTCCAACTGATGGTCATGCAGCTTCTGTGTTCACATTATGACTTCCAGATCCAGGACCACAAATGAAAAGAAACATGTGTTTCTCTTTGTCCATCTACAAGAATGGGACATCAGGATAAATTGTGATTGAGGGATCTAGCATCTTCCAGGTAAGTTTAGTGAGCTAGCCAGAACAAATGAATATCCCCGAGTTGCTTAATGTCTTTCCAGACGTAGGAAGAGGAAGTGTTGTTTTCACAATGAGGACCAGCCCCTAGAAAAAATTAGCAGCCTTCTCAGCCCTGGATTCATTACCTTAAGCTCATGACAGGAAAATAAACACACATTAGAGTGTCAGCAAGCAGAAGATAAATTCCACACTGTGTTCCCATGGCGTTTTAAATAGCTCAGCTATCCCATTTAATCCTTTCCTTGAAATAAATAAAGACTTTGTTAGTCTCTTATTAATTCTTAAAAAGCATCCATTACACTCAAAACACTGTTTTCTGTCCATTACCTGCTAGAGTTGCCAAATGGAAGATTTTCACTCCCCACCTCTCCCCCAAGCCACTTAATTCAGCCATCAGGCTGGAAACAGGAAAGCGGAACATTCCAGAGTGACAATCCTTAAATCCCTTGAGAGCATCTTGAAACAGGCCATGGCAACCTTTGGTGGGATGCAATGAGATCTTTACATGCAAGTTTCAGCAGCTTTTAGAGATCCAACCTAAAGATATGCCAGCAGGCTTTCATGAACTTTACAACACAGTCACTTGTCACTAATTCCGTGGCTTGTCCCAGCCCTGGACAAAGGAGGACTCCAGCTGCTTAGCTCCTTCACTGTCTCTAACTCTTCTTCCTTCTCAACGGAAAGGTGCAGGAAGGGAAGGAGTGGGTCGGAAGGAACACAGGGTACTCTGTTGGTCCCAAAGCTTTCTTATTCACCTTGCAACTAAGAGCGATGGGAAAGCCTTTTGCCTCCTTTCCTGTTAAGGCCTATGTTAATGCCTTTTCCTTTTACTATTCAGTGATGTAGGTCCTCAGAGATGGTAAAGTTGGCACCACTTTTGTGGTTATGTACTGGAGTTCCCTTGTGTCTTTAGCAAAAAAAAGTTGGGCTGGGGAAATGGATCAACTGGTAAACCACTTGCCATGCATGCATGAGGACTGGAGTCCAGATCCTAGAGCCTGCAATTCCAGCCTCTGAAGGTAGAGATAAGGGATCCCCAGATCAACTGGCTATCAAGACTAGACATATCAGTGAGTTCTGATATGACTTAGAGACCCTGCTTCAATGAATGAGGTAGAAGAGGCCATTTAGGACAATTTCTGAAATCAACCTTGGGCTTCTGCAATCAGGCACACACCCAAGTGTATATGCAGCACCATACATGTACATACAAACATGCACCACACACATGAAATAAACAAAGAAAGACAAAAAGGTCAAGTGTATGTGTGTACATCTGCTTGAGAGTGAGGCCCAGAGAACACAGTGCAGCCACTTCTGGTGTCAGTGAAGCACCGTGGAAACGTTTATATGGCAGAGACTGAGCCACATTTAGCTGTAGAGGAAAAAAAAAACCTGAAGAGTCTTGGGTTCTTTCCAAGCCATCCCATCTCTCTGTCACAATGGACCCATTCAAGTGTCACACCCTCTGAGTTCAGAAAGTGTCACCATGTCACAGTATTCTTCCAAGAATTAAGTGGAGTAATGGATAAGTGCCCAAGAGATTCTTGACAGCCTTTTTCAGTCAGACATTAAGAGCCTTATAAAATGCAAATCCCAACACAGGTTGATGAAGGGAAGACCATTAATATCATTGATTAGGAGTCACAAGATGGTCCTGTTTCCAGGAGCCCACACATACATACCCATTTCTGCAGATGCTCATGTCCTGTCAGCACATAGTGGCACAGAATTGGCGTGGGGCTTTTGCACATTTTCTGGTATACTTTCAATGCTCTATAGCGTAGTTACGATCTCAATACTTTATAAAGTCTATGTGACTCAATGCTCAGTAATAACGAGATGAAAGAGGGCTCACTGAAATTTGATTCCTGGGTATTTGTCACCTGCATCTGGTTGAAATGCACACACAGAGAATACACAAGTACAGAGGAGCCTGGTCTGCACTTTGCAGTTTTGCAGGTTAGTAGACTGACAGTACAAGCCATTCACAGACGCTACATCTCAGGACCAGAGATCTTTTGGTTAAAGTTATCTGTGGTACAGCCTAGACATGCCAACCTGAAGCTCCTATGTGGTTCTGATGGCCAGTGGAGCTGGCAGTCTGTAGATTTAGGACCAAATTCCTTGATTCATAGAGTACAGGATAGCAGCTAGGAAGCATAGTACCTCAGCCCTCATAGAAATCCTACTGAACCAAAACTTGCATCCTAGCACATAGGCTGAGCACATTCTACTGTGTTCTTATCCCCAGTGACTGTGCGCACAGTAGAGCTGAGAAGTATGAGAAAAATCATAACCTGGACCTGAATCTGGAGCTGGCTGATTGCAACTCCATGTTTCTAACCATTACTTAACCTCTGCCTGCATCTGTAAATGTGTCCAGAGTTTCATTTCCCACTGAATGTGGTGATGCTCACCTGTCATCCCAGTCCTTGGAAGATATAGTCAGAAGTTCAAGGCCATTCTCACCTACATAGCAAGTCCAAGGCCAACCTGAGACACAGAAGACTTTTTTTCTTTTATTATTATTAATCATTCCATTTGTTTACATCTCAAATGATGTCCCACTTCCCTGTTACCCCCTCCACCAACCCCGCACCCCATAATATTCTGCTTCTGGGTTACCTCTTCGCCAGCCCCTATCTCACATCTGTCCTCTCCCCTCCCTTTTACCTGTACGAGTATGCTCGCTCACCCACCCACACTCTCTCACCCCACTGCTCCAGCATTCCCCTACTCTGGGGCATCAAACCTCCCTAGGACCAAGGGCCTCTCCTCCTGTCGGGCAAGGCCATCCTCTGTTAAATGTGTACCTGGAGCCAAAGATCCCTTCAGGTACACTCTTTGGTTGGTGATCTAGTATCTGGGAGAACTGGGTGGTCAGGCCAGCCTATGTTGTTCTTCTAATGGGGTTGCAATCCCCCTGTGCTCCTCCAGTCCTTCTGCCAGCTCTTACACCAGATTCCCTGAGTTCAGCCTGGTTGGCTCCAAGCATCTATATCTGCTTTGGTCAGTTGCTGGCGGGACCTCCCTAGAAACTGCCACACTTGGTTCCTGTCCACAAGAGCCTCTTGACCATGGTAACAGTGTTGGGGTTGGCATCTGCACACATGATGTATCCCCAGGTTGTGGTGTTCCCCAGTTAGATCTTCCTTCAGTCTCAGTTTCTTTTTTTCTTTTTTTTTTTTTTTTCCTCGTTTTTCCTTTGGACAGGAACATTTCTGGAAAAAAAAAAAAAAACCAACCACCTTTGAGATGGGTGAGTGGCTCCATTCCTCAACCACAGGCCTATCTATCTGCTGGAGGTGGTTCCATCTCCACTGGTTCTATCTCCCCCATCTCTGCACTTTACGGCTAAAGTCAATCCCATTGTGTCCTGGGGGCCCAGAAAACTTTCAAAACAAGGGATCTTCTCCAGAATACCATCTCCACATTGGACTTACAGAAACCCAGTGGTGAAAAGAAACATGTTAATTGCATTTAATAGATGAGAAGACATAGTTTGTGTGCCTAAGCAAGTCAGAGAGTAAGACATCAGGGCGTACACCCAGGTTTTCTGAAAAATTCCATGCAATCCAATGATGTGTTTCTTTAAGAATGTTCTAGTAACTTTAAAAGATCTTTTCCCCTTCATCCTGGCTAACATACAATATCCTTTTTTTCTCCCTGCCTCCCTTCTTTAACAACATTTCTCCATCTCGTGCTGAGTTGCAGAAGGAGCCGTGCTGAGGCAAATTCAACTATAAAACACACTTTGTCACAAATCACAGACACTCACAGGGACTTCCAGAGCCACCCCTCCCCCAACACTTCCCTAAAACAACATTCCATTGGCAGGATTCTGCCAGGTTCGTGCCAATCAAGGCTGGAAAGAAATGCATAGAAATCTTGGAGACGTGACAGAAAAGCCATCCAAAAGCAGGTGTTCCCAAATGTCCCAGAGAAGTTGTGTTGGGACATATCCACCAGCCATAGGCAAAACAAATTCTGATAAAAGGTCACTTGTTAAAAGCCAATCATGAATCCTGCAGGACAATGCCACATTGTCAGGCTGCCCCTTGTAACATTTTTCCACTGTTAACACTGGCATGTGTGTGTCTTGGAGACATCCCAGTAGTAATTGAGAAGACAACCTTGAATGATCTTTCTTGCAAAGTCCATCATGAAGGCCAGAGCACCCCTCAACCCCATGCCTACAGTGAGACTCTGTGTCACTTCAGTGTGAGCCTAGCAACACTTGCTATGATCTGAGCTTAAGGGGCCATGAGTCACACCCTACTCCTACCTGTCTTCTCGTGCCCTTAGCTCACGGCAGTAACGGCATAATTAAATCCTGTTAGAACCTGGATATCTGTAAAACCATCACCATAAAATTCTGGAGTCAGAAAAGACCTCAGAAATCATCCCATTCAAGTCTGTTTTTAGGATAGATAAGCCAACAGACCCATGGCATTTGTAAATTCCATCCTCTGTAGTTTTTCACTGTGTGACTAACGAGATGTTGCAGAAATACTGAAATGAGATGTCTGAGGTTCAGTCATAAAAGACATCAAAGCTTGTCTTGTTATTCTGGATTATGACTCTGGGATAGATCAGAAGCCATGTCAGGAGATGTTCAAGCAGCCTTACAGAGTGGACAGGAATAATGGCTCCTGCAGTAAGTATCTCAGACAACCCACTGGTCCTAGAAGGAGGCCATGTGAGAGTAGATAATCTCATTCCAATCAAACCACAGATGAGTGCACTTTGAGATTTCACCAGAATCCCTTAGTAAGACTGCCCACCTATGATACTCCTGAATTCTGCACCCTTAGCATATCTGTGATCATGCGTGACTGCTGTTCACTGAAGGCATTAAGTCCTGGGCAATTTGTCACATACAAACAACACCATACCAAAAGGAGTTACATGCAATGTCCTAACCTATAGCATCCACACTCACTGTGGCTATAAGATTCACCCTGAGATAACTGGCCCACACCACGACCTGGCTAGTGTGAGCATCCCTCTTGATTTTGTATGTTGACACATAATCTCCACCATGAGGCTATAAGAGGTCAGAAACGGGGTTAGATTATGGTTTAGCAGGTGGTGACACTTGAAACTAAGCCTGACAGCCTGAATTTGATCCTTGAGAGCCACATGGTAGGAGGAAACAACTCTTACAAGTTGTCCTTTACCTCCTATATGCGTGTGGCACCCCACAACCAATCAATCAATCAATCATAAAAATAAATATCGAGACAGACTTTGGGGATACAAAGAGGGCTAGGTATGACCATTGTAGAAGAGGCCCATGATTGACTACTGATCATTACAGGAAGAGGAACAGAAAAACTAGGTAGATAGACACTGACACATTAGCTGTTTTTCTTGGTAACTGATGTTGTGAGGAGACAGGAAACAGCAGCAGAATGAGTTACCTACAGGTAAGGATTCCAGACATAGTTTAGCCTAAGCTATCTCTATGCATATTTTTTCTTCAGTTTGGTCTAAAGTTTCTCTATACAGTGAAGTGTAAACCTCATTTGTAAGCACACAGCTACTAACTTACTCATGTAACAAGGAGGCAGGTCTCAGCCAGTCTCAGTCAACCATAGGGGGCAACTCTTCAAACCAGGTTCACATAGGCAGGTTGCAACTACAGTCCACCAAGAGTCTTTGCACCCTGAGTTCATCTTCTGTGCTTTCCTTCCTTCTTCTTTAGCTGTTCAAATAACTTGCCCCATTGGTGAAGCAAAGCATCCAGAGTCATTATTTTTAAATTGTATTTTTAGTGTGTGTGTGTGTGTGTGTGTGTGTGTGTGTGTGTGTGTGTGTACCCGCAGAAACCTGAAGAGACTGTGAGGTTCCCTAGAGCTAGAGTCACAAGTTGTTAGTAAAATAGTTAAAACTATTTTATGGGATTTAAGAAAACATTTTTTGAGTGTGTAACTAATATGATACTGGTGCTTGCTACCAGGCATCTCTGATAAGAGCAAGGCCTCAGAGGCAAACCCCATACAGCTCATTTGTCAACTTGGTCCAGGACTGGTCTTGATATGATGATGAACTAACCCCTAGGGGGTCTTGATGTGCTAGTGAACCAGCCCCAGTCAGAGAGCCCTGATAGTGCAAAGCTACCTCCCAGTGAAATGACACAAAAACTGGAACTTTGGGAATGGCCTCTACCCTCTATGTTGATATCTATTAGGGGGAGGACTTGAGACTCCAGTGCACGGCCTCGAACTTTCAGTGACCATTGAACTTCAGGCACTGTTGCTGGGCTCACACAGATCCTCCAGTTATCACTACACACTGGTCAGTGCTCTCAAGGACTTCCTGAACCTCCATCAGTGCTATCAGTGCTTGTCACAGCTAAAGGACTTCATGGTGGCCATGTGTAGAGTCTTTACGCTTCTGAAGTATCCTCACCAGAGATGACTCTCCAGTGGAACCCTGCAGCAGCATTTTCTACCCAATCAACTGTTCCCTGCCTGGTGAGACATCTGTTTAACTTTTGTATTAGTATGATATTACAAAGAATAAACCTAGCATGATTCAAAAGACAGATCTCATGTGGACATCCTAACTACTTTATAGCCCATGGGCCATGCTCTCCACACGCATGAGTCACCCAAACTGCAGGTGATAGGAATCAAATTCCAATATTCTGGAAAGAGCAGTGAATACTCTTAATGACTGAGCCATCTTTCCAGACTTGTTGAACCACTTTTGATCCTTTTGCCCAGTTCTAGAACTGCAAATGAAATCTGAATTGGACGTGCAATGTTCTTTTGCAATGCCATTCTCTTCGCTGGGCAAGAAAAGGCTATGAGAGGGAAAAGACCTCTTCCAGCTTTTGGAAACACACAGTCCAAAAACCACTGGGTCCCACTGATACCTTTATCTCCATGGAGACAGGTGGTGAAGGAGAGGAAGAAGACATCTGTGAAAGAACAGGAGGAAAGGGGGTGTATTTAAAACAGAACAGAATGACTTAGAGCTAGAGAAATTTTTAAATGGAATCTCTGGCTCAAAGTGCACTGGGAACGGGGTCAGCCGCACGCCCCACTCCCCACTCCCCACTGTTTCTATAATGCTTTGTATTTGCACCAAGAGGAAAAGATTTGGTCGGCTTGGAGCTCATTCTCATTTCAGGCAGGCTGTGCTCTGGAGTCTCATTCTGAGAACCAGTTCTAAGAAATATATCTTTAAGCCCAAACCCCCCAAAGGGAGAGGCTGCAATAAAGGGGGGTCCAAAGGATGAAGTCATGAAATGAATGGAAAGAAAGGAAACTTCTTCGGGCCAAAGATGAAAGGCCTTTTCCCTGTGAAAATGTGTTAGAATATGTCATACTCTTCTTCCCAGAATAGAACAGCCTGCTCCTTACATTATTTAACACAAGGGAGAACAAAGAACTGGAGAATAGACATTGATCCCAATTCAGCCCCTGGGAAGAAAGATGGGAAAGATGACCTAATGGTGATTTCCTATCTCTAATTTACATGATCATTTGAATCTCAAAACAGGGAAAACAAGGAGCCAGAGTCCCCAATAGCCAGGGGGCAAGTGAGCTGCCCCTTGGCATCTCTCTGGGGGAGGAGAACTCCAGTGTAATTCCATGGCCCTCACCTCTAGTGCCTTATACAGAAGTCGCCAGTGCTCAACCTCCACACGTCCCAGAGGCTCAGAAGGGAGTCACTATCCCAGCCCAAGTATACAGACAGCTGCCTTCTAAAAGGTTAGATCAGTGGTGATGAGAAACAAGCCATCTCATCAGACGTGAGAGGTGGAAGTCTGACAAAGAGCATGGGAAAGTTTCTCAGTCAAGTAAGATAGGAAGATATAGTTCAGATTTTACTCTGTAGAAAAGGTTGTCTCTGTGCTGGTGCGTGAAAGGCCCAGATGATGCCTGAAATCTAGAGGTTGGTCAAACAAAGCCATACTATACTGTTGCAAGGTAGCAGAGCAGATCTGGGGGCGGGGGGGGGGGGGGGGGGGCGGGAACTCTGCTCTCCAGAAGCTACTTCTTCTCATTTCAGAAGGGGCTATCTACCTCCAAAGTGGAATTAAATACAAAGAAATTAGGGGCATAGAAACAAAGGAAAATATGAAGAGAACACAGTTCACCTGGAGCCAAAATAGTGATCATGATGGTGATGGGTGAGAGAGAGGTGTGGAACTATAGGCGTGACTTGATTGATTTGGACTCCCCTTACCTGCCAGCCTGCCTGCTCCAAGTCTCCTTTTCACCCCACAAAGTATGATGTGAGTGCCTGAAGACTTCGTGGCTGTACAGAGAGATGAGGTGGGAAGAGGGGCAAATGAACGGTTGGGTCATCAGGTTCAGGGTGCTACCCACCTCTGTCCTTGGTGCATGGTTGTAGTTCGGATGATTCATTTAAAGGGCGAATGGGTGGATTCACGATGATCCCTGGTGTGGAGGAAGTCAAAGGCTTTGAGCAGATAGAAGCCACCTTTCTTGCACTTAGACTAGGAAGGGTCAGAAACACTTCAGTCTCTAAGCAGAGGGCGATTTGTTCTGATCTCAAAGCCACACACAAAAGAACTGAAACTCCACTACTGCGGAGTCTGTCCATGCTTACATCAACTCAATAATGAACGCTGGCTTGCAGAAGCTCAGTCTCAATGTGCTTCTAAGACAGGCAAATGAAGCCTCACTAACCTCCATTATGCCTGAGGGCTTTCCCCAATTAGCAGAGCACCCCTGAATATTCCCTACAGCCTCTGCAGTTCCAGGCTGGGTAAGGCTCTTTGGGTGTGGGATATCCTCCAGGCAGGTGTTGCCTCTCCCTCCAAGGCTGCTCCTTTTGAAGAAAAAGGATCCTGGTTTGTTCAGGGAGGCCTCCATTCTGTGGACGCTGGGGTGAGTTTTGCTTTTACAAACCTTACAAGGGTGAGGTGTAGATGAGGGCTCTCCTCCTCCCCTAGCCTGAGGGGATTAAGGCACTCCATTGTTCTGAGGCTACTGGCCTCAACATTTGCATATATCAAGTCCCTAGGGCTGTGAATAGAGCCAGCTGCACCTGCCACCCTTTGCTCTGGGAACTGACCCCAGTCAGACCTTCCAGGTAATTCCATTTGTGTCATCACAGATTCAGGGGGCTGGGCTTGAGAGGTGAGGGGGAAACTTGGGTTAAACACATATGCTCCTGGGATGGCTAAAAACGGTCAGAGCTGGCTCCGGAATCATTGATATTCTTCTAAGTAGGCCATTATTTGGAGAGACTTCCAGCCTCCTAAGACCTCATTGAACTTGAGAATCTACAAGCTTCCTTTCTTTCCAGAGACTCTCTGGCATCTTACTTCTTCTGTTCAAGTCATGGTTAGGAGCCGCTTTAGGAGGCACCTCCTAAGCTTCAAAGGAGGCACCAGGATCAGATCGTTGATATAAACATGGTAGAACACATAACTAAATAAGCCAAAGGAGTGTGGAGGGAGCCCAGTGTTCTATGGAAGCGGACTTCTGGGGCTGGGCAGCTCTCCTGTGTCAGTGACTGTATACGATATACAAATCATTCTATTGCTAGGAACAATGAACATCCCATTGGACAGGGAAAGGGGGGCTTTTCAGTGAGGCACGATGGACATAGCTGACCACTGACATGGCCAGGACAATCCAGGCTTCATGTTCCAAGTCCTCCCACTATGCTGGGGTGGCTCAGCGCAGAGACGAAATGAGCTCATGCGGCTTTCCACTTCAGCAGGACTCAGCTGAAGGGTTTAATATGCCTGGGATGTATAATAGTGATCTCAGAATATTTTACTGGCAAATCAAGGAAAAGAATTTATTGAGCACCTGAGGTGTACAGAGCCCAGGGCTCCACTTGCAGCGGTCTTGCTGATAAACAGCACCCTAAGGGACATTAGTAAATGAATGGTTTTATTGACTGATGTATGCCCATATTAGCTGGAACAGGTTTGGCCTAAACCCCACCAACAATACTCCTGCTGATCTAGTCTGCAGCCTCCTCCCTCCATACCCCCATAAGGCTACTTAACACCCCACAATTCTTAATTTTTGTACTCCCAAATCAGGAATGGCCATAACAACAATGTCTGGTGGTTCTTATCGGACCACATTTTAATATCATTGGTCATGTGCCCAGGGTGTCACAGTTAACTGCATTCTGGAAAAAAAAAAAAAAAAAAAAAAAAAAAAGAATCAAGTATAACTTCTTGCATAAGTTTGCCTTTTTAAAATAGACATTTTCATGAATGTTGATAGATGCATACAACTTGGTATCCACAGTCATAACCAGGATATGGAGCAATTAAAAAACAAGAACACAAATGATCTACACGAAAAGAAATGATGAAAGCCATGAATCAGCTTATAACTGCATGTCACCTTCCATCTTTGAGAGAAGTTAGGGCAGAAACTCAACTGGGAACACAGAGGTAGGAGCTGAAGCTGAGACCATGGAGGAATCCTGTTTACTGGCTTGCTCTCATGACTTGCTCAGCCTTTCTTATGCAACACAGGGGTACTTGTCCAGGGGTGGCATTACCCACTGTGGTGTGGACCCTCCCACAGCAGTTAGTAATCAAGAAAATGCTCTGTGGGTCAGGTTTTACCTTGGGGATGCGGGTCTCTTATTAATCACAGTTGATTATTTTTATACCCTGCTAACCAATACTGACTGTGTCAATAAAGCAAAAGTTTCACATCCAAGTATTCTTAATACAAGATATCACATGAATGGCTCTGATAATCTGTTTCCCTCTGAAATACTAAATGCCAGGCCTCCACCATCTGTAACTCTCTCATGATTTCTATCTTCCAAGCTCCTGAAACAGCCAAATTATGCACTGAACACTTAATGGCCTTTTCTGGTTCAAACCTCAAAATCCTTCCACCATCTTCCCAAAGTACAACATGGTCAGACCCATCACGGCAATATCTCATTCTTGGTACCAAATTCTGAACTACTGTTGCTGTGATGAGACACTTATGAAAAATTTGGGAAGGAAAAAATTTTATTTGGCTTATAGGTTGCTGTTCATCACTGAAGCAAGACGTATAAAAAACTTCTATAATCTTCTCAACATACAGAGACACATGCACACATGCATGCATGCATGCAGGCACGAGAGAGAGAGAGAGAGAGAGAGAGAGAGAGAGAGAGAGAGAGAGAGAATGTGTGTGTGTGTTTAAAATGGGAAATGACCCTGTAGTTGGTGGACCAGTGTCCCTACTAGTCACTACAAGGCAACAAATAAAAAGGCCAGTAGCAGTAATAGGCTACCTCTTTTAGAGTTGTTGTCCAATTAGGGCCACAGACCCCAGAAATTATACCTGTTACCATTGCTGTTAGTTCTCCTCCAGAACTTGACTGTAAAACCTTATTGCTGAAGACACCATAGTGTTAAGTTACAGTCCATAGAGAAATCAAGCTGGTACTGACATAGAAGCTTCATTTCTATTGGCTAGCTTTCATAGAGCTGGAAAGTGCTGAACATGCTACCACACAAGAAAAAGTCTCATCAGTCTTACCCAGCTATGAACCTTTCAAGCTACAATAGTGACTGGCCTGACAAGATATAACCCCGATGTGTTATTATTTACACACAGATTCATGCTTCTCTCATCAGAAAAGGTTCCATTTGAAGTAGATACTCGTTAATACAGAGACCCACAAGTGGCTAAGGTACAGAGAATAAGAGGATGCAGAATGCCCAACCCTAAATGGAACAGCTATACATCACCTTCTCCCAAGGCTCAACAATCATTGCAGAATAGAGGACGAACTCTAAGAGTCAGAGATAGGAAACAAATGCAAGGAAACAGTGTCCTCCAGACACAACAGGACAACTGCATACGTGAGCTCACAGTGGTTATCACAGCATACACAAGCCCTATGCAAGCTGAAGCCAGCTCATATCCAGCACAGAGCAAAGGTGATTGATAACTGCTGGGAGAGGGAGAGGCAGCTCTCTTTAAGAGTATTGCCGCTGGTAGGTTGACCACACTCTGGTGGAAAACCACATGTTCACGAATACATGGGCGGCACAAATTGAACTTGATTGATAAAAGCATAAAAGAGAACACAAAACTGGGTGACTAGGGAAGGGATGTGTTTCTGGGAGGAGTTTAAAGAAGAATTGGATGTAGTCAAATCTCATTGTACCAATTCTCAAACACATATATACAATTATAATGTTAAATGTTAAATTAAATGTTATAATATATAACATTTTACATAATACATTATATATAAATATATTTTATATGGTATATAATTTATTATACATAATATATTGCTTTCCCTACACTTTACATACAATGTTTTACATTGTTGTAAAATTACTGACCTATATCTTTATAAATTTTATTCATTTTTTATTTGATGATTTCATACATGTATGTGATGTATTTTGGTCCCCTATACCCACTATCTCCCTCACATTCCTGTGAATACTGCCCCATATTGTCCAATTGCCAGACAGGTCACGTTGCTAGCAATCACCTGACTCCTAGCCTTAAGTTCACTTGTTTGCTCCTCGGAGTTTTTCCTTTGTCATATCTTTAAGAGATCCACAACTGTAGCATTCAAGCCAGTCCCTCAGCCATTCCTGCATGTGGGAAAAAAAATATCCCAAGGACAGGGATACAGTAATATTCCCTTAGGCCTGTCCTGACTGGACTTTCAATGCTTGCCATTCTCCTTCAGTCCACTCTGCACTTAGGCACCAAGAAGACCATGTATGCTGTGGTAAAGTGGGTTTGCTCTTTAGAGCTCCATGTACCTGCCACAGTTTTGGGTAGAGCCTGCCCACTCAATTCCCCCCAAATAGCAGTCTTCCTCTCTGTCCCCAAAGTGAGGAGCCAACCTCCTTCCAACAGAGAATGTGGGAGTTCTACTTGCTGCAGTTTCTCTCTTCCAACCCTATTAAGGATTAGAGGAAAATGGGGAGGGGTGAGTACCATTTAACACAGAGATGGCAAGAGAGAGGCTCAGCCTCATCTGTTCTGTTAGTGAAGACCAAATGCAAAGCCTGTGCCCTCTCCTTTGATTCTTCCTCAAGGAAAGGAATCCACAATGTAGACAGACTGCATCTAGTCCTCACAAGGTAAAAGATCAGCATCTTCTTAAGACATGGGCTACAGGGCCCTGCCTGAATTACATAGCATCCCCCAGTTCCTGACTTGGGAGTGGAAGTGGTTTCACATCTCACAAGTTTCAAGAAGATGCACAAGTTGCTGGCTCCAGGGACCACACTCTAAGAAGCTCTCTATTTTCTGAGAAAAGTATAGAGCAAAAAACTAGCTGTGATCCAGAGGACAAACCTATTTGTGACCTTAAAGAGAAGCAGACACCTATAGAGGGTCTTCCTGTCCAAATTCTTCTAGGCATTCTATAGCTTCTCACAGTATTTTCAAAGACAGGATGATTTGAACTTGAATTAAGAAATAAGCTTCAAGACACATAGAGAAATGAGGTGAGCTTTCTTCTAAAACACTGAAAAAGTAACCCTGACTGAGCCCAGAGTTACTAGGAAAACTGGTCAAGACAGAGGCAGCTCTAATCAACAACACCTTCTCTTTCCATGTGCTTTGGTTCCGTTTGGCTAGGAAGGTTAGAGAAACAAATAAGATTGACCCCAGCTCTTCAGAGGCACGTAGTCCAGCTGGAAGCCTGGCATAAGAGTAAAGAAGGAGAAACACACCATCCACAATATTCAGACAGAGCTCACACAGGCTCAGGGAGAAAAGGGAAGTGCAACCCCAGATGACCCAGGGAAAAGAGTCTGGTATCATTAGTGACTTCTTGGCTTATGTGCTTAAATGTCCCATCACATTTAATTTAATCCTCTAAATGTCCTTATGCAATCAGTTACCCAGGAATCCTAGCGGATGTCAAAACTTTGTCCTATGAATGACACTTTGAGGTGAAAGGGTAATTGAAAGGAAGTAATAAGCCACCTAGCTGGCTGAACTTGAACTCAAACTTCCATTGTTTTTGGAGGGCTTTAGGGTCATGCAAAAACTAAGCCATATGATTCTGTAGACTTGTCTCAAAGGTTTACATTCTGCATCGTGACCTCCATGACCCAAGATAGAAGGAAACAATGCAGAAGGCTTTCTTCCAGTGGTTTTCCCACAGGATCACCCCGCTGTAGCCTCCAGCTCAGCCCCATAAGTAAACATTCTTTGTCTCTGTGAACTCATCTCTTCTGAAAGCTCATGGTATGTTCTAAAGCTCCAGACACCCGTGTTCCAGTCCCCACCTTTACTGGTCCCAAGTTCACCAATGGGAACTCAGCAGACAGGACCTTCAAAGCAGGTTGAGACCGAGGGTAACTTGCAGACAAGGGAACAAGCCCTGGGACAGAGGGTGGAGGTCATTGTTCTGCAGTCTCAAACACTGGACCAGCACTGGACAGTGTGGTGGCTTTAAGGTAGCTTATTCCTAAAGTGACCATGAATCAGACACCTTAATCTAGAATCAGGAACTAGGAATATGTCCTTATCCTAAGGGAAGAGACTTCATGTGTTTCTACTTCACATGGTCACTACAGACTGCTGTTTCCCAGGAGACACGGACTGTTCTCAGGTCACAGGTCACCTCTGAATGTTTAGAAACCTCTAATGCAGGTCCCCTAAGATCTCCAAGGTAAAATGTAACCGTGGCTTCCTAACACTAAGATACTCACGGGGTAGGTGGAGTTATACTGTCTACCTACAACAGCATACACAAAACTGAGCTCCGCAGATGTGCACATGTGGTGTCTGCTGGGTGGGGTGTTAGCTGTCTATAAGCTGTTGTACTTTCCATGCCTCTTTACCTTCAATGTGTTTTAATCTCCCCTTGAGACATGCTAAGCAGCAGTTCCTTGCTCTCTCTCCACTCATGGCAATCATACCTTGGAGTTTTCCTTGGATGCATGACTCTATCAGCTGCCTTGAAACTCAGTCTTCTCCAGGAGCCTTCCATCCTGAGAGGATGTGCCTGCCCTGGCCAGCAATGCACCTGGGCTCACCCCAAGTGGAAATATCATTTCTTACAGTTACCTTTACCTTCTTCCCTCATAGCCCAGACTTCATAAGTTCCTGTCACCAGCAAGAGAAATTAGGTGTCTCACAACGTCCTTTCAGCAGGAACTCAGGATTTGTCTAAATCAAACCATTAAAATAAAGTCTTTGGGAAGAGAGGGCAGTCTCAAATACTGAGCCAAACCGTTTCTGGCTGAATCAAAAAGCTGTTTAGGTATATAATAAGCCAAATTTGGTTCAGACTCAAGGGCATTTCTCATATGGTCGGAAGCATTTAAAACATTTGTTGTTTTCTCTTCCCCCTTCTGCGGTGGAGTTGGGGGCATTAGAGAGGGGGGTGGGGCACGGGAAATGTAATAGATTGTGGAATGTGAAACGTGTGTCGAAGACAAGTGACTTCCCTGAATGAAAGCACAAGGCAGTGGTTGTGAGTTGACTTAACCGGGCCACCTGCAGAAAACAGGGAGCCAAGGAAAAACACGCCTGCTGGCACACTCAGAAACCACACGTGTGGATAAGCTTCCGTCAGCACATGGCAAGTCTATGGTGTGGATGGTTTCAGGTTGGGATGCCTTGGCAGACGTGGCATGGCCTGGTGCCAAGCACATACTCCCAGAGTGGGTGCTCACTGCGATGCCTGGAAGACACCTTCACGCCTACATGTGTCAAAGCAAAGGAGAGCAGTTGAACTCCCAGAGCTGAGCTGCATACTCTCTCTCTCTCTCTCTCTCTCTCTCTCTCTCTCTCTCTCTCTCTCACACACACACACACA
>JANHMN010000002.1:56330534-56356898 GCA_030674055.1 Rhabdomys pumilio
CACACACACACACACACACACACACACACACACACACACACACACACGCTATTTTCTTTTCTAGGTGCCAAGAGTGAAACCATATGATGGAAATATCTGGAAACTGAATAAGAAAAGAGGCCATTCCATCGGCCTCCACCTGCTACTGGAAAAATCTATCTCCTCAAAAGCTTATGGCTATTCTTTGGGATGACTGTTGCCTGTGTTTTATTGAAGAGTCATGGAAGCCATTTCCCAAAGAACTCTGATTACTAACAACTATGCCTCACAACTAGCCAGCACTTTTTCACCACACTGAGCTGAGAACCTAATGTCTCGTAGGGTCTTTGGCCATCAAATCCTCCAGGCTGGCCCTACCATCGTCTTTATGGAAGTCCTCAGCATGCCCAGCATCCACCACAGAGCTGAATAGTCACAGCAATAGTCAACAGCTTTGTCTTTCTCTTTGTCTTGAGAGAAAGGGGCTTAAAGCAAAACCTCTTGGGTAGTTTTCTTCAGTGCTTAGAGGGAAATCCTAAGTCCTCATTATAAGTACCTAAAGATCCTTGAGTGGGTCATGATGCTGAGCCTTTGCTGCCTCAGGGACTTGCTATTTGCTCTTCCCTCCCTCTCCAAACACACATTAATTACCGCCTTTACTCATCATTTACACCCTACTTCTGCAAAGAGACTTTGCCCAACATTCCTATCTGAGCTGTTTCCTCCACTGCAGGCTTCCCCAGTCTGTTGTTGTTCCCTGTGTTTAAAGAATGCAGCTTCTTATTGTTGTCGTTTGCTTGCTTTTGTCCCCCTTTCTGTTCATTTGTAGCCTGGTACTGGGAGTCTTTTGTTTAGTACTGTATGCATTGCCCAACTGCAGCTAGCAAACAGAGAGTGTTTAATAATTATTTATAGAAGAGATTAAACGCATTGGAAGTAAGAGTTGCTGTTATCAGCCAGATTGGGTAAATTGGCTTTTGTCCATATGAAATGGTATTATCTCGGTTCTTTGACCATGTTGACCCACGTGGTGGTTTCTGGTGTGCTGGTGCATGTTTTAACAGATAGTGCAAGAAAGGAAGGGAGAGCAAAGAGAGGGGGAGGAAAGGAGAGACAAGAGGGAAAAGCAAGGGCTGCTGGGAGTGACTCTCGTGTGCAGCTTTTGCCTATTTTGGTAGTGTAAATATTCCCACAGCAGATTGTCTCTAGCCTACAGTGTGAAGGCTAGTCAGAAAGGGCATGCCCACCAGCAAGGTGGCACTAGGTATCTCTATTACTGGAAAACCTGATATGATACGCAGGCTATTCAATGTGGAGTCTATACTTTAAATAATTAAATTCCTATTTATCAAACATTGACTTTGCTTTGAACATACTACAGTTCTGCTGTGGCCTGAACAGAGCTTCTTACCTGTACCTCATGGTGAGAGCTTTGTGAGGGTGAACTCTCCATCCCCACAGTCCTAGAAACGACCTTGGGCACCAGGCTAACGGTATCTGGACACAGTGTGTTCATCAGAGTACACACAACTGTAATTGTGTGTCTGCTCATATGGGCCTGCACATGGAAATTTTCCAAAGTACAACAACGGTAGCTTGATCTCCTTCTCCACTTTGTCTTTTACAACAGGGAGGAAAAGAAAGGCAAGAAATCCCCTAAGTTCCAGGTGCTGCTCCCCAGGGATCTTCCTGAATGGTCCATGACTATTCATTGTCCAGCACCCTTACATGGGCACATATGACTACACTCTGGTTCTCAGGAAGATCAAAGACAGGCTACAAAGGTCAAAGGTCAAAAGAAGACATGGGATCCCCTGGGTCTGGAGCTACACAGGGTAGTGAACTGTCATAGTGGTGCTAGGAATTGGACCCAGGTCCTCTGCAAGAGCAACAGGTACTCTTAACCACTCAACCAACCATCCAGCTCCAATTTAGTCTTAATACAAAATGTTGTGTCTTTACTCCAGATTATAGTGTGGCCCACTAAAAGCAAAAGCATCTGTCAGTTTCCTTCCTTGCACTGTGTCTGTTTAAAAGCCCACTGACTTGTAGAATCTCCATGTGGATTCCCTCCACTGCCCACACATCACATATTCCAGGCTCTCCTGCCCTCTGAATTTCTAGCAAATCACCAGTTGATACCATGTTTAATGCATCCTAATTCCATCACCCTGGGAAGCCACTGCACAGTGATTTGTTCTCATTTGAGGACACACAAGGTCTTGTTGCATCCTCCTTATGATCCATTTAAATGCATTTGATTGTAAAAGCTTGAATGGATTCTCTTACTCCCCATTGGGGTTGTGGGATAGGGTTGAGGTTGAAAAATAGTGAATTTCTAATTCTCTCATTTCTCATCCTCAACATTAATTAGCTTGTACGTTTTTGATTTGATCTTTTCTCTAACTGCTGAATTCTGACATTTTGTATATCATTTGATTTCCTTTCCTTGTTATTTTAAACATGTCTTTTCATGACATAGCTTCATGGCTGGAGAGGAGAAGAGAAGACAGAGGAAATCAAGACAAACTACTGACAGACGTCTACATCTTCTTTATGTTTTTTATCAGTGCTGGGCAGAGGTGAAACTAATTGCTGATTCTGTTTCTCATAGCATTATCTCAGCACCCAGCATCCTGAATCTTACCTTCCTTCTGAGCAACCATGCAGTATAACTGAAAGGATTGCACAGAAGCACTGTTGCCCTTCTTATCCCCATGGAGACTGGGTGACAAAGAGCTCTAAGGCCCTGCTTCTCTGTTCTTACTCTTGTAGGATTTCCTTCCAAGACTGGAGAGTGAGGCAAACCCAGCCCATGTGTGTAGATGACAAAAAAGCAAACCAAATCAACTGACCAACCAACCAAACAAACAAAAATACCATGTAGGCAGTCACTCTTAAGTATTGAAGGCAAGAAGCTGGATTCTTGGAAGCATCTTGGCAATCAGCCATTCTTCACTTCTCATCTTGACATGATAGAAAGTGTACGTCCCAACCAAAGACACTAAGAGACTGCACACTGGTCCCCACTAAGCCTCCATGGAGCCAAGCCTCGGGGATTCTCCTACCCACATGAAATTCGTACTGGATGTTAAATGTGGGAAAGAACAAACATGTGACTTGTATAATTCTTGTTTTGTAAGGAGACTGAGGTCCAGACAAGAGACTGTGTGTCCCTTTATACCAATGGCCCCAACCTTCCTAATGCTGTAACCCTTTAATTCAATTTCTCACATTGTTGTGACTCCAATCATAGAATTATTTTGTTACTATTTCATCACTATAATTCTGCTACTGTTATAAATTTTAATCTAAATATCTTACAAACAACCCCCACAGGTTGAGGACCGCTGCTTTATAGCCTTCTCCAATAAGTACGTTCTGTTTGGTTTTCATAATAAAACCTGTAGCAACTCAAACATCTGATCACATCTTTCCTTCCCTGGGAATATGGGTGATGTTTTTCCAGCATGAAAACAACAAAGTTGCCACTGCAAACCAAGTTTCTTTCCCTGAATTTTTTTCAATCATTTGTCAAGTGCCAGCTTCACAATAAATATCACACTAAGAGTATTGATACTCGAATGTCTTAACATCCATTACCCATCATCTTTGGTTAGACCATGGGCCACAACAAAGAAGTTCAAATATTCAAACATCTGTGGTTTAAGATGCAAAGATTTCTACTTGACTCCTGAGACCTGTCCTGCCTCTGATATGTGTGTATTTTCTTGGTATGTGGAATTCTTATGTTCATTTCTAATCCACCCACTATGCTCAAAGTAGGCCATTTATATATTTATGAACAAGGAGAATTTAAATAAAACAATTAATTAAATTTAGTTTAAGTTACACATCTGAAGCAAGAGAATAATAAAGAGAACTAGGGACTACCCTTTAATGCGTGACATAGGTCCAGCTATTTAGTGTCTGTGAAGCCCTGAATTCTTCAGCTGTTAATAGAGATCATGCTTGTACCTATAGAAAGCATGGCTGTGGGTTACAGACGGGAGACTCAGCATAGCACTTGGCATGAGAAACACAGTGAAGATGACGGGATCAAGAAGAATCTGTGCCTAAGTTACTTCGGTATTAGCTGTGGGATTGAGGAGAAACTGAGCTCCAAGACTCTTCCTACTCTTGTTTTCCTTAAACTTCCAAACACTGATCTCTTCTCTTGAGGAAGATAGTACCTAGAAGGTCATTCAGTGCCTGCATAGGAAGTCATTCACTGGGTGGTTGTGCTATTACTAGTCTTTTTTTCCTCTTTAAAATTTATTTTTTTTCCATTTTTAAAAGATTGTCTCTGGTTGTAACAAATAATAACTTTTTATTATTTATTTATCTATTTTAAAAATATTTTGCTGGTTCCCTGGGGATTTCATACAAGGTTTTGATCACATTCAACCTTTTCCCCCAATTCTTCCCAGCAGTCATTCGGTGTTGTTGGCTTGCAAGCAGCTACAACTATCATGGAGATCAGTGTAGCGCCTTCTCAAAAAGCTTAAAATGCAGCCACTATATGACCCAGCTATGACACTTTGGGGCATATACCCATAGGACTTCATATCCTACTCTGGAGATATCTGCTCATCTGTGTTCATGTCTGCTGCATTCACCTTAGACAGGAAGTGGAAGCACCCTAGATATCCATGAGCTGATGAGTGGATTGTGAAAAACATGGTTATGTTTATATTATGTGATATTATTTAGCTATTAAAAAACTATGAAATTTACAAGTAAGTTGATGGAGCTGGAAACAATCATTCTGAGTGAGGTAACTCTACCCAGAAGGACAAACATGATGTTTTCTCTCACCTGTGGATATTATCTTGGAATCTTCAGAAATATGTGTTTCATTTGGAACACTCATAGAGGTCAGAAAATTACTAAAGGGTCATGTGGAAGAGCTTTCAGTGGAGGGGAGACAGAATAATGTGGCATTAAGGGTTAAAGGGGAATAATGGAACAGGAAGGGTTAAACTGGGTTTGGGCATCAAAAGGTAAGATACCTTGAGGAGACTATATGGGGAAGGATTAATAAGATTAAGGACTTTCAAAAAAGTTAGATGGAAACCATGCCCTCTTATAGGAAAACTCTATTTTCTCTCTCTTTCCCCCCTCATATATGTATATATACATATACATATACATACGTGTGTATATACGTATACGTACACATACATATACATATGTATGTATATATATGTATACGTATATATACACACAAACACATACGTATACATACATACATATACATACATATATATAGACACACACACAAATATATATATATATATATATATATATATATATATATATATATGAGAGTATTTCTGCATGTGTATGTGTGCATGCATATACACATATACATATATGGTTTTCCTATTACTTTTTTGAGAGAGGAGGAATAAAGAGACAATACAATAGTTTTCCTATAACAGGGCATCTAGTGCCCCCACTAGATGCCACAGACAAACAAATAAAAAACCTGGTTCGAGGAATGGGCTACTTATTTTGGAATCATTTGCCACTGAGGTCCCATAAACCCATAAACATTACACACTGTTGCTAGTGCTGGGTTTTGTTTTGTTTTTGTTTGTGTTTTTTCCTCTAGACATTGAGAGTAAGACCCTACTGCTGAAGACACCACACACTAGAGCCATAGAACATGGAGAGCCCAAGCTGATACTAACCTGGAAGCTTCATTCCCTGCCTGGTAGCTTCCAGCGTTGAAAGGGACTCTGCAAGCTACCAGGGGAGAAACATAAGCACAGTCTTATAGCGCTGGGAACATGTTGGGCTGCCATAATGACCTCCCTGGCAAGATGTGCCATGGGCGCAGTAGTGACAAATATCATGGGAGTAATGTACCACTTTGTGATTGGATTTGCGTTCTGCTCCACAAAATGAAACTTATGCCTAGAACCATTGTTGGGTGAAGAACCTGTGGCTAGACAGGTTGTAGGCCCCAGGGGAGAACTTTCCGCTATTATTCTGTTAAATGGTCACAGAATTAAACCAACTCTAAAGACTTATTTTTCTTTCTGTTTTTTAAAAAGGAAGGGGGGCCGAATGCATGCCATAACACATATGTAGAGATCAGAGGACAACTTGAAGGAGCTGGTTCTCTCCCTCTACTATCTATGTGAGTCCCAGGATTGAACTTGAGAAGCTGTCAGACTTGGATACAAGTGTGTTTACCCACTGAGCCACCTTGCTTTCCCAAGAGCAGCACGTCCTAGGCATGATGCTTGCTTCACAGCCATTACAGCCATCTGTTGGGAGCCCTGAACCCTATGAAGAAGACAACACAAGAGCAGAGGGCCCCAGAGACAGAGCACAGGCTACAGACTTGGTTTTATTATCTACGATGGTAGGAGCTGGAAGCAAACTTGGTTGCATTTCAAACAAGGGGAGAAAGAACCATTGTTTAGTGTGTGAGTGTGAGCCCCAGGCTGGGTGTGCGGTTTGCACTCTTTGTTATATCCTCTGGCACAGGTCCAGCTGGCCTCTAACTTCCTCCTGTCAGACCCTGCAATAGGCCTTTGAACTGGAGGCTGCACACCCAACCCAAGACTCAGAGGCTCTGAAAATGGTCACTGCTCAGCAGGCAATTTTAAATCACTTTCGCTCTTGGCTACCTTAAATCATCTCACACAGCACTCTGGAACACATTAGACAACTTTATTGCCACATTCCTTGCCAATTTAATTTTTGTAAATCATATCCCGCACTTGAGATTTCTTCATGTAACTCGGATTTTTTTTCAAGGGGCCCTTTGTATGTGGTGGGCTCTGTGGTAGTGGACTCTGCATCCCTTGGCCGAGATTGCTACCCTTCATCCATATGAGACATGAGGATAACTATTAGCAGTATTCCTCAGCACACCTTAGTGACCTTTTCACTGCCCAGAGTTACCAAGATTATTGTGGTAACCTGGCATGGGTGTGTTCCTAGTGTTACCTGGAGCAAGGAGAAGCAGGCAGAGGGGGGGCATGGTCAGAAGGCATCTGCTCACTGAGAAGGGCACTAAGACTGTTTAAGGGGTTTTATTATTGACCCCAAATTTCAGTGTGACTGTTTCAGAAGTATCTCCTCCTATTCATATTATCTCAAAATGGAATTTTATATTAAACTACATAAATAAGTAATGTTACAAAAGGCAGAATATAAAAATGCTGGATAAAGATAATCACAAGAGGTAAAGAAATGCCACACATGCTAATCCTAACGTCTGGTTGTCTTGGTTTATAAGGCTGTAAGTATGTAAATGCCCCCACGTTTTCTTCTTTTGGGTGACACATTTATCTTTCTTCAGCACCTGTGACCAGGCCTCTGTCCTGCAGGGGAGGTCTTTGACTGTCGCAAATTGAGGAGAAGGTAGGGTACAAGCATCATTTGGGTCAACTCTGGGGATGTTGCTAAACACCTATGTATGAGAGCATTTTCCCAAATCAGAAAGCTAGGAGCCTTAAAATGTCAATAGTGCTGAAGTAAGAATCTCAGCTCTAGAGTCTGGGAAGATTCAGTCTTACATAAGGTACCCAAATGACATGTTGGTGTACTTTTCAATGGTGTCAAGGCCAATTCACGATCATTCAGAAAAATGTCTGCAGACTACCCCTATGCTTAGTCTCCTCTGGATTCTGATTCGCACCCTCATGTTCAGCATTTATCTTCCACAGAACCTTCATTCATCTCTTGCCTTTGTTGTCTGGGCAGAGTGGGGTTTTGCAGACTGTGGAATGCCTGTCTCTTCACTCATCACTCCTTGTTTCATGTGGCCACTCAGCATTAGTTATACTGAGACCCAAGCACTTACTCTTCCATTCTTACAGTTCCCTCATCAAGTCTTTTGTGTGTGTGTGTGTGTGTGTGTGTGTGTGTGCGTGTGTGTGTGCGCGCGCACTCATAGCAATAATAATTGAAAAAGAGGTTATCAATTTGAGAATGGGGGACATGGAAGGAGGGGAAGAAAGTGGCTCTGGAGAGGCTAAAGGAAAGAGAGAGATGTAATTATTTTTTTATTCGCTGTATGAGAACCCAGCCTTCACATTTCTTCAGCCATCTTTTTGCCCTTGCGTTTTTAGGGGTTGAGGGGTACTGCGGACACATCAAGGGCCTTACACATGCTGAGCTACATTGCCAGCCCTCAACTATATCTAATTACGATGGTAGTTACTGGCGAATTCTGTGCTAATTTATATTCGATCACCTCCTTCTCTCTCATTTCCAGGAGCAGATAGACATACTTTGGGTTCCTTGTCTACCTCAACTCTGTTTAAATATCTCCCACAGGTGACAAACAGGGGAGGCCATTTTCTGTTTCAGGAGCCTGGAGATGGCTGGGATGACAGAGGCTGCAAGAAGATTTGTTTTATTTTGTTTTGTTTTGTTTGCCTTTTCTGTTTATTATGTAAGCATATTGGGAGGTACCACCTTGGCCAAGTTTAAGCCACGTCCTTCCCTTAGAGGGAGCATTCCTCTGGGTTCAGAGGTATCATCTTCCTTGAGATGACGTGAGGTCATCTCTTGCAGATTAGTGGAGACCTAATTGGATTTGTGTTGTTTGGAGATGGAGTCATGTGTTTGTTTGCCTCTCGCTGTTAAGGCTACTTGTCTACAGAACAGCTTCCAGTAAGCTGAAACCAAAGGTCTCCTCGTTCTCATTCACAGTTAAGGTTTTACAACTAAATTAAGCTCTATTTTGTTTTTAGACGATTGTACTCCAGAGGCAGAGACATGAGGATTGTCAGCCTGAGGTCAGCCCAGGCTGTACAAGGAGATCCTTTCCCAAAACCAAAAGAAACTATCTAAACCAAACAAAAGAGCAGAAGGCTCCAATGTATGGATTATAGTTTTAAAAAGCAATATGATAATTTCTTTGAAAATTCAAAACAGAGCTTCCATAACCCAGTAATTCTGCTCCTAGTGAGATGTGCCTAAAATATCTAAGGCAGAAATTTGAGTAGGTTTGAGTAGGTTTGCAAATACTTTGACAGCAGCATTCAACCAAAACAAGAGAGCTGTGCATGAACCGAAGGACGCACGTGGTAGGTACATGTGCTAGACTCTCCCCTGAAGCTGAGACAAAACACTCCAACAAAAAGCAACATCAAGGAAGGAAGCTTACAGTCCAGGTACCAGTCCATCACCGAGGGGAATTCAAGACTGGCAGCTAAGCAGGTAGTCACGATACACCCACAGTCCAGAACAGAGAAAGGAATAAGCATGTATGTGTACATGCTTGCTTTCCTGCTTGCTTGCTGCCTCGCTGGCTGGCTGGATGGCTCGCTTGCTATTTCTGCTCAGCTATCTTTTTTCACACTCACACAGTTCAGGGTCCAGATCATGAAAAAGAGCTCCTATTCAGGATGCATTTGCTCACCCTAATCGACAATGTAGACAAACCCCTACAAACATGCCTACAGGCCAGCCTATTAATAATTCTTCAATTGAGACTCCTTCCCCAAGTGATTCTAACTTGTGTGCATTCAAAACTAACCAGCCCAGTACATACAATAGAATGCTTTGTAAATAGAAGTTTTTGATTAGGTTTTGGGGTAATGTATAAAATAATGTTGTTTATTATGTATGATATATATGATAATGTTCATGTTGACTTCCAAAACTCACCCTCCCATTAACCTCCCACATTCTTCTTCATTCCCAAATTGTTCACTACAGCTTTCAAGACATATATGTATAATGCTCACATGTGTATAAATATATAATATGTTCCCCCTCCTCTCTATACTCCTTCCTCAATCTTAAAACGCTTTTAAGTTTTCTGTCATATGCTTATATGTAAACCGAGATTCTGCTTATGAGAGTAAGCATAATTGTCTTTCTGTGGTTGGCTTGTATCACTTAACACCATGATGTTGCAGTCTACCCATATTTTTTAATATGAATGACCTTAAATATTGTTTTGTAAAGCAGAGAATCCTAACATTCAATATAATGTTTATGATTAAAATGTGGTCATCCTTTTGTTGTGTTTTTTAGTTGAGTGATGCTTTTTTTTTTATCAGTTATGAAAAAAAGCTACACTGCCATATTTTTTGCCTTTCATCTCCTCAGTGAATTCACTTCCGTTCTTGGAGTCTCAGTCTATGAGTACCTTTGCCAGTGAGTTGTGTTTCTTAATAAAAGCAGATAGTGAACCTTGATTGTAAATATAACTAGCCAGACTGTGACTTTTAATTGGAGAATTGAAAGCTTTTACATTTACTGTTAGCACTGAAAGAGATTTGCTAATTTCTGTAACTTTGTTGTTGTCTTTTCAGGCTAATTGGATTATTGTTTATTCTTTCCTTTTCAGGAAAGAGTTGGTTTACTGCATGGAATACAGACTCTTTCTTATGTCCTTTGCTCATCCATCTGCTGATTGCTTCTTTTCCTCCTCAGTGTTTAAGATTCCTTAAGTATCCCCATCTGTGTAGGCTTAGTGGACATGGATATTTTTAGTTTGTGTTTGCCTTGAAATCTCCTCATTTTGTGGGGACAATTTTCAAAGGCATTTTTTTTTTTCTGGATATAGCAATTTCAGTTGGCAGTTATTTGTTTCGATGGATTAAAATCTAACCGTCTAGCCAGGCATGGTGGCACACATCTTTAATCCCAGAATTCAGGAAGCAAAGGCAGGTAGATTTCTATGAGTTCAAGGCCACCATGGTCTACTTAGCATTTCAGGCCAGGCACTGCTATACATTGAAACCTTGTCTTAAAAACAAAACATCTAACTTCTCTTTGTCTGGGTTTTGAGTCTTCTGCTGATGGATCTGCTTTTATTCTGATGTAAACAAGTTATTCGTTTTTTTCTTACAGCTTCTAATATGGCTTCTTTGCATTTTTTATTGTGTGGTTGTTTTTATCTTCAGTACATTTTGTGGCAGAGAAATTCTTCTCTGGAAGTCTATCTTTTAAATTCCTCTCGCACTTGAATGTCTATTTATTTTTTTTAGATATTTGATCTTTCTGCTATGATTTTGTTGAATATATTTTTTACAATGTTAATTTTTATCCCAACTTCTTTTTCACCATGAATTCTTGCGTTTGCGCTCTTGATTGTGCCCCAGGGTTGTTGGAAGTTGCAGTCTTGCTTGTCTAGTCTTCATTTTCTTGATTGATGCTACAATGTGGTATCACGTCAACCTTGTTCTTCTCCCCTGTATTCTTTTGTCTGTTTGGTCTAGTCCGTTGCTGATGTTTGCACTGCATGTTTTTGTTTCACTAAGTTTTTCATTTCCAATGTTTCTATGATTTTCTGTCAGAAAACTCAGTTTCCTCCTGAATTTTCTTCTTGGATTCCTCCATTTTGACTTTGTTTTTTTAAATCTATTTGCTGACTTTCTTCCCTAGGCAATGAAATAATTTCTGTACTTCATCTGCTACTCAAAGTTGTTGGTCATTTTGACACAGTTCCCATCTGGAATGTTGTGCATTTTGGTATCTTTGAGTCCAGTAGTTGAGTCGAAGAGTCACATCTTTTGGAAGAATCATGTTGCCTTGGTTTCTGTGGTTGTGGGAGCATGTGCTTCTGTACTGACACTTGCACACCCGAGTTTTGGACATCTGTTTGTGTTCTGAGGATCTTCAATATTAGCCGTTCTCAACCTGTGGGTCATGACCTTTGGCAGTTGAAAGACCTTTTCACAAGGGTCCATATCAAATATCCTACATCATGCTTCATAACGGTAGCAGACTTACAGTTGTAGAAACAAAAATAGTAGCGGTGGTGGGGGCGCCACAACATGAAGAAATACATGAAAGGATTGCAACATCAGAAAGGTTGAGAGTCAGTGTTCTAGATACTGGGCAGACTACTCTTGAGGGCTCAATCTTTAGTAGTGCTCAGAGAGGAGAAAATGAACAGTTGTATTGAAGGAGACAACCAAAAAAGACAAGCTTTCATGTTAGTAGAGTATGATTAAAATGCTCACTTAGAGAATGTCAGGTACTATAGGAATAAGAAAACTAAGTAAGAACATGTTTCAGATCTAAGGCAATAGAGTTAAGCTGAACAGCTAACCTATGTTTCTGTGAGCCCACCTGCCCCCTCCACCTTCCTGAAAATGGTCACATCTACTGTTCTCCCTTGAGAAGCAACTGCCACCAATATCCACTTAGACAGTGAGCTCTGTTTATTGAAGCTCAAAATGTCTTAGTTAGAAACCCACTCATTTCCGCTTCTGCAAAACTAGCTCAGGTCTGGGGAAAATATCCTTTGGGAAGAAAATAAAAAGACCACCCTAGGATGTTCACTAGTCTTGCAGACAAGATTATGGGAGTGTCTGTCCCTATATAAGCTATATAAGCTTTGGAATGTTTCTGGTCGGTGATAGGCCTCGTAAAGCAATAGCTACAGGCTACAGCTGCCTACTAATTAAAGAGCTTTTCCTTTATCTTCCAGTGCTGAGAATGTCTGACTGAGGAAGGTTGAGCCCCCTTGACAGTACTAGCAACAGTGCCAAACCAAACAAGATACAGAAATATACTGAAAATCAAAGCTCACTGACACCCCACGCGTTGGTTGTGTGGTCCATGGTATATGATCGCACCACAGACAGTGGCAAATGTACTTAGAGTGTGTTATGAGGATAAATTTATTTATGCTTACTGAAGAAATAGCCAACAAATGTAGTAAAGGAAGAGGGCAGGTGAGGGGGGAACCAAAGGAAGGAAAAGAACAGTGGAAACGAGTGTTGTACAGAGGAAAAGGGAGGATCAGGGTGCAGGACTGAGGGCAGGCTCAGCTGGCAAAAGCGTTTTCTGTGCAAGCCTGGTGATCTGAGTTCAGTTCCAGAATTCATCAGTGCAAGGATGGAAGGAGAGAAGAGATTCCTGAAAGCTGTTCTCTGGTTGCCCTATGTGCTCCATGCACACGCATATGCACATGTACACACACAGACACACACAGACACGTACATACAGACACACAAAACACTAAACAATTACATTTTTAAAAGGACAAGAGATTCAAAAATGATTACACAGAAGTGAAAACATACACAAATAAAACTTGGTAACTGCACAAAGGGAAATAAAAGATTAAAACAACAAAAAAAGTAAAGTCGAAATTACTGAAACTACAGTAAAAAAGAAAAATATGGGAACACAAAGAACAATCAAAAGATGAAGCATTAGTATGGCTTCTTCCTGTGTCCTCAATTACTGGTGCATTCCAAGTCCACCAGAGGGCAAGGGGAGGGCCAGTACCACTCTGGGTTTCTATAGTTTCCGCCAGCACTGAGCCTATACAGAACATTGTTCCAGTGTCCTCAGAGCTGGCTTTCCTTCAGCAGCTTCTCTCCTTTTCACAGGAGCTGGGCAGGTTCCCACACTCTGCAGGGCCTCCCCATTTCATGCACAGTAGACTGGCTGATGTCCTACCTAGAGTATGTGTCCTGTGTGTTGTGGAAGTTGGAGAAGCAAACACGAGACACTGTCATCTAGGCACTTGAACCTCTCTGTGCTTCCCAACTCGTGGGCATTAAACACCTTCTGGAGAAACTACGGGTGTCAAGCAGTGTGCCCCTCCTCCCCAGTTCTCAGTCTGTACTACAGAGAAGCTCAGGGCAGAGAGGTGGCTTCAGAGTCATCTACCCACTGACTTCAGGCTCAGGAATCCCGGACCCCACAGTTGTTCTGAAGTGATGAGGTCATCCCTCAGCTCCAGGGCACCCACTTCCCCCTGTTTGTTTCTTTGTCCAAAGTGAGCCTTCTGACATCGGATGTCATGACTCGTATGCATCTGGCACACCACTCTCCTCTTCTGTGACTGTCTTCCTCAGCTGCCCCTCACCCTGGGGCTGTGGAAGGTTGGCATTAGCTTAGTTTAAAGCATAGTTTCTCACTATAGCATGAACCGAAGCACTCCCATCTAAAGAGAGTGAGAAAATGCCTTTTCACAGCTGGCCCATGGTGTGGGTGTCAATGTCTTCAGCTTCCCCTGACCAGGGGGCACAGTGAGAGAGCCCTGAGCTTTTCTTTTATTGAGGCACTTTCTGTTTCCCTGGATTTTTCATCTGTCCTAGCACTCCTTTGTGCTTTCTGACGCTCTTCCACTCTTTCTGCTTTTAGCATAGAGTCTCATCTTCATGATCTTGACTTTCTCATTCATCATGAGGTAGCTTCTAATCTGCCACTTTTATAAAATGGAATTTAAATTTAATTAAATTTAATTTAATACACATATACATACATACATACATACATACATACATACATACAAATGTGTACATACAATACATATATAATATCATGCAACACAAATGAACTTCAAAGGCATTGTGCTAAGTAGATAAGCAGTTACAAAGTGACAGCTATCATATGATTTAGTCACACCAAGTCCATATTGTGTTTAGTTAGATTCACAGAGCTGGGATGTGGAATGGTGGTTACTGGGACTAAGGAATGAAGAATGGGGTGGGGAGAGATCACTGTCTTAATAGTTATAGAACTTAGCTTGAAAAAATAAAAACGTTCTTGGGGTAGATGGTGGTGATGCTGCAAGATGAATATTGGTGATGCTATCAGGCTGTAATGTATGTGTACAAGTGTGCGTCTTAAAAATGTAGTTTTAATTTTTTTCATATTTAGAGCAGTGTTGCCTTACAGTAAAGTAAAGAAAGGGACATCTTGAACACAGAGTCCACTCTCCAGCAGGAACCTTCTCCCTATCCACATCCCCCAATGGGTGGTATATTTGTTATAGCTGCTGAGCCTGTACACACTAACCCTCAAAGTGCAAGGTTCGCATTAAGGTTCTCTCTTGATGTTGTATATCCTGAGTTGAGAAAACATAGTGACAGGACTTCACTTTGAGAGTATCATGTGTTGTGCTTTGACTTCCTGTAGAATTCTCTAGGCCTTGCCTTTCCTTTCCTCTTCTTCCTGTCTCCATTGTTTCACAACCAGAGATCATTTTCAGGTAGCCATAGCCTTGTGGAGTAGAGTTTGAAACCATATTCAACAAGTTTTGTCAGTAGCCCAGAATAGCCAGAATGATATGTCCAGGAACCCAAAATAGAGCTCAAGAGTAAACTTGGTGACTTACTGGCATACTGCTGAGTGTACTTGTCTAGTGCAAAGTTCTTATTTTGTAACAGAAGGCAAATTTCATAAATGATGCAAGAGTAGCCGTGTCAGGAGAGGATGGCAGGGAATCTTCCATCCTATCTATGTAGGATGGCAGCTTCCTCCTGTTGCTAATTCCTGGGGTGCCTCACAATTTCTTGTATGATTTCTCAGCTTCCCCCATGAGATTTGGTAAATTAACTTTCTTCACTGAAACACCTAGAATTTTTTTTTTTTTTACTTCTTGTCTAAACTTTGTCCAAGAAGAAAAAAGACTAAAATAAAAGGACTAAAGTAAGTACAACCTTCTTCCACATCAGCCGTCCCCATCTTCATTTCCTGGACTTGGTCAAATGCGCTCAATGGGGACTTCCCTGGTCACTTGCTTGTGCACATTGTACCCAGAGAGGGCTTCAACCCTGTGTAATTGATGTCTAGATGTTCTGTGAAAGTGATGTCTGGAGCCAAAGCTCGTCTGTGGCAGCTTGTCTGTGGCAGCTCGTCTGTGGCAGCTCGTCTGTGGCAGCACTTGGTATTAGTCATAGAGTGGATCAAGATGAATTTACATTTTGAGTTGCGTCATGAGGTACAGTGACTTATTCTCTAAACTAGTCCACAATTTCAATGCAATGCAAGTCAGCCCCCCAGCAGAGGCGCACACTGAGACAAGGAAGCTGGCGAAAGACTAAAGCATTGTAGACATCATGCCAGGAGGGGTGAGCAAGAGAGAATTTCCTCTTGCTTTCACTGAGATTTATTATAAAACAGTATTGATAAGGCTTGAACAATACTCTTAGTATTAATTTTTTGAAACGGGATGGAGTAGTATGTCAGACAGACCAACCCACATTCTACAACATACACAAAACTCAATTCGAAGAACAAAAACTGAAAATCTAAACGTAAAACTTTTAGAAAGAAGTAGATGAGGACATTATTTATTAAGATAGGCTAGGATCACTGAGCTGAGAAGATATGGCAAACTATGAAAATAAATGTTTTATCTAAATATTTCTTCTCATAAATGATAAAAGCAATACAATGTGAGTAAATTTAACTGTTTAGAGCAGTAGTTTTCCACCTTTCTAATGCTGGGACCCTTTAATATAGTTCCTCATGCTGTGCTGGCCCCCAACCATAAAATTATTTTTGTTGTTACTTCAAAACTGTAGTTTTCCACTGTTGTGAATCATAACATAAATCTCTATGGTTTTATTTTTATGGTAATATGTATGTTTGGTGATGGTCTTAGGCAACCACTGAGAAAGGATTGTGCAACTGAGAAAGGATTGTGCAACAGCCAAATGGGTCACTACCTACAGCTTGAGAACCACTGGTTTAGCGATTAGGGAAAGTATGCTTCAGCCCTGTGTCTAACAAGAAAGTATCTAAGAAAAAAAATTTTAATTGTCCAGGTTAATTAAAATTGTGAACAATTCATAATATAATAATGGATGTTTAACAGAAGAGAAACTTGGAAGGATTCATAAGCAGATGGCCAGAACAACTGACTGTTTGGCTTTTATCAGGAGACTAAGGTGTATCAACTTGGAGAGTTGCTTCTTCTCGGTACTCTCATGACAATAGCAGACCTTTAAACCATGTGATCTTAAACTGGCAAGCTTGTGGGTAAATGGAAACAGTTAGAGCTTGCTGATGGAAATGCTTTATAAATTTGGAAGACGACTTTGAAGAACAGTTCAGAGATGTCTAAGAAGATAAAAGCCACCTAATCCTTAGACCCTGTGGTAATTTCACTGAGAAACTGCAGAGCAGGTGCTCATGGAGAGGTGTGAATGGAAGGGCATGAAGGAGTCTCCACCCAGCATTCTTTGCTAAAGAAAAGCCAGCACGCCTCATGCAGGAGTTGACAGATTGTGTTATGGCTGCAGAGCACTTGAGCTGTTGAAATGGACGACCTAGATCTTTATGCAGCAAACTGATTAAATCCCTTAAACATAATGTGAGGGAAAGAAAGTTGATTTGTGGAGGGATAAACACAAGAAGGCACTTTTATAACTATTGAAGTCATATGCACTGACAGTACATATTGCTCGTGGATATTTGCAAACATAAGTAACATGAAGTGGGGAGTGGCTATGTCAGGCAAAGGAGGTTGGAAAGGGTAATGCAGCTCAGATTACATGTGAAGCAGGCATGACCAAAGGTTGGCATCTGTGGACTCCAGGGATTGAGTATCTATGTATTTCTTATATCATTCTGTTCTTTCCTATATCACATAATAAAAATATATTTGCCACAGAATGCTGTCGTTATTTTCTATTTTCCTCTGGAGCATTTCCATTTAGTTTTTATCTTCTTATAACATTGAAATTACCTTCTAGATCCTCTCCTTTGTCTCCCTGACCCATCCTCTCTCCGTTCTTCCCAGGATGAGTTTTTCTTGCAGTTTGCCTGGTGGTTTTCAGTGAAGTTGGAAAGAGAACAAGTGCTGAACCTGGTGTGAGGCTGCATGAGCAGGCCCTTCAGAGACTCACCTAGCAGGGCATAACCACAGTGCAATCCACAGACATGCAGCTGAATGCAGATCAAAGGGCTAAAAAGTGCTTAAATATAGACTGACATTTTACAATATTTAAACTGTCCTGTCCTTTCTCCAATAAGGTGTTCTCTCTCTCTCTCTCTCTCTCTCTCTCTCTCTCTCTTTCTCTACACACACACACCCCACCCCCTGCTCCTGCTACCTCCCTCTGGCTCTTTCTCCCTCCCTCTCTCTCTCTCCCTCTTGCTCTCTCACTTGCTCCTGCTTTCTCCCTATCTACTTTTTCTCCATGTGTGTATGCATGTGCATACACTCATGTTTCTGTGTCTGTCTGCCTGCCTGCCTGTCTGTCTGTCTCTCCCTTTCTCCCTCATCTGCCTTTTCGATCTGGTTAACATTTATTGCTACCACTCTCAACCACCACACATCCACTCAGCTGAGCCTTTGCCATGCTTTGCTTGTGCTCATTTCCAGGGAGACTCTGGAAGGTTTGAGACAGGGAAAGTCTACGCTGTCTTTTAAACGTTTACCAAATATTATATATTAAATTATAACCAACCGGTGCAGGGAGATGCTGGCATTACCCCCGCTACCCCAAAGCTCTCCTTTGGGTAGATTCCTCTCTAGATTTCTTGTCTGCTGATCCAGGTCTGGAGCTTCTGGAAGTCACTGTTCCCTCAGGATTGCTTTGTTATGCTTCCTGATGTGAAAAGTGGTTTCACACAAAGGAGAGTTTTCATTTGCATTGTTATGAAATGCTTACAAGAACCCAAAGATTCTTAAAAATCAACAACCACGCCTAACGAGTGGTCCTGTTTTCATGCCGAACATTCTGTGCTTTTCATTCAAAACACAGTAATTCACATCACTGAAAATTCAGAAAATAAAAAAAAGAAGACAAAAACTTCAGTAGCGAGAGGTAGCTAGCATCTGTTCAACTTTAGTGTGCATTTTCTTTAATATATTCTTATGTACATTTTCACACATAATTTAGGAGATATATATGTGTGTGTGTATGTATATATATATATATACACACATAATATGTACACACATTTTATATACACATAATATATATTATATATATTACAGTGTTTGAACTGTTATGTTATACATACATATGTATGTATAACAGGTTACACATGTATAAATCTGGTGAATTGAACTTTGTATTTTCTCCTATTTTTTGTTACTTTTAATGTGTACCAGTGCTTGGCTTGCATGTATGTCAGTGTGCTACATGTGTTCAGGGTATGCAGAGGCCAGAAAAGGGTACTGAAGTCCCTGGAATCGTAGTTATAGGTTATGTGAACCACCATGGGAGTGTTGGGAATCGAACCCAGATCATCTGGAAGTGTTCTTAACCAGCCTATCCAGCCCTGTATTTTCTCCTTAAGAAGGTGAGGATTGGCTGGGGAGATGACTCAATGCATAAAAGTTCCTGTTGCACAACCATATCAGTGTTGAATCCTTGAAACTTACATAAGAAGCCAGATGTGGTGTTGAACACCTGTAATTTTAGTTCTCCTAGGGAAAGGTAGAAGGTAAATACAGGAGAATCGTCTGTAAGTCCAGGTAAGTCCATAGGCCAGCCTAGCACAGAATACACAGAAACAATAGGGCAGACCCCACCTCAATAAGCTGGAGAGAGTTAACTCCCAAAAGTTGTCCTCTGTTTCTTGCCTTCATTTGCCAATATAGTATAGATGCACCCACACCTCTACAAATCACACACACACACACACACACACACACACACACACACACACACAACTTGGTACTACTTAAAGGAGCAGAGCCCCTCAGAGGCAGTCACTGAAAACCCTCAGGTCATCTTGAAACTGGATCCTTAGAAAGTCTCTTCTCCCTCAGAAATTGTCAAGAGTGTATATAAACTTGGGGAGGGGCCTTGTAAATCTTGAGACTTCCTGGGTTTCATGAACTTCCTAAACCTCTTAAGTTATCCTTAGCTTCCTAAGGCCTAAAAGCCTCCACTCGCCATCTAGGAGAGACTATGTCAACTCAGAAGAATTGAAGTTGGAGGTAAGAAGTAATACACCAATCCCTGCTTCTTCTGGCTTTTACGTCCTCTCTGCTCTCTTCCCTCCTCTGTAATGTCTCCTGAATCTTGTATAGATACACAAATGATTATAGATATCTGCTTATTTTTTTTTTATTCTTCTTAAATTTTTGAAACAGGATCTCATTTTGTAGCCCTCACTGGCCTGGAGCTCACCATGTATTCCAGACTAGCCTCAGATTCATAGCGACCTGCGTGCTTCAGTTTCCGGCTTGCTGGGATTAAAGGTATTCTTCACCAGCATACCCTGCCTGTTTATGATTTTTTTCCATTTATGATTAAATATTGGGCCACTATGCCCTACCAGTAGCCACCGCAGCAGCAGTTGCTTATTCTCAGAGGTTTGACTGATTGGGAGTCTCTTCAGTTATCACGGCTAGTGAAAAGCAACGTTTGCCTGTATAACTGAGCAGACAATAGCAACATTCTATAGGTATAAACACAATCGTTCAGAAGACAGTTTGTCAGGCCCAGCACAGCAGCAGTAGCCTTTCTCCTGGGTCATGGCCTGGAGCCCCAGGACTTTGCTTACAGTACCCAGCAGGAGTCACTTCCTGTGGAGCTGACATAACATCTTGTTGTAAAGTTTCGGGTTATACTTTTGAGCCCTGTTCCTATTGTACCACTGACCACATTCTGCCTGGTATTTTGGTAGTGAATGCAGGTTCTCCAAAGGCAGCAGGACTAGTGACAACAATTCTCCCCAGCAGCCTGAGTTAGAACCTTCTAGCATTAAGAGACAGCATGCAAGGTAGCCTCCAAATTAATTCTCACACTGATTTATTAGGGTCCCGTAGTCAAAGTGTTTGATGTATTTGGCACTTATGATCTTGTCCCAATGTGTGCTACTTTCAGACATTCCAGTATATTCTATCTATCTAATCTATCAATCATTCGGGGCACATCTTTGCTGTTACTTGGCAGGCCCATTCATGAAGGGCACATGTCACCCCAGATTACACAGATGAAAGCAGCTATGCTGATTAGCCTTTGTCAACTTTACACAAGCTAGAGTGATGTAGGAATAGGGAACCTCAATTGAGAAAATGCTTCCATCTTTCTTGGTTGGTAGGCAAGTCTGGGAGGCACGTTCTTGATTACTGATTGATACGGTGTTTTTAGTGGTAACATCCCCGGGTAGATGCTTCTGGGTGATATAAGAAAGCAAGCTGAAGCAAGCCTCGTAGAGCAATCCAATAAGTAACATCCCTCCACAGCCTCCAGTTTAATTCCTGCCTGGGTTCCTACTGCACTGACATCCACCAATGCTGGCCTGTGCCGTTGGAGTTACAAGCTGAAATAAACCCTTTCTTCCCCATGTTTGTTTTGGTTAAAGTTGTATTACAGCAACGGAAAGCAAACTAGAGTAGAAACTGGTTCCAGAGAGTAGGCTGTTGCTGTGGCAGACCTGACTGTATTTTGGGGAGGATTATAGACATTTTGGGAATCTTAGACTGGGGAAAAGAATTTTTGAATGCAAAAAGCTTAGTGGGCAGTTGTGTTGGAGCTTGGAGGGTAGGAGCACTGAGAAAAAATGCTGACAGTGGAAGCCTGGTTTATAAAGTTTCAGAGGAAAGGAAAACTCTATCAAGGCCATTCATATGATATATCTGAATGAAGGATCTGTGGTTTCTACTCAGCTGGGGCTGAAGAATCAGCTGTGATGAATAAGAAACCAAGACCACTGAGGCAAAATGTGCTGGGAAGTATTTCTTCAGGGTCAGAGAAGCTGTAGTCCAAAGCAGGCCAAGAATGCTCTTCAAGCTTGCAGCCAAACTTGGTAATGCATAAGAATCTCCCACGAATTACTGGAGGGTTTTTGCATCGTGGAATGGCAAAATTGAAGGAGCCATGGAGAGAAGATAAGGCTTGGCACTACGAGACAGAGTCAGAGACCCTGAGAGGAGGGTGTTGGCAAAAACACAGCTTCAGTCTCAGTGGAGACACCAGGATATTAGAGATGCCAGAATAGTGGGATGGCTACCAATAACAATGGCAGGTATGGAGTAGAGCCAGCTCGAGCCTGCAGGGTCAGCTGTGTTTGCTTCACAAGGAACAGCTGGAAACATTGAGCTACTCCAGCCTTATGGAGCCCAGAAGATCATGAATTCCAGACTTCAGACACTGAGATTTTTTTATACTTCTGGAATTGGGTTTTGCCTTGGTTTGACTGTGACTGTGTCCTGGTTCTTCCCTCTTGTAGTAAGAAGTATTTAACTTGTTTTGTTGTTGTTTGTTTTTATGGGACTCCCTAGTTAAGAGACTTTGAACTGCTTTAAGTGTGAGACCTTGGTGATAAACAAGGCAGGAAAGGTTACTGGATTAACAGTGATGTGTTTATATATCAGGGTGACCAGGGGTCAATTGTCTTTGTTAGGTTTTTGTCAAGCTAGTGTAAACTGAGAAGAGGGAATCTCAATAGAGAAAATGCTTCCATCACGTTGACATCTAGGCCTGTGTGTGTAGTGTTTTCTTGATTGGTGGTTGATTTGACAGAGCCTAGCTCACTGTGCATCATACCACCCCCTAGGCGGGTGTTTCTAGTTTGTATAGGAAAGCCAGCTGAGCAAGCCATGGGGAGCAAGTCAGTAAGCAGTGTTCCTCCATGACCTTGCTTCAGTTCCTGCCTCTAAGTTCCTACCTTGAGCTCTTGGCCTGAATTCTTTCAAGGTTGTGCTGTGACCTGAGATTTGTAAACTGAAATGAACCATTTTATTACAACCATAGGAAGCAAGCTAGACCAAAGCCATCCTTGAATTCACTCAAACGACATTCTCTTCTCAGATGGCTCATCCTGGGCTTCATGTCTCACCCCCTCATAGAAGGAAGAAGCATGCCATTGCCACTAGAGCAAGAAGAAGATATAGTGTCATTATGCCACATGAGTAAAGGCAGCCATGTCTAGATTGGTCTCATAGATGCTGCATTCTCAGATCACACAAAGTAAGTAGCATGTCTTATCATCCATCACTGGTGCCTCTCCAATCTTATCTTTTGCTATGTTTGGCACTTACTTGGGTACCAATTTCATTCTGCCACTCTACTAGACAGACATGAATCAATGTGCATTCACTCCAGATTGGGCAGTGATGATAAAGCAAATGACCACTCTTACCCAAGTCTAGTTTGGTGAACCACATGCCCAAATTCCTTATAGAAGCATGTATAGGTCATGGGGGATTTGAAGAAGACCATTTTCTAAAAGGACCACAGTATTGTGGAGTATGGCACATAAAGTTGAATCCCTGGAGTTCCCAGCCCATCTTTCAGGCAGATCCTCTGAAGAGACTCCTCTTCTGGCAAGTATTTGTTACTCATATTATCTTGAGAAGATGAGGTCTGGTAAACTATGTAACATTCTGAGCTTGTTGAAGTCTTGACAGTTTCCTGAGCCTTGACACCTTCCTTTCTCCCTCTGGGAGCAAATGTTTTAGTTCAGAAGAAACACATACACAGCACATCGTCAATGGCTTTTCTTACATATTTGGGGGATGTCTTTATAAATGTCAATCTCCTTTTTCTCATGCCAAATACAACTGTGGCATAGTAGATTTAACTCATTTTCTTATGAGGAATATGGAGATACCTGTGAGACCAAAACAGAAAAAAAAAAATCTACCTTGCAGGTTAAGGGTTCTGTTTGCAGTTAAGATAGTCAAGAAGTCCTTGTTTTTCTTGTGTTAAATCCTTGCAAGTTAAGGTTTCTATATAAGTTTCTGTTTCTTAGATCTGACATTAAAATTCCGAACATGTTTTTCAACTACACTAGCCCCCATTCACATGACAAAACTATCATTTCGCCATTTGAGATACTTAGCACCCTTGTGTGGGGGAAAGGATTTTTTAAAATGTCTGTTTGCAGATGATCCGGCTTTATACATAAAAAAAAATGCAGAGGACTTCACACATGGACACAGACATGGGAGCTGGTAGGATGAAAATAGAAATAATTGAAAAATTTTAAAAAGTTATAGAATGCAAAGTCAATATACCCAAATTTGTTGTGTTTCTCTGTGCCAATAACAAAGTAATTGCAAAGGAAATTTTAACAAATATTCATGGACAAACTTAATAAAGGCTTTTAAAAGGTAGTTTCTAAGAGTTTAGGCGATTCTGGGCCAAAGAAACAGAGCCAGAAGCATCAATCTTCCTGACTTTAACTACTGCACACCTGCTAAAAGCAGATTTTCCAGAACCATGCTTGCTTTTTTTGCTTCTTTCCCTTTCCTTCCTCCATCTCTCCCACCCCAACCCACTCCACCCTCTTTTTTGTACTTTTCTTTCTTTCCTTTTCCACTCCTGATGGTTGAGCCCTGGGCCTCAAACATGTTCAGCAGGCTATCTGTCCTTGAGGTACACCCTCAGTCCTGACTATTTCTGTTTTGTTTTGTTTTGTTTTTTTAATTTTTTTCAGTCACATGTACTATGCCTGCTGTGTTATTTCCCTGCCTTTTGTGGTTTAGTTTGTTTTATCTTATTGGGGACTGGAGTTATATCCTGTAATCATAGCTTCCAATAGTTAATTTATTTGTACATTTTAGCTCTATTCCTTAAGTCTATGTACATTCAGATTTAAATATAGGCTCTCATTCAAATTGTCTTGAAATGCCTTGTCTCCTGATATGTATATGTTTGAGATACTGAGTATATTAAAGACTGTTTTTCTTGTTTACTTACATTTTACTGAACTGTAGTTTTAAATTACATTTTATCATTTTTATTTTGCATAATTTCTTTTAAATTTATTAAATATTAGGATAAACAACTCATAATGAGCTACAGTCTTAATTTGTTTTCTGTTGTATTAACAGAGCACCTCATACTGAGTAAATTATGAACACGAGAGTTTACCTACTTTACATACCTCTAGAAGCTTAGATATCCAAGAACATGAGCATCATGTGGAGGTTTCCATGATGCATTGGGGGTGGGGTAATGAGCACTCCGAGAGGGAGGGAGGACTTGGGAGTCCACTTCAATCAATGTACAGAATGAGATTGTCTCTTGATCGGGAATTTATTTCAGAGGAAATGGCATTAATCCATTCCTACTGGAAGAACTCTCATGACTTAACCACTTTTGTAAAGATTCATTTCTTAATATCAAATTGGCAATTAGGAGGTAGGGAGGTGATTCCTTCCATAAAAGAAGGAGAATATGAGTTTGCGTCTTTGGCACCTACATTAAAAGCTTGAGCAAGGTCTGGTACACATCCATGATCAACCCAAGTGCTTGCTGGGGAGGTAGGCAGAGACAGACATCACGAGCCAGGCAACCTAGCCATATGGATGAGCTCCAGGTTCAACAAGACACCTTACCTCAAAAAAAGAAAAAATAAGCTGGTGAATAACTGAGAAAGACATTCTATGTTGACTCAGGCCTCTACACAGATGTGCACCCATATGCACACATGCATACACACCTGACACAGAAGTCCTCAGATCTACACATCCATACACCACAGCCACACAGGCAGTTAAATTCAGCATGTGTTTTGACAAAGACTTTCCAATTGCAGCATCTTCATTTTTAATGCTCTAACTTTGTTCATTTTTGAAGAACGACCATATACTATGAATTTGGAGTGTCTAGAAAACATTCCTATTCCACATTCATTTTTAATGTTATTTTTGTAGACTTAGAGTTCTGGGGGATTTTGTTTTGCTTTTTGGTTATTGTTGTCTCAAAATAATGCTCTCTTGGCTTTTTTTTTTTTTTGGTGATAAATCCATGGTTGTTTGTCTTCATTCCTATCATCAGGATACCAACCCTGCCTAAAGATGGTTTGCAACATCTTCAATGCAATGGGCTCATATTTTCTCTGTACTTTGACTGACAGTATAGAAACTCTCATCCATTGTTTCTTTGAGTATATTTGGTGATTTCTCTTCCTCTTATGGGAAGGCATTACATTCACAATATCAAGCATGTCTCCTGGCTGGAGGAATTTTAATTCCTAAATAAACACGCAGGGATCTCGCTCCCTGTGAACCATCCTTTATGGAAGTGTTAGTAGGAGTTGACAACATAGAACCTGAATTCAGTTTTCTCAGGAATAGTTCCCTACACTGACAGCCTACCCTAAAAGTGTCCCTAGTCATAGTCTCTTGATATTCATGCCCTGGTGCAGAGGTTTCAGGCTAGATAGTTGCATGAAGTTGACCAATGGAACCATTAGGATACAGCAGAAAAGACAGAATATAATTTCAGAGGCAAAAGATTTTGCATTCTTTTGTTCTGACATCTTGGAGTCATTGTTCTGAGGGAATCCAGAACTCATGAGGAAAAACAAACATCCCTGTGGGGAGGTCTGCCTGGCAAGGAATTGAGTCCTTCTGCCAACCACAATCGAGGAAGTAAGATCTGCTTACAGCCACGTGCTGTGGCCATCAGGAAAGAATTCTTCATGTGACCATGGCCTGGTCCTTATTTTGAATATAGCTTTATATAGAAGTTAAAATAGCACATCTAAACTGTTTGAGGGTTGTTTCATTATATAATGTTTACTGGTTTCTCAATCTGATGAGTTGCTGGATAATTTGGTACATACCAACAGAAAACCAAGGCATATTTCTTCATTGTCCTAAGAGATGAAACTCTAGGTTAGGACACTTTCCCTCTACCTTTTGGTGAAGCCCTTCTTCTTCTTCTTCTTCTTCTTCTTCTTCTTCTTCTTCTTCTTCTTCTTCTTCTTCTTCTTCTTCTTCTTCTTCTTCTT
>JANHMN010000002.1:56356908-56468753 GCA_030674055.1 Rhabdomys pumilio
TTCTTCTTCTTCTTCTTCTTCTTCTTCTTCTTCTTCTTCTTCTTCTTTGTCATCATCTTCTTCTCCTTCTCCTTCTCCTTCTCCTTCTCCTTCTCCTTCTCCTCTTCCTCCTCCTCCTCCTTCCCCTTCCCCTCCCCCATCCCCTTCCCCTTCCTCTTCCTCTTCTTCTTCCTCTTCTTTCTCTTCCTCCTCCTCTCCTCCTCCTTCTCTTACTCCTTCTCCTTTAATTTCTTACTTCAATTGAAATGGAACATCTATACTGCAAGAAAGCTTACTACTTTTATAGAGAGAGTGGTTTTTTTATCATTTGTCATTTTCATATCCTTATGGTGGCATATGGGATTTAAGAAATTCTGTAAACCTCAGGGATTCCAGTCTATGTGCTAAGCTATGGGTCACTGTCTGCTGTGTCTTATAGTTCTGGGGCCTCTGATATATTTGCTGCTGTGTATCTGTATGTTACTTTTCTATTGTTATGGTAAATCACCATGAACAAGAAAACTTATGAGTCTATTTGGCCTTATAGATCTATATAGTTAGAATCCATGAGTATAAACCAGAGGCAGCAGGCATCATGGGTAGAGCAGCTAGCTGAGTGCTCCCGTATTGAACAAGTACAAAGCAGAGAAAACAAACTAAAAATGGTATGTCTTTGTTTTGTTTGGTTGTTTGGTCAGTCGGTCCGGTTGGATGGTTGGTTGGTTGGATGGTTGGTTGGTTGGTTGGTTGGTTGGTTGGTTGGTTGGTTGGTTGGTTCGGGTTTTTCTCTTTCAAGACAGAGCTTCTCTGTGCAGCCCTAGCTGTCCTGAAACTTGCTTTGCAGACCAGGCTGGCCTCACAGATCTTCCAGTCTCTGCCTCTTGAGTGCTGGGACTAAAGGCCATGTGACACCTTCACCCGTCAGAATGGTGTGGATTTGGAAACTCTATTTACAAACTTCCTCCAGCAATGCTATGCCTCCCAATTCTCCCCCAAACAGTGCCACCAACTGGGAACCAAGTAAATGCCCAAGACTATGGGGGACATTTCTGTCAAACCACCACAGTGACCAATACTGATCCTACTTCAGGAATATAAAGTTTGAGAAGGCAAAGTCAGAGTACTGTGTGTAAGATGTCCTAAAGAACACTCTGGAGGAGGAGGATTGGATTTTCCTATTCTGCTTCTATAGTCTCACAAAACACAAATTGCAAATGGCCACGTAATGGCCAGAGCAGCTTCAAAGTAAAGAAGGAGCTTGCAAATGCTGAGCAACTTGTGATGATTGACAGCTTTGTTGACAAATGTGTGAACCTGGTTCACTTGTCAGAAGGTAGTAGATGGCCATTAAGATATACTGGCTTGCTGAAGGGAACTAGGGGCCAGGTTGTAGGAGTGAATAGTGCTACATTTGGGGGTTCTGTTTAGTTTTTCGAGGTGCATGTATATGCTTGCCTTCCTTAAAACATGTGCTTTTTAGACTGTGAAGAGGTTCTGAGGTTGTTTCAAAACTGTGGTATGTGGTCTTTTCTCACAGCCCATTTTCCAGTTATATGTTAAGTGGTTTAGTTTCTACAGTGGCTAATTTGGGATATCAATGTATCTGGACTGAATGATGCCCAGAAACCTGGTGTTCCTCTGAGCATGTTTCCAGGGAAGTCCCGACTTGACTGTACCACTACTCAGTTGCAAGTATAGATGGTGGAACAAAGAGAACCACCCCTCCAGTCTCTCTTTCTTGATCCTTTGCTCCCCATTTCTCACTTCCAGGAAGGATAAAATTTCTGCTGCTGTCTCCCTTCAACAGCAGATTTGCAGCTTTTTATTTTTTTTTCTTTACATTTTCACTCCTAGAGCCCCACCCTGCTTCTTGGACTCTAGCTATACTTCCAGACTGCAGACTGCCATTGTGGAACTGTTAGCCTCTGTGCCTGTCTGAGCCAGTCCAATAATCGTGCTACTGGGTCTATTTCCCTGGATAACCTTGCCTAATAAAACCCCTGGCTTAGCAGAGTCTCCAAGGACCAAACAGCAGAAACCCTGAGATGGGATGCTGCATACTGATGGTCACTTGACTTCCTGTTCATAATCTTAACCTTCATGATTGGTCCATAGAGAGTTATATCAGGCCAACACCTCCAGTGTGAACTTTGTATGTACATGATTGCCGTCCTCTCTATTAACTGATGATGAGTCCTCATGTTGTACATTACAAGGCTGAGGATGTAACGCCACTCTTTCAAGCCATGTGGCTGGAAAGTGGTGGACACCATGCACAAGCTGTGGTCTTTGGCTCCTAGAGCCCACAGACTTCCCACTGTGATGCATTACCCATCATTTTAAGCAGTACTGGTTTCAGGTCTCCAGTGCTGCACAGTTAAGAAGTGCGGACTCCCTGGCAAGTTTGGAGCCAGCTTTCTCCTCCCTAGGAGGTCAATCCTTTGCATAGAAACTAAATGGTCTGCAACAAGACATGGCTTTCGCCATTGAGTCTTCACAGTTTAGAGCCCTTCTATGATCCATGATTCTGACCCTGGCAGCTCTCACTGCCAATCCCTGGGCCGAGGCTTGGCTGAATAATGGTCCCTAGAGTTTACTCACTCCCTCAGCCTTCATTTAAATGCAGAAGGGCATGTCCCATTCAGAATGACCTGCAGCTGTGCTGTGCACCCTGGATGCTGTGCCTCCTGGGTGCTGTGCCTCCTGCATGTGGATGAATTAGCTCTATCACAAGCTCACTGCCAGAAGGGGCTAAATGCAAGAGTTGATGCTATTGAAGGCCATTGGTACTGAGAGCAGTGATTCTCAAAGTGGGGCTCCTAGCCTATAGCAACCTCACCTGGAAACTTGTTAAGAAGTTGTATTCTGGGGTGGAGAGATGGCTCATCGGTTAAGGGCACCGGCTGCTTCTCTGGTCCTGAGTTCAATTCCCAACAACCACATGGTAGCTCACAACCATCTATAATGAGATCTGATGCCCTCTTCTGGCAAGCAGGTGTATATGCAGATAGAGCACTCATATACATAAATGGATCTTTTTAAAAAGAAATTATATTCTTAGACTTCAGCCCAGAAATTTGGGAATTGGCTTCAGGAAACCTGAGTCTTAATAAGTTCTCCATGAGTCTGGCATATGCTTAAGTTGGCTCGCTACTGGCTTTGGGAGTATTCACAATAGAACCAGACATTCAAATTAATACCCCAGTATTAATTTCTGGAAACTGAGCGATTTTATATCAACATAAAGTCACTTCTGAATGGAAAAAAATAGTTTCCTGTTTGTTCTGAAAAATCACTAGAGGAGGCTAAGAACTTGTCATCAGTTGTCTTTGGAGCTTGAAACTGCACATAGTAAGAGGTGGTGGGAGTGAGTTGGGAATCCACTCTGATATGGCTCACACCCTGTAAGAACAGCAGATTCAGCACCTCGCCGGCCCGCTTGTCCAGCTTCTCACTTCTGTAGCCACCCTGTGGGACATCTAGGATTCCTTCTAAGAGGAGACAAAAGAGCTGTCTGCCTGGCTCTTGTCAGTGGCTGAGTTGACAGCTTTATGTCCTCAGAAGTGGGAGGACCTGAAAGGAGGTGTCATGAGACTGTATCCGTGTGGCAGGAAGGGAAGATGGCTATTTTTATAGAGGAAGAAAAGCATCGAACAAGGGGAAATTAGATGGGAAGACCATAAAGGTCTCAGGTTGGCAAAACCAATTAGTAGATGTTTATGAAAGATAACCCCTGAGGTCAGAGAGGATTTGCTTTGATGTGGGTACCCTTGGGTTTGCAAGATGGATTAGCATCCTTTCTACTTGTGGTTAAGGGAGAAAGACCCCAGTCTCCTGCTGGAGACTCCAGCCAGCTGCGTGCCCTTGGGCAGGCGACTTAAGGTTCCAGGCAGCAGCCTATCTTCCTCCGATGCAGGAGAGGATGATGACCTGCCAACAAATTCTTTCTGATTTCTGCAATGCTGGGGGGACACGGCAGAGCTTCCTGTGCTCATGGCTGACTCCCTGGGCTTTCTGCACTCTCTCAGTCTCCTCTGCCTAATTTGAAGGGAAAGGTTTTCCACTTCCATTCCTAGCCCATTCCAGCCTCTTTCAAACAAGAGTTTCTTATATCTAAATGGGAACAAACCCCAGTGAGTGACCTGGGGAGCTCCCAGCTCTTGGATGATGCTTGCCTTATTGTGAACCATGGAACAAAATTGGGCTGCACCGTAGGGTCCAAATCAGGTTTTTTTGTTTGTTTGTTTGTTTGTTTGCCTTAAACTTTGAGTGTGCTGCACTCATGGATCTTTTATTAAAAGCCTCATCGGGAACATTTTCAGAACATCTAAGGTGATGGAAACGGATTCTGCAGAAAGCAAAGAAAGCCAAATTTCCATCTCATGTTTCCATGGAACAAGATAAGGTGCAGATTCCAATTGATAAGGCAAACTTGCCCAAGTCCTGGACGAGTGGGGCTGCTATACCCAAGGAGGAAGCCATGCTGTGTGGCTTGGCAACAGAGTGTTTGCCCAGAATGCATTACTTCTTACCCAGAGTTCTCACCCAAGTACAATCCCAGAACACTTTCTCTCTACACTGAAAATCAGCAACTCCCCAAAGTTGGTTTCCTTTCCTGCCTCAGCTACTCTGTGAATCAAGGATCTAAGTGGTTTGCTATTTCAGTTAATGCTAGCAGCCGTGCAGAAGGATGGATATAGTCTTGAGGACTACCCTCAGTGTTAGCATTCCTTCTAGGCTTTGCCGAACAGTTAACTGGCAACAGGCAGGTAAGTCTGGCTTGTGCTTGCTATAAAAGGGGCTGTTTGTGTTTGAGCCTCTCTGTCTCTGTCTCTGTCTCTGTCTCTGTCTCTGTCTCTCTCTGTCTCTCTCTGTCTCTCTCTGTCTCTCTCTCTCTCTTCCTCTCTCTGTCTGTCTGTCTCTATGTCTCTATCTGTCTCTCTCTCTCTCTCTCCTCTCTCTCTTCCCTTCTCAATTCCCCTTCTCATACCCTGGTACCTCAAGAAGAAGGGATGCCTCAGCATGGGCCCGCCGAGGCACCCCTCCCACCTCACCATATCTGGCTCTATAAAACATAGCCTGGTCTTTTTTTCTAAAATACAACACTTAGCTCTATACAGAAGGACTCTGGTCCCACACACTCTTGACTCTCATACTTATATTAAAGGTGGGGCTCCAGAGAGTAACATGCTGTGGCATACAGCAGAGAAGTAGAGATAGATCAGAAACAGACTCTATACTCGAGGGTGTGTGTGTGTAGTCTTGTGTGTGATTTGAAGATTGTTTTCTCCTATGTGGGTCCTGGGTATTGAACTCAGTTCATTAAATTTGGCAGCAAGCTTTTTACTACCAAGCCATGATGTCAGCCCAGAACTCAGGCTCTTGCCCAATATGCTTAAATGTCTATCTCTGCCCCTAACTGTGATCACCATTCTAAGTCTGTGTTCTATCTATGTGTTGTAGCCTGCTTTCACAGAGTATAGCCACTGAAAGGGAACTTATCTTTCTTATCTTTCATCTTCCATTCCAGTCTCTATCTGGACTGATCTCCAATACCTGCTTTCATAGTAACATCTCCTCTTACATGAGTCCCCCAGAGTAAAAACAAACAAACAAACAAACAAGCATACTGATGACTTTACAACTATATCTGCAACATGTAATCAAGACCAGGAGACTCCTTTGTCTTTAATCTATTTTATCAGTGAATCAAAAACAACTGATTAATATGCGTATGTGAATAGGATAGGCTATGATGAAACATCTTATAAACAAGTCTGCAGCTGTGTCAGGCAAGCTTCTATTTTCACTCTGGAGTCTCAATTTATGATAAACTTTTCCTGTGCTGTCATTGCCATCTGCCCTGTGAGACTCTCAGGAAGCTCGACGTGTCAGCTTCAGTCCCATTCTAAGTAGGAGCTCTGACAGCTCAGCTCTGAAGATGAGAAGCAACCTTCTGTCCCCATCCTCTTGGAGGGGAAAAGGGTGCCAATATCTACCCTGCTCAACTCCTGAGACATTTTGTGGTAGCTCTGTATGAATGAGCTTGGGAAGCCAGAAGATACCACGAAGTATAAGATGGCATCACTCCGCCTAGGAAGCTACTACCAGAAGAAGGTGCATTTTGCCAATTTCTGCCCCTGACACCCAGTTCCCCAACTGTGGGTCGAGCAAACGTCTTTTCAGGAGGATTCCCCTGCCTCTCCACATGGCTTGTGGCTTGCTTTCTGGACCAGCAGTCACTGGAAATGAGTTAGAGGTGCTTGTTTGAGTCCCCACCCTTACCAACTGGCTCAGAATCACAGGGTCCTTTGGAAAGTGACCGAACTAAATGTTAACTCCTTCCCAGAGTGCCACAAAGACCAGTTTCTTGATACATGTAAGACATACTATATTTGAATGTCTCAGGCCATACTTATATTGAGAAAATAAAAAAGAAACCCCTTAATAAAGCCATTAAACAAAAAAAGTGCCATATGCCAATCTGGATATCGTTTATATAAAATGCAATATTTAGTTTTTAAAAGAGGATCACGTTTATACAAATCTCAAAATTATTAAGATATTGATGGGCAAATACTTGCCACTAAATAATTCTTTTCCCTTACGAGGACACTGGGACATGATTTCATTGCAGTAAAACTAGAATCATGGCCAGGGAGATAGAACTGAGTTTCATTCATGGACCACATGGTGGAAAGAGAAAACTAACTCTCAAAAGTTGTCCTTTGACCTCTACATGCGTCCTACACGTGCACTAAATAAATTTAATAACAATAAATGTTAATAGCTGTTGCTTTGGGCATTTTCCCTGAGCAATCCATATATATATAATTTATATATATTATATAATTCATATGAATTATATATAATTTATATATATAATGAATCAATATATATATCTATATTCTTCTAAGAAAGGAAAAACAATATTATGTTTGAAAACATACTATAAGGTTTGCCCCCTTACAGTTACTTATTTTGTCTTATTATTCCATTTAATTTTATTTACTATAAATAATTTTCAAGCAAAAAGCCATCAAGTGTATATCAATGCATAGCTCATAATAAGCAACCCTATCTCATACCACTGCTAGTTGGTGTTAGTTATTAACAATCCATGAGTGTCAATCAACTTGGTAGAAGGTTATGAGAGACTATTTCAAATCTCCTACCCTGAAGAAAATTGAAACAAATCTATAAAACATAATGACATTATGTTGATCAGTCATAAATCACTCAAAAACAATAAAGGCAGCTAGAAGAAGAAGAAAAAAAATCAAATAAAGCACAAAAGTGCATAACCCAGGGAAAGATGCAGCCTGTTAGAAATATGTTCTTAAGCCTTTTTGCCAGAACTTGATGTACCACAGACAACAAATTAACCAAATTACATACTTCCGAACACACCAATCCAGTGAATCATTAACTGGTATTTTCAACTACAATCAAAATACTTGTGGTTTATGCAAACGTTTTGTTTGTTTATGTTTTTGTTTAATATGTTTTTTTCAGAGGTTAAAGGTGGGGGGTTGGTGGGAATTGCTAGCAGGCATTTCTTTTCCTTTAATTTGCTGGAGAAAAAAAATAGAACTGTTTAATTTTTAATTTGGAGAGAATTTTCTATAGTGCGGTTCTCAAACGTCAGTAGTGTCTGTCAAACACAAACCACTGGCCCCACGAAAGAGTCTGCTCTAGTAGGTGTTGGGAGGGGGCCAACTTCTCCACCAGCTTCCCTGGTCAGAAAAGCCTGTGAAGGGGCGTTCCCCCAGCCCATGCTGAGGGTTTGGGGCAAGCACATTTATTCTATTGCTTCTTCCACTGAGATTATCCCTTGCGGATCAGCCTTCAGCCTTGTCACTGGGGAGTGACTTCTCTTGAGTCCAACTGAGCGTGTTTGCTAATTAGCTCCAATTGGACAGACTTGCTGGCAACAAAGTCGGCGCAGGGAGGTTCAAAGAAACTCTGCCACCCTCCCCACCTCTCTCCTTCAACAGAGACAAATTGAAAACTAGAAAAGGAAACCAGCTCAAAGAAAACCATCAAAATTAGAGTCAGAATATAAGCTAAAGCTCGAAAATTACTTAAATCATTTAATCCGGGTAATTAGCAAAACACCTTGAGATAATGCTATGCCTTCCACGCACTTCACAAGATTCGCCTCCCGTAAAGCACATTTAATCATTAAAAGCTTGCACGGTGCTTGCCACAAGCCCTGCACTGTTTGAAGCACTCTGCTGATAAAACCATTTAATTCTCACCAGTATTGCACAAAGGAGTCCCCCTACTCCCTAGTCCTCCAGCCTCTTTTTTTAAATGATGAAAACACTGCCATATAAGACAGGTTAAAAAAAACCAAAAACGCCAAGTTCTCACAGCCCTTTAAGGGAAGGCTCAGAGATTCGGACCTAGGTAGTGTGAATCCATTTGGCCCTTTATTGCCAGGCACTGGAGCTCATGTATTGGTTCAGGTAAAAATCAGCCTTGTCAGTTAAAAATGTGCCTGCCCAGCTGGGTAGTGATGGCTCATGCCTTTAATCCCAGCATTCCGGAGGCAGAAGCAGATGAATCTCTGTGAATTTAAGCCTAGCCTGGTCTACACAGCGAATTCCAGGACAGTGAGAACTATTACACAGAGAAATCCTGTCTCAAAAAACAAAACAAACAAACAAACAAAAAAGGGGTGCCTGCCCTTTAGACTCATCAGTATCTGGACCTTCCCTGGCCAACTGACCTTCAGAGATGCTGCCAGGCACTGGGTATGTTCCAAAGGGGTCCAGGTAATCGAAACGTGTGAGAGAGTCTAGAGAACAGTAGCTTGGTCAAAGCGGTATTTCCGTTTGCTTTCTATTGTGTAACTTTAATTTTTTAAAATCTTATTTTTAATGATGGTTCTTAAACATTTTCACCTCTTTTGTAGCCTACCACCCACCAGAGGTAGTAGAAAAGAAAGGATATAGGGGTGGGGGTGGGGGTGGGCGTGTTTAGAAAAGTTCTTTGGAGCAACTCCGGTCTGTGTTGTTTGGAGACCGGCAGTTCAGTGGTCAGCAGGCAGCGGCAGCTTGATACACTTGCAAACACCTCACGGATACACCAGCAGTCCAGTTCAGTAGAGTTGGGTTAGCAACAGCAGTGACATGACCTAGCAGAGACACACAGGCCTCAGCCTTGGCTGCAGTCAGCAGGAGGGACCAGGAGGGACACAAAGAAGCTCTAGGCTGTGCCTCTCTCAGCGAAGCAAAGACTCAGACCCAAAATCATTGCACAGCTAGCTGCACCAGCAAGCCAAGCTCTGCCTTCATCACTCCATGGAATCCTATACCCTCCAAACATCACATGCCCTCCACATGCCTTGCCTCAGCACCGGTCTTGCCTCAGCATGTGCATCCAATCAGTCTGAGTCCTTGGAAGCAGTAACAAACTGCAGCATACCACCAGAAATTTTTTGGTGTGTTTCTCTTTATTGGATCCCGACAAATGTAGCTCAATTACACAATGTAATGCAGACCCATACATGCATGTTGTTAACAAAGAATCCTCTATCACGTGTCCTTTCACGTGCTTGCTCTTTCCTGTGTCTGCTTCAGCGTAACGTTCCTGCACAAGTCGGCCTTAGCCTTTCACACCTGTGTCCACTTTAATGAAAGTTCCTTCACGTGTTTGCCCCAGCAATACACCATCCAACCAACTTTCCAAAGAACCCTTAAGTTTCCACTTCACTATCGCTCTGCTGAGACACGCTGACCAAAATCAACTTAGGAAGGGAAGGGCTTATTTGGCTTACACTCCCGTGTCACAGGTCATCATTGAAGGGAGCAGTGGCTGAAACTGATGTAGAAGAATGGAAGAGTGCTGCTCACTGCCTTGCTCCCCATGGCTTGCTCAGCCTGCTCTCTTATAGCACCCAGGACCACTTGCCCAGGGGAGGCACCGCCCACAGTGGGCTAAGCTCTCCCATATCAATCATCAATCAGAAAATGGCCCATTGTCATACACAGCACAGGTGCCAAAAAGATAGAAGCAAGTCCCTAATTGAGGTTCCCTCCTCTCCAGTGGCTACTCTGTATCTAGTGTACAACTTTGTATCTGTGTACAGCACAATCAGCACAATAATCAAAAGCAGTAAGAGGATAGGAGATAAGGACCTTCAAGCACTGGCACTGCTGAGGATGGAATCACCATTTGCACACATGTGCCTGCACACGCGTACACACACACACATGCACATACACACTCACATGCACACACTCTAAACCAGGATCAGTTAAAGCCGTGGTTCTCAACCTTCTTGTTGCTACAACCATTTAATGCAGTTCCTCGTGTTGTGGTGACCTTCAACCATAAAACTATTTTCATTGCTACTTCATAGCTATAATTTTGCTACTGTTATGAATCATAATGTAAATATCTGATATTCAGGATACCTGATAGGCAACCCCCCCAAAGGGACCATAATCCACAGGCTGAGAGCCACTGAATTAAAGCATACAGGATCCAGATATAAAATATCAATGAGGGGTTTTGTATTAAACAGTTATTATTTTAAATAGAAATGGTAGGGCATAAAAACAAAAACCATACTCCTTGTAAGTAAGAGGAGGCTCCAGGTGACTACCCAGAACACAGACCCACAGAGCTAGGGCTACCCAGAGCAGCAGAGTAGCAGAGGATGCCAGCATCCTCATGGAAACTTCTATCCCATCATGGAAACTCATAAGAAATACAGTCTCAGGTCTGCATTATTTGTTCATGTCACGAGTCCTGGGAGGCAGGGTGCCCAATGAACTCTGTGGGGTATAGTTCTGAGATCTGAGCCTCTCTCTGAAGCCTGCATCAGTGGCAGATGTGGGATGCCCTGACCTGGGGGTTCACATTGCCCCATCAGGACCATGGGATGCAAACACACTGGCATTTATAGTTCTCTGCTTTAGCACGCGGATCTTCTGCAAGCATTGGCAGCATGTCTCATCTGTGGTCCTTCCTTCAGTTCCTCCTATGAATGTCTGACCAGTCCCCACCACCACAGATGTGATGATCTTCCCCTCAGAGCCACTAAAGCAGACAAGCCTGCCCTCTGGATGACACAGATCCACGACTGGTGCAAGTTCCTAATGAATTTCTGAGCTGGGACTAATCCAACTAGTTGTCTCCTTTTGCTCCTGTTGTATCCCAGCATGGCATCATGCCTAATGTGGCTGCTAGGTCACCATGCAGACAGAATAACCTGGGTCTTTGGGAAAAGATACAGGACGACCAATCAGAGAAGCTGTGCAAGAAGAGGGCACAGTAAAACAGCCAGGAGGCAGAATGGGCAGCCTCTGAGATAGGCTGGGAGACAGGATGACCCCTGCATATCTGGCAACCCATTCCAGACTGCCTGAAGGGTAAGAGAATAAAGTTCAGTTGCTTTAAGCTTCTGAGTTTGTGACAACTTCTTACAATGGAAGAAACGAATACAATTCTCAAACAAATGCATGGCTCCTACTGAAGCCATCACTCCAATGTAGGTGAGAGGCCAAGGAGAACAATTCTCAGTATCCCACCAATCCTGGGTGCTGAAGAGATCTGGGAAGAACAGTTCTCAGTGCATCACCAGGTCCAGGTCCATTGGTGCTTGATGACTAGGTGGGTTTTCTTTTTGTTTTATTTTATAATGGTGACTGCCAGTTTAACCAGACTAGCCAGTAGATTCCTGGCTCCTCCTGCCTCTGCCTCCCCAGTGCTAAAATCATAAGTGTAAGTCCCTATTTCTCTCATTTATTAGCTGCTTGATATGTGCCCAAGTCATGCATGTGGTTTTGCCCCTGAATAACATATTCCACGGAAGGATCTGTAATCTCCCTGCTGCTATTTGCAGTGGACCATCCTGCCATCTCTAATTCCACTTCACCTGTCACAAGGTCACACAAGACACTGCAGAAAAAAACAGTGACATCCTCCAAGCCTCCAGTGCATCAAATCCTGGGCCTCTTCCTTCTGGCTGAACTCTAAGTTCCCCTGGCTTCACACTTAACTCTGTCCTGTGGGACTTCTTGACTTATCAGGGAACACATGGAAGCCCTGTACTTCCTATAGTAAGTGTGCCTGAGCTGCCTGAGGAACAGCCCTTCTCTGTGTTCAGACTTCTAACCTAAGGATGAATGTAGTTCATGGAGGATAGGATGTCGGGTGTGAAATACCAGAGTGTCAGATCAACTCTAAGGAGAACACCCACATCTTACCATAAGCTGAGGGAAACTCTGTCGCAGTACAGCCTAGATATCTGTGTCCTATGTAAAGCTTCCAAGAAACTGTAGATTGCAGTCAACTGCTGACATCATGATGATCTGTTAAGAGATCAATCATTGTAGTGGCTTGAATAAGAATGGCCCCCACAGGCTCTGATATTTGAATCTTTGGTCACCAGTAAGGAGAACTGTTTAGGAAGGATTAGGAGGTGTGGTCTGATTGGAGGAGGTGTGTCATAGGGACAGGCTTTAAGGTTTCAAAGCCTATAGCTATCCCCAAGGCTCTCTCTGCTTCCTGTTTATGGATCAGGATGTGAGCTCTCAGCTGCTGCCACAGTGCCATGCCTGCCTGCCTGCTGCCATGCTTTCTGGCATCCCTCTGGAACTGAAAGCCCCAAATAAAACTTTCCTCTAAGTTGCCTTGGACACGGTGTTGTGTCACAGCAATAGAAAATTAACTACTAAGAAAGACAGTCATGCAGATAAGAAAATTTAAAGTTTAATTTAGGGGTTAGCCTAAACATCACTCTAAAGTTCCCACCCTGGACATCTTTCCTAGCCACAGTGTAGTCATTTGGGTCATGGAAGTTAGTATCTTTGGGCATATCCTGTTCTCCCTTTGGAGGTCTCAATGTTGGCAGGGCTGTTTATTAGTTAAGTCATCTCATTTTGCTTGGTTGCATTTCCACATCTGCAGAGTGCTTCTCTGGGCAACTGGAAGAGCTAAAGGGCCTAGAGCAAACACCCAGCCATTGACTTTGCCTGGCTTCTCTGATTCCTTGACACCTAGGGATCATGGCTCTGTGCAAGAAAGCAACAACTCACATCATCTACTAGGCTATCCTGCTTCCCCCACAGCAGCTATGGATCATCACGGAGACTGTCATCTTGTGTCAGTGCGTGATGAGAAAGTTTCTGAGGGAGCCTGGCTGACTGATTTCTCCATCTCTTGTAACAGATGGTGCTTTGGCTCTGTGCAAGGGGCAGGCATCTGCTGCTTCAGAGCCACTAGGAGTGCCCATCCACTCTGGCCTTTGTGCCCATCTCTCTACCCACCTTTAATAATTGATGACCAAACAGTTACTGCACCTGGCTTGAGATGCAATAAGCTTCAGGTGCAACAAGCTATACCTGGCATGCCAGCAGGCAGTTCTAAAACAGCTGCAGATAGATCTTGTGCATGGCACTGACACCTACCCTCCAAAAACCACACACTGCTGCCTTTTTTTCCCAGTGGCCAGAAACCCTTTGTCCCCATAGACCATCAACATGGTAGAGTACAAATGAGAAGTGTCCTGGCTCCAAGATCGACTCTGTGGTTTTGGGGAGTCTGTTCATGGACTCTGATATACTTTAAAGTAACAATAAAGCTCTGACAACCACTTGGCAAGCTTGGGATTCCATAGAATGTTAGGACCTGAGAGGGAACCTTCTCAATGACCAGGAGAATGAGTTAGAAATCAGAACATGTGGAAGAGCCCGATCGAGAGCAAGAAGCATGCAAGAGAAATCCAGCTGGAAAGCAGAGCAGCACATCTGACTACAGAGGTCCATCCCTCAAGTTGTCAGAAGCTATGTTCTGAGGTATCAGCCAAGCCAGGCAGGTGAGAAACCTTGAGAACCAGAGCCTGAGCCATCGGTCCTTGTAGGGGAAGGCCTCTGAAGTTTTAAGAGCTAGGAAATCAAGGAAGGAGCATTTGAAGAAGTCTGGGAATAAGAGAAACACAGTGATCCTGCTGTGGGTGCCTATCTTATGGCATGCTGTGTGAACGTACACATATAAAATTACTGGCCACCTCAGCACAGTGAGGAAAGATTAAGCTCTGAAACACAGCGAGGAGTCCACCAATGTTGGGAAGGTGCTACAAAATGAGCCAGCTTGAAGGATTTGTTGATACACAGAAGGTTTTTGGGTTTTCTTTTCTCAGGCTCTGTGTGTGTGTGTGTGTGTGTGTGTGTGTGTGTGTGTGTGTGTGTGTGTCTGTGTGCACCCGCACGCTCATGCACTGTTGTGTGTTTTGCACACTATGCAGGTATGTGCACATGTGTGCAGTACAGGTGATATAGAGGCTAAAGGTGGATGTCCATGTTTCCTTCTCTCATTCTCCCCCTGAGTTTTTAAGTCAGGCTTTCTGTCTATCACTGAAGCTTGCTGTTTTGACTGGCCAGCCAGTCCTCAGGATCTGTCACCGTGCCCAACGCTGGAGTTACAGTCATACACCACCACAGTCATGCTTTTACACAGGTGCCCTGGGACTTGAACTCAGGTTCTTACCCTTGCTCTGCAGGCGCTCTGCTCACTAAGCAGTCTCCCCAGCTCCTTTTGGGGACTTTTTATAAACAAAGTTTGCCTCTTGCTTTGGCCTGCTATGGACCTGAGACACTTTGCCTCTGGATGGCATTTCCTGTCAGGCTGAACCATCAGTGTTTAAGTGCTAAGTCTAAAGAATGTTCCTAAGGGGAGAGGAGGCTAGTTGTTTTACCTAATTAATTAACATATTTTCAAATGAAGTCCAGCTGGCTCTTTCTTCCTGAGAGATGTGCAAAGCTTGTGATCTAGAGCTACGAAGAGGGCAGTCTCGGGGCTATTGTGCAATGGAAGTCCTCACACGCTTACCTTTTTGTTCTCCTCCGTACTTACCGTCGTCAGCAATATCACATCCTTCCACTAGTCTGTTGGTAGCTATGGGCAGGAGCATAGAACTCACTATGTACTTTAGGACCCAGAGACTGTAGTATGGCTCATTATCCAGCATTTCTTATCTGTAGTATTTTAAATTAGAGAACATTATGGCCTGAATTTTGCCCTCCTGTTGTAGCAGCATGGAGGAACGGACACAGCTATGCCCCTGGCAAGGACCTGTTTTCTGAGAGACTGCTGCTGGGAACTGTTTTCTTAAAGTAATATTTTCTTTCAAAATTCTCTTTAGTCTGACTTTTCTTACCATGAACTGACACTATGTTGTGGTAATCCCAGGCTCCTTCCTCAAATTATAGTTGTCTCTAGCATTTAGCTGTTTTGTTTCAAAATAATCTTACTAAATTAGTATTTAAATGGAAGTTTTTGTATGCTTTCCAAAAGGCCGGATCTCCTCCTACCAATGCCGCTATGAAACCATCAGAAACAAGTAGCTAGATTCTCAGACAATCACTACCTTCATGTTAAATTACAAACTACTGGATAAAGAGCTGATGAGAACAGAAGCTGTGGGGTCTTAGCATGATCGATCACCAGAAAAGCTTCCAATTAGAGGAAAAGACAGCCACTCACGATGTCCAGTTTGTACCAGTCTGAGGTGGAGCATAGTGGAGCACACCTGTGACTGCAGTTCTCGAGAGGCTGGAGTGGTAGGATTATGATCCTGAGGCAGCCTGGACTACACAGTGAGACTCCATTTCAAAGGTATGAGGAGAAAGTGGGCAGAAGACTTCTGTCTTGTCAAGTGGTGACCTCATAATTGTCACAAATGGGGAGTAGGAAGTGGAAGCTTACATTGAGGCTTCTCAACACAGGGAGAAAGCTTCCAAGAACATTGTTAGAAAGCCTTTTTCTGACTTTTCATGCTAGCCCAGCTTACTTCAAAATATACATCTAGACCATGAGAGGGGGGCAGGGATGTGATCAGCTCTGGGCAGACACATCAAAATGAGATTAAATGGTAATAAAGCAAAGGCCCAAATTATAGGAAAGTACCCAATTTATCTCAGAGGGAAGCCTTTGAGTTATAACAGAATACTAACCTGTCCCTTGAAAAGGTCTTCACATGAGGAGACAGGAACATACACAGGCCTGGCTCCTGATGCTGGCCATTACTCACCTGCTGGGATGGTCCTGAGGAAGAAACAGACTTTGGTCTGTTTGTTGGTCTTGGCAGGATCTGTTAGTCCAAGTTACACAGTGTGCCTGCTGAAGGGCTGTGCTGTGTCCAGTAGTAGGGTATAGATGAAAAAGCCTTGGTACAATGCCGCTGAATCACTGGGCTCTCTGGTTGCTCCAGCAACCCAGACTACTAATTTCTCATGGACTCTCCCTCACCCCTGAACTTGTGTTTCTGCACTGTATCCACCCTCTGACCCTTTTAAAACTTGTTCATTGTGATTCCTGCATTTTGGATGTTCTCAGAGTCTCATGTCAAGTTCTAAAACAATTGTTTACGTTTCCTTGTTAATGTCAGTGGAGGCATGTGTGCCATTGAATATTGTGGAGGTCAGAGGACAGAGAGTCAGTTTTCTCCTTCTACCATGTGAGAGACCAAGGGGTCAAACTCAGGTTTTCAGACTTGACACCAAGACCTTTTACCCACTGAGCCACCTCACCAGCTCCCAGTCTCGTGTGTCTTTTTCTTACCTTTGTACAGGTTTCTTTGGAAAGACTCTTCCCCAGTACTCAGCCATGTCCTTCATTTCCTTGGCATAGAAGTCCCTGTGTCATGAAGTTTTTCTGGTCCAGATATCTTTAAGAGGGATCTGTTTGGATATGGCCAGAATGATTAGAATATTGCAACAAGAACCTGAAAATTACATTGCTTTCAACTAGAACATGTTGTGAAATTTGTATACAATGGGTGCAGTCACAGAGACACTAGGAAGGAGCAGAATGGCCCTGAGCATTTTACCAGGACCTGTTTGTCCAAAGTAAAATGTGCCACTCTCCAAGAGATGTGTGTGGGTTCCTCAGTTAAGTACAGAATAAGGCCTTGGGCATAGTTTAGGAGGGAAATGGCTGAAGAGGGACACAGGAAGGAAATGAGGGGGTAAGGGAGAAGATAGAAGGTGAGGAACAAACATTGGGTTGTTGGATGATGTCTACTCCATGCCCACTGGGAACTCATCTATAGGATGTGTCTGCCCTGGGCCCCCTTAGCTCACGCATTAAAGAGTCATTTTGGCTGCTTCTCCTTTTGATTTCATTCCCAAGAAGATTTCTGATTAGGAGTTGGCTTCCTACATAGCTTTGCCTATAAGGAAGGAATGTGCCGGTCATGCTGAGAGGCATATTCCAGACAAGTGACAGCTCTCATTATAGGTGATCAAGTCAGAACCCTGGCTTTCTAACTCGGCCTTTTGAATTCAGTTAGCATGCTTCCCTCTGCCCCAGTAGGCTAAAAGCACAAGCTCTGAAGTTACAAGGCTGGGAAACAAGCCACAGACATAGCAAATTCACCTCGAAATGCCACTGCACACCCCAGACACTGCTCCAACCCCAGCAGACACTTCTTCACAGTGGCTACAGATGCCCGCATTCAGTGGTGTTGAGTGTCTTTTGTTACAGAAACACTTAGTGAAAGCAAATAGTCTTGACTCAACCTGTTAGCAATAGAAGATTTTCCCCTGTGCCAGGTTTCCGATTTTCCCATTTCTTTAAGAGTACCGGGGTGGGTTCTCAAAATGAGCTGATCTTAAGTCCCAGCAGTATTCGTCTCAACCTTGGGCTCACTTTTAATCAGAAAACCTGTCCTGTTGATTGTTTCTAATCCCTCAACTGCCTCATCTGTTTCTACAACCATGGAGCTAACTTTCACATATCTACTCATGCTGGAATTAATACAGCGACCTCCACACCATCATCACTTTGGTCTCCGATGTCAAAAACTCCACTGTTAACTAATTAATACTGTCCACTGAATCACACCTACTACCTACCAATGATCCATAATTTGTCTCAACACCACACAGGTGTCTTATTTACGGTACACACACACACACACACACACACACACACACACACACACTATACTCCATCATGCAGTCATCAGTTACCTGTTGCTGAACAGCAAACCATGCCCAGTCCTTATGCTTACAAAACTCAACACATTGCTTTTGCATATAGAATGTAGTTGGGAAGGGCTGTAAGGTGACAGCCAGTCTGGACTTCATGTATTGTCAACTAAACAGCTTGACAGGGGCCTAGAGGACTTGTGGGTAGGTGGAATGCTTATAGAACTGGCAAGGCTGCTGCTCAGGCAGTTTATTGGGATGGGTCATCTTTATATCCCCAAATGGTAGGGTTCTCTCACAGCCTGGCAGTGGGATTCCAAGGGTTAGGATCCCAGGAGAAGTAGGAAGGGGCCCTTCATATATTACCATTAGATTGAGAAGTTAAATAGAGTTAACTGTATTGTAATGACAATACCACATGAATCCAGGGAGTAGATCACGGGCACCATTCAGCAGAAAAGGTACCAAGGTCATGACTGAAAGATGGAAGGAGAAAGGGATGGGAAGCAAGATGGGATAGAGAGGGAGGAAAGAAGGCTTTAGAATGAGAAAGACTTTTGGGAAAACCTGGGCTATCACAGTAACCTGTAAATGAGTAGGTTGGTTGAGGTTACCCAGTGATTAAAGCAATAAACTGCTAAGTGAGTCACTTGAGACTAGTCAAGTGACACTTTTTCTCTAGTGAAACAAATGCCCTACAACTATATTGGTGGATCTTAGAGTTTCCCATCTCACGTTAAAAAAAAAAAAAAAGCTGAGGCCCACTAAAAAGAGGGTGACTTTCCTGGTTTACAGTTAGTGGCAGTGTTGGGGGCAGCACCTAAGCCTATTGAACTATCTTAACAGATTATTACCAAGCAAATCCAAAGCAGAATGGGCAATGTATATTAATAGCAAATGCACACAGCAATCCTTGCAAACAGGCAGATTTGGGAACACCATGCATGCTGGAGTTCACTGTTCACTGGAGCTGCAGTTACAGACCAGCACACAGGTGGCTTGTCACAGAAACTCAGCAGGGTGTGGCTGCATAGCCAAAATATTTGTAACCCATCCCCCCCGCCCCCAACCATAGAAGACATTATTACTAGTCCGAAGCCCTTGTGCACGAATTAATCTCCCTGAGTAATTAGGAGGGTGACTACTCAGGCTTCCCTGTCCTGCCCTGGAGAAACAGCAGTCAGGCGCTGACTTGCTGGGGATCATTTAATCCATGCTGGTGTGCTGGCAGCCTGCCGTTTTCCCTCAAATGCTTCAAGAACAAAGTAACCTGTTGCCACAAGCAGAAGTCATTCGGGTACCAGCTGCAACTGTGAACTGGCAGAGGCAAGTGCGCCCTTCATTACGCAATTATCCGTAATTAGGTGCTCATTACTACTTTATCACCGGGGAGTCAGCACCCACCTGTGCAAGACTGTCCTGTCGTGAGGCCTGGCAAGCCAGTGAAACAGTGCCTCACTTGTTCACTAGGAACGTGACATCTCAAGTCAGCAGTGCTAGCCCGTGCGTGTAGAGAGCCTATCCGAAGCGACACGCAGACAGATGCGGGCCATGGAGCCAAGCGTTTGAATGTGCAGATGGCATAATGCTGTGTTCGCTTTGGGGATTGCTCAAAATAGATGGACAGTTAAGAAGAAGGGAAAATGGGCAAGAGCCGCTTCATTCTCAGCGTGCGGAGACACTGTCCAGTCAGAGCAAAGCTGCCTAACACTGAACTAGAGAAATGGAGTCGATAAGAATGCTGACACCCAGATCATGCCTTAATTTTTCTTTGCAGAAAAGATAGACAAACCCTACTTCACTTCTGTAAGGTTCCTCCTAGACCCTAATATCATTAAGTCCTCTTTCTTGTCTTCTCATCTCCTAGCACACAGTGCTTAGGGGCATCAGCTCATCAGCACACGTTTTTTTGCGAGTGGGGCTGGCTGGATAAAAGAAATGCTAACAATCAAATAGAATGTTTATCGGGACTGAGGGCTGGTCCTGGTGCACAGAGAAAGCAACAAGAAACACAGTAGCATGGTCACACTGGAGCAGAAGAGAATGCAAGTCATGCTGCGGAAGCCCAGAGAACAAAGACTTCACAGACCCTGAACGTCAGAGCCAAGCAGTGGATTAATCGTCTTCAAGAACCTAGATTTGACTCAAGTACACATGTTTGGATTACTTCTCTCCCCAAAAGGGCTGGTGCTCTGGGGATAATCTACTCTTCTTTGGCTTTCCAGGAAGGAGGAGGGGATGTAAACCCATTGATTTATCTGTTAAATGCACGCAAAAGCTCCAGTAGTTAGCAGATCCCCAGGCTGGGCACCAATGGACGCAGGTGCATTTAATTCACCACAAGTTTAGAAACAGCTTCTCTGCATGTGAATTTTTGGGGAATGAGATGGTGGTAGTGTCCACACAGCTCTGCGGTGACAGAAAAGCAAATATCACTGTGAATTCAACAGAATAATTATATTGGCTCGAGCATATTGACACTGAAAAAAATAGAATAGAATTTATTATACCAAACTGTTCAAAGAGACATATTACAAATGTTCTAGACAACAACTTGGGTGACCTGATTATCATTACTTAGCTGTGGTGTGACCTTTCCGGAATTATAGAAGTCTTCCAAACTAAAATTTGTCAAAGTTTAAAAAGTATTGAGTAATATGGAGGGGGGAAGTTCTTCCCTCTCTCTCTAGACTCAAGACAATGTAAAGCAAGGCAAACTTGTAGCATGTGACCAACAACTAATTTTGGTGACATTTGCAATTCATACAAGCTGGGTATGCAGCTCAGTAGTAGAGCACTTGCCTGGCATACACAAGGCTCCTTACATCCCCAGAACTGAAAATAAAACTCAGATCTATTTAAAAATAACACACACACACACACACACAAACACACAAACACACAAACACACACAAAAAAAAAACCAGAAAAAAAAAAAAAACGATTACATGCTAAGAAACATACCCACAAGCAACACAAGGCCCCACATCCTGTGTCGAAAAATCTCAAAGAGATAAAAGAATTCTCACAGTTAAAAATATATCCCCAAAAGAAGTGAGGTTCATGTCTTGTGTCATTTACACACAAATAGGGCCCATACCTCACACAAAAGTGCACGTAATCAAAATTAAAAATTCATTATCCCTTGACAAACACATGCAATGTCTCTGTTTATTTTATGTTGCTATAACAAAAACAAATAAGGCAGGGTACTTTGTCTTTTAAAAAGTGGATTTTTCAGGTCATGTTTGTGATGACTAGATGTTCTTAACTGCACGGTGATGGCATTCTGGTAGAGCCTGTGACTCAGTCAAAATACAGACAAGAAGCAGAAAGGGAACTGCCCATGTGCATAAAAGGCCAAGACAGGAATAGCTTTGCTTTATAACAGTCTACTCTCAGGATGGGGCTATAGCTCTGTATAGAGTGATTGCATAGAATATTCTAGGCCCTGGGTTGAATTCCTGGAACTTGAAAAGGAAGGGAAGAAATAAAACCATAAAATAATACACTCATAATAGACCTGACACACTTCTACAAGATCGCATTAATGGGATGCTGAGGGCAGAGTCCGGTATTACTGTGGTTTCTCTAAGAACAGAACTAAGAGAACAAGTATATAATGAAAAGGAATTGAACAGATCACCTTACAAGATACGGTCTGGGTATGGTCCAGATAGTCATACAATGGCTATCTCACATGGTGTGGCTGAGAACCAGGAGCTGCTCAGTCCAGGGCCGGATGTCTCAACAGTCCCTTTCCGAAACTGAATGCCTGGAGTATTCTTGGAGGGCTGCTGGCCTCTAGATCATGGCAGAACCCTAAAGTCAGAAAAGCAGTCATGATTGGCAGCCACAGGATAGATGAGCTGGCTAGCAAGAGTGACAGTCGAGGGAGCAGAAGGTGGCACAAAGCTTGCCTCCTTCCCAATCATTTACCATCACCAGACAGTGCCACCCACGTGGAAGGTGGGTCTTCCCATACCAATCATGCTGTCACTTTCCATTCCTCTAGAGAACCCTGACTATTAGAGGTTGTGGTACCAGAAGTGGTTCTGGAGAATCAGTAGTAGGGATGAATTTCTGTAGTGGGTTTGGTGGGATCGGAAGCTGTTTCTGATTCAACAAATCTGCATTCACTGAAGACTCCTCTGGTGGCAAGGAGAACACTGAGAGTCCAGGGCATCTCAATGTTCTTCTATACATAAACCTTTTGACTATTCATGGAAAAGCCATGCTGGCTAGTTTTGGCTAGCATCCCTGGACGAAGTGACAAAGAGAATGAGTGAGTTCAGTGGTAAAAACCAGTCAGTTCTGGCTGGAGAGATGGCTGGGTAGTTAAGAACACTGGTCCATTTTTCAGAGGACCCAGGCTTGATTCTCAGCACTCACATGGTAACCAATATTTTTACCTCCAGTCCCAGGAAATCAAATACCCTCTTCTGGCCTCTGCAGGTGCCATGTGCACCTGGTGCACAGGTAAACATGTAGGTAAAAACACTATACACATAAAATTTAAATAGTGTCCAGCTCCAGATGCAACTAAATGCTATAAAGGTTTCTGTGTGTGAGAGTCTTTGCTCCTGCATCCAGAGGGTCCAAGTTGCCAAAAATAAAACCCAATCCCCATCATATGATTGGCTGGCTTATAATGTCAAGCGTGGATGTTCCCTTTTGAGGGAATTTATTATGAAGTGAACATATGGCCTGTGTATTTCTTCTGATTGGGAAGCTTGTCCAGGCAACTTCTGTTATCTTCAAGCATTAGGCAAAATGTCCCTGCGGGCCACTCTTCCCACCCCAATTAACACTCTGCTGCCCACGGATTTCCCTTTCAGCTCGGTTCTAATTTCCAGCCACCCCCATAGTATTATCGTCTTCCAACAAGCAATTAAGTTGCATGTTTCATTTATGCTTATTGGCAAGTTTCCTCTCTATGTACAGGTTCATATGTAACACACACACACACACACACACACACACACACACACACACACACCAGTGGTCTGCAAGCTGTGTGAAGGGAAGGATCTTATTTAGTGATTCTGATCTTGATGGGGGCAAGAGTCATGACCAACAGCAGTGATGGACTTACCTGACAGCTTGCCCAGTCCTCCTCCAGCCACGAGTGTCTCCATAGCCTTGAATGTCTTTACGTCAATGCAAAAATATAAAACTCTGGGACCTCAATGTGAATACTGTAATTCCCTATAGAAATGGAAATGTCCACTATTAGCCATTCCCTTTATGTGTTATTTTATCAAACAATATTAATTGAGATGAATCAGCAACAGCCTTGCTCCCTTGGTGAAAGAAGGGACTGGATATAAAAAGATAAAGCCTCTGCCAGAGATGACAACATGAATGAAGGCTGTGAGAATAGTCATGAGCAAAAGTCACTGAAGCCACAGGGCTTTGAACTCCAGGATGCCGGAGCCACATAGTGTGAGACGATTCCTCTATCCACAGCAATGGACAGAAGTGAGTGAGAAGTGGTTGGAGGATGAAGAATAGATGCTGTGTATCTATAAATCTTCAGGAATGTGCGGTGAAGGGTGCAATAAGGGTCCACTCACTTGGGAGGAACTGTGTGGGTCTCCCACTCTTGTAGATCATCGATTCAATCCAAAAGGGCAGTGGAGGCAGAGACGTCAAACAGGGGCTTCAGAAGCTCAGTGAGTATGTATGGTACATAAACCACACTGGGACCTGCAGTCAGTAGGCAGATCAGTTGTACTTAGGGTGATTGAAGGCTTGTAAAGTTTTGGGAGACTGAGGGTAGGAACATACAGAATAGGCAAAGGTCATTGACTGGGGGATTAGGGTACCTGACTTAAGGCACCTCATTAGCATGGGGAACATTTCAGGACTCTCGGGTGCTGTCTGAACAGGTTTTGTCAGGAGAAAGGAAATTGATCCTATAAATTAATTGAGACTAGGTGACATTCCTCAGATAGAAGTGAGTGTGGTGGCTTAGAATTCCCTGGACAACATCAGAAAAGGAAAACTTCTGTTAAGGAAGGAAGTCCTCCATTATGTGCCAAGTCCCATAAGACTATGCAGTCAATGGGAGACTTTCACCTTAATTAGCGTTTCCCCACAGAACTGGAGGACCTTGGACTATTGATGGTGAGCATACAAATAGAGATAGGAAAGATTAGGCATGTGTTAGAGGGGAAGGCAAACAAAGCCATTGAGAAGACTCAGTGCATGGAGTGGGCCTCAGACTTGACGTGAGGAAACTACCCCACAGTAACATGACAGGAGACAGAGTCAAGAGGGTTTTAGTTCTGGTGGTCACAATTGGTATTTGTTTCTTTGGTGTGTTGGGTGAGTCTCCTAGTTAATCCTAGGCTGTCAGAATCTCACACTGTGATTGTTTGAATGGTGATGCCACCCCTCCCCCCAATAGGCTCATTCATTTGAATTCTTGGTCCCCAGTTGACAACTGTTTGGGAAAGATTAGGAAGTGAGGGCTTGTTGAAAGAGGTGTGTCACTAGGTGTGGGCTTTGAGGTTTCAAGTCCATCTCTCTCTCTCCCTCTATCCCTCCCTCCCTCCCTCCTTCCTTCCCTCTCCCCCCCCCTCTGTGTGTGTGTGTGTGTGTGTGTGTGTGTGTGTGTGTCTGTCTGTCTGTCTGTCTGTCTGTCTGTCTATCTGTCTGTCTACTGCCTGTGGATCAGTATGTAAAGCTCTCAGCTATAGTTCTAGCACCATGCCTGTCTGCTTCCCACCATGATGATAATGGACTCAACCCTCTGAAACTGTAAACAAGGCTCCAATTAAATGCTTTCTTTTATGAGAGTTGCCATGGTCATGGAATCATATATATATATATATATATATATATATATATATATATATATTTATATATTTATATATTTATATATTTATATATTTATATATTTATATATGTATATATGGAGTTTAAGACTGAAGAAACAGTCATGGTAGTAGAGTAATATATATTATATATAATTATATATTATATTATATAATATATATAATATATATTAGCTAATTCTAATGAAAATAACTGTATTTGGCTCCCAGTGCCCAGGTCAGAAAGCTCAAGGTCAGAGTGCTGATCTTGGAGGTCTGCTCATAGCATGGCAGATGCATTTCATGATGCAAGTTGCCAAATAAAGGCATTCAACTGCTTTTGTGATAAACCCACATAATAACAAACCCAAGCCACATTAATCCTCATGACCTTATGACCTCTTAGAGGTTCCACCACTTCACAGTTGCACTGGGGATTGACTTTCAGAGGAACCTTGGGAAACATATTCAAATCTGAAGCAATAGGAAAGCCGGAGGTGTGAGGCCATGACAGCTAATCACCTTTTCCTTCAGACAGTGGAACACTCCGAGAAACAGGTTTGTGACTTTGGCTGGGCTCATTTTCTGTCCTCATGTATCCCTTTGCTCCGTGAGACTCATTGCTCAACAGCACTCAGCAACTTAACGAGAGAGAGAGAGAGAGAGAGAGAGAGAGAGAGAGAGAGAGAGAGAGGCACAAGGGAATGCTTGCCAGGTCTGAAGAGACAAGACCCATGTACGTGGGCTGTAGCAGAGCAGGTAGGTCACACAAATACTCTGTTAATAAATGAAAGACAGATGGGTGTTTACTTAGTGTGACACATAGTTGCAGAGGGCTCAGACAATATATTCAGGCTGTGGGAGTTTAAGACTGAAGAAACAGCCATGCAAGTAGAGTAAATGATAAGTTATTTCTCTGCTGAGGAAATGGACCAGTTCAAGCCAAATTAGATTATATTAAATGCAGGTTTATTGGGAAGCTGCTCTGGGGTGGGCGAGTTCACTGGCCCCAAGGATGGAGGCCAGAGAAGTCACCACGGGGAGAGTGGAGTGAAGAGGGAAGAGAAAAGAGAAAGGGCATTGGTAGAGAAAGGGGGAGGGGGAGGGGGACGGAAGAGCAAGAGCGAATATCTGAGTTATATAGGGAGGGGCTGCTGGAGGCTGGAAAGTTCAGGGTTGAGGGCAGGGTATGCCAGGTAAGGACTGAGGGATGCTGGGAAACCTGGAGGCCAGGTTTGCTTTGATATGTAAAATATGTCCCTTATTTAAACAGTAAGGAAACAGGGGATGATACAATTCCAAGTGTACATTGATGTCCTACAGATTCCCACATGGCTCCAGCCATAATGTGGGGTGTGTGTGTGTGTGTGTGTGTGTGTGTGTGTGTGTGTGTGTGTGTTCACTTGTAGGTGAAGAGATAAATGCAGAAAGGAGCACTGAGTGATTCGAGCTCACATGCCTAGAGCAAAATACTAATAGGTAAAACCAGCCTGTGTCAGACAGGGTGCACACCGACTCCTTGGGCATCTGTTCTTGGCGTATGTCAGAGCAAGTATTGATAGGCAGGTTGCCGTGATTGGTGAAATAAAACATGTGCCATCCCCACAAGCCCCTCCCCACCCCCACCCAGATTGCACAGCCAGGGCACTAGATGGGGCTGAGTCTATGAAAACTGTCCAGTGTCAGGGTTTTGCATAACTATGATATTTGAAGGGCACGATCTGTTGGCATTTTCTCTAGGCTCCGCCCAACAGTTACCTAGCAACAGCCAGCCAGGTACCAGCCTGGCTCACATATAAAAGGACTGTTCTGCTTCTCTCTCTCTCTCTCTCTCTCTCTCCATCTCTGTTCTCTCTCTTTCTCTGCTTCTACGTCCTTCTCAATGCCCCTTCCCATGTCCCTAAATAAGCTCTATTCTACACTACATCCTTTGTCATATGGCTGCTACCTAGGGGGAGGGGATGCCTCAACATGGGCCGCTGAGTCAACCCCCTTTCACCACACCATACAGCACTTTGCAAAACTTATCTTTGGTTTTATAAAACACACCAGGATGTTGGATGCAAAGGAATCTTTAGTACTTTAGCATTACTTTCTAGACACTGTACAAATTGTCCCAAGATGGGCTTCCTTTGGTTTCACAGGAATTTTGAACTTTATTTAAATATGTGTTGTTTTTATGCACTTGTACATCCCCTCCCCCTTTCCCTGATATGATTCTTTGTACTGCCTATTTGAGTGCGGATATTTGTGGATCTATACGAAGTTCAATCAACAGAATAATTCCAACAGTGGAGTAGCTGGGTCAAAGAATGTATACACTTTCAATCGCTATTTAGCCAGACTTCTGTCAGAAATGTCTATTCCAGCTATAGCGATAAGAATACGTGTGTTTCCTCATCTGTGTAATTCTGGGGACTTAAATTTCTGAGACGAGACACAAAACCGCTCATTGTTTAACGTTACTTTGAGTTTTGCAACAGAGCTGGGCCTTGGCACCTCTGCCTCTTCCCCACCTCTCTTCCTGCTGCTTTAAACTCCCAAGTTGCTTGCGGAGAAGTCTTCTGAGGCCAGAGAATCACAGTAACATTCTTCTGTGGGCTGCGCTAAAGTTAACAGGCAACGTTAGGAGCAAAGGTCTCTCGGGTTTCCACATCTGCAGCTTTGTACAGGCCCTCACCTCTGAAAAGCCTGAAAGTGTGAAGCCAGGCTTGGCCTAATGTGAATTAGCAAGACAAAGAGCTGTCTGAGGGAAGGAGCTCTGATGAGCTTTAATTTACTGAAGATTTATGAGCCCTCGTGGATCTGCCCCAACCACCCATTTTCTATCTCCTCTGCCCACATCTGAACGGGCTGGCTTTGTTAGCATGTGATGGTCATTTAGAATTATCCAGTGACAATCTCACCACTTAAAAAGGCATACCGATGGGAGCAGAGTGCTGGGGGCAGTTCGTGCTCTGAGCACAGAACCCCAGAGCTAGAAAGATGACAATGTGGGAATGTCTCAGTGGCCCTGTGCCTCCCACCCCCACCCCTTGACTTTTGTTTGTGATCTCAGCCATTTAAGGCTGTTTGTTTACTTGAGCAGACGAATAAAGCCTCCCAGAGGCCTGGATTTTGCTGGGGTGAGTCTCAGAGAACCAGTGCCCAACCTTTCAGACTCAATGGAGCAAATCCAATACTACTTCAAAGCTGAGCTTGCTAGTGCAAGAGCTCTCTTGGGGATAACACAAATGTCAAGATAGCTTCTCCATAATTGCAAGGAAAGGTAAAAGCTATTGGGGGCTGGTTTTCCATTTAGCCTTGGGCTTCAGCTCATTACCAGGGTGCTAGTGAATTCTCTTGAGTTTTATCATCAGCAACTAACCAGAACTTTCCAGGCCTCAACAAGTTTTTATTTGCCTATCTATGCAATGGGTAGATGTTGCAAGCTTTGTAATGGGAAGGCTCAATGTTGATCCCTAACCTTCCTTTGCTTCACTCAGTGTTCATAGACGGTCCAAGAAATAAAGGGAAGGCTTTGTCCACTGAATCAATTGGAAACCGTGACATGGTTTGTGCCAAATTCTGAAGAAGACTTCCTGCAAAAGCCTGCAAAGATGCAGAACCCGGTGAGGGTCTACCCCTCACAGATTTAAACTAATAAAAATAAACAAATAAAAGTAGATTGTGCTCTAATTTAAAACAAACAAACAAAAACCCCCAAAAGAACAAGAAAGAAGGACTATTCTTTCAATGTGAAGAATTATCCTTGAACATGGCCAGCTGGACTAATGAAATAAACTCAAACAGAAAGGTGGCTGGTGGGAATATCCCCCAGTCCAGCTTTGCCCTGCAGCAGGGCAGTGATGGAGTTGCCATCACAACGTCCCACACTCCACCCTTGGGTAAGGAATCCAGAGAGAGCAAGAAGATGTGCGGAGAGTCTGCATTAGGCCTGCTTGAAAATTCTAGTCAACTTCTAGGACCCAAAGCAAATAGCTTTAAAACAACACTCAAGTTGTTTATTTTCCCATCAAAATACAATCACGTGTTTGACTGTGGGTTGTCATACATCATTCTTAATCTGTCACTGCTGAAATCAGTGCGACAGTCGAAGTCCTCAATTAATGCAAATTAAACCAGTTGTCTTGTCTATAATTGTCTCAACTAGCAAAGCGTCTTTCTTTGGTGACAGGGCATCCCAGACTCCTTGCTCTGTTACCCCTAAGGGCCCAGCACTTGTTTCATGCTTTATCTCTTTCTTGTGGCTTTTATCCACACAACATTAAAGGGACTCTCTTCCCTTTATGCAGGCAAATAAAAAGTAGATTTAGAGAACAAAGATGAAAAGAGACATTCCACTGATGGAGTACTTCAGAATCCGGCGGCCTCATGTTCAGACGCTGCCCAAGTTAAAAGTTGCACTGGGTTTTTGACATCAGAAACTCATACCAAAAAAAAAAAAAAAAAAAAAGTGGGGGGAGAAGGAAAAAGAAAGTAAGAACTTGTACATTAAAATGAAACAGTACCATTGGCTTCTCTTATAAAGGGATTTCCAGGCCTGGGCTGAGAGGAGAGAAGAGCTCCCAGGCAGCAGGCTACCCTTTACCCTCACAATCTGGTTTCTCTTAAAGGATATTGTCCCTAAGTGCAGAGCAGGTAGCAGAGTCAGAACTGAGACACAACCTGTAAGGCATCCAAGTCCCCAGCAGAAAAGCAGGTTGGGACCATCTGTGGTGAACTGAAGAGACCCTAGAAGCACTGAGAATTCACTTAGTTCCCTCAAATGAGAGCCCTCAGAAGAAGGGAGCTGAGTTCTTTCCAGAACCTGGAAGTACTAACCAGAAACAGCCAGCGTATGGGTCCAGCCCTGGTCAGAGACAAGGTTAATGTCACTCTCATTGGCTTTTTCCCTCTCATTGTCATCCAGGTGAGGTCACATGTTTGCATATGCACCTTCTCTCTGGCCACACTTGAATCATATATGTGATTTGATTGAAATGGTCTTTCTCATTGTTGCCACACATCTTCCCTCACAGGTCAAACAGCACTGACCTGGATATCTACATACTGAGAAGCTCTAAGATCCAAAGCTCACCGAGCATTGGCGTGGCACACGGAACCTTTCTACACCTGCCTTCCTATTGGTGGAGCTCAGCAAAAATGCTGACACTGTATAAAATTATCCCCAGGCTGCGTGTAGGAGACATCAGTGAATGCCATGCTTAGACTTAGGCTCTGTCCCTATAATATTGCATTATATACATGCAAAACTTTCTGAAATCTGAGACAAAATAAGATACTGGATCTGTTATATTCTGGTTGCCAGCATTTCACATACAAGGTACTAAGCATATACTTCTTTATGGCAAGCCCAATATCCCTTTAATATGACTATTGTACTAAATGGAGAACTGGTGCTTTTGTTTTAGCATGCTTGTTCTCTGCTCTTGCATGACAACTCAACTTTTCCTGTATCCCACATACAACCCAGAGCGACTGGCTCATGAGGTCCTTGTTGGGGCTCAACTTGTGGGCTGAAGACAACATATCTTAGCCAACCTTGCTAGTAAGCCTCTATTCAGATACTTACTAACCCTGCAAAGCCAAGTCACGCAGGCAACCCCTCTAAAATCAGAATTGATGAAAACAAGCCATGTGCCCTGAAGCACACAGTGTCAGGGCATAGTTTGATGCTCAAAGTCCTGAGTATAAATGATAGAAACAGGTACCAGGGTTTTTGCTTTATTTTCTCCATAAAGCACTTAGAAAGTAAGTGAGAGAAACGATACTGAGGACATGACTTATTTGGTGACTGTACTGATTGCATTTCTTATTGACCAAGGGACTTAGAGAAGAGTTTATTTGGACTTATGGATCCAGGAAGTTAGAGTCCATTCAGGCACAGCAACTGGAATAGTTGAGAGCTCACATCTTGAACCACAAGCATGAAGCAGAGAGAATAAACAAGAAATAATGTTAGTAATGGCCTTTAAACTCTCAAAGCCTGCCCTAGGGATGTACTTCCTCTACAAGGCCACACCTCCTAAACCTTTCCAAACAGTATCGCTAACCGGGAGCAAGTATTCAAATCCCTGAGACTGTGGAGGACATCTAGCATTCACAATGGCACCAGATGGCTTTACCACTTCATATTTATGTTGTTTATAATCTCATCTTATACATAATCAGAGAAACTCTGGTGTAGCCAGGAAGGCAAACAAAAGGTCCTGAGATCAGAGAGTGAAACATATTTCTGTTCATGCTTCTTCTCTTGGATCAAGACTCCATGGAAAAGCCCACATGCACTGAACCAACTTCTCATCTAGAGCTCACATGTACTTGAGTTATGTGAGCGAGATTTCTTAGAAAATGATTTTTCCAGTCTCAAGTAGACCTTCAGATGACAACAGCTCTTGGTTCTACAAACCAGAATTGGAAGGGCCCCAAGTATACAGCCCAGCTAAGCTTCTCCCATATTTGTGTTTCACAGAAAGTATGTAATAGGTATTATTGTTGTAAATCACAGGTTTAGGGGTCATTTTTATATGCACCATGAACTAAGTGTATAACAGGTGGACAGTTAGCTATTTGATCTATTTCCTCTGTTTAAGAATTTAAACCTCACCTTTATCCACTCAAATACATTGCACTTAGAGAAAAATCATTCCCTAGTACTAACAAAATTATTCTTAGTCATTTGTCACCTGATGTCTCCTGCATACAGACCCTTTCAAAGGCATGACACACACACACATTCCTCTACCTTATATGCCTTCTATGAGACTACTAAGGAACATACTGCAATATTTGCTTTGGGCAGAGTGGTGGTTTGAATGAGAATCTCCCCCATGGAATTCAGTGTTTGAATACTTGGTCTCCTGTTGATGGAACTCTTTGGGAAGGATTAAGAGGTGTGTCCTTGTTGGAGAAGGTGTGTCACTGGGGGTGGGATATGAAGTTTCAAAAGACTTCTGCCATTCCCAGTTTGCTCTCTGGCTTCTGCTTGTAGATCAGGATATGAGTTCTCAGTTGTCCCTGCCACTATGTCCTTGTCTACCATCAAAGATTCATCCTCTGGAGCCATAAGCCAAATTAAACATTTTCTTTTGTAAGTTGTCTTGGTCGTGACCTTTTATCACAGAGGTAGAAAAGTAACCAAGACACACAGTGAAGATCTACAGAAGGGACCCTTACACACTGGTTGGGCACTGGGTTGGGACAGCAAAGCCCTTCTGTCAGCAGTCACTACACTATAGCTATTCTGTTCTTTCTTCTTCCTCAAAAAATAATCTGAGAAATGTTTTCTACTGAAGATGTCTGACACTGCCAGGACCCAGTGTCAGGAAACAGCTTTGTGAAGATGATAAATGCTAGATTTCCAAGTGCAAGAAGCCATGGCTTCCCTAAAACAAGAGCTGAGAAACATGGGAAGAGAAAAGGTTGGTGAGCTAATAGCAACAATTCAACTGTAAATGCCAGACAAGGAAAGTGTCATCCAAATTAGACAAGGGGAAAATGCTACAGGGAGAGCTCATACTCACCAGTATTTTAAATGGCTACTTGGTAGATGATTGCTCACTAGAAAATCAGAAATCTTAAATGCTCTAAAAAATGAACTCACTTAGGTGCCAACACAATGGCACAAGCTGAGAACTTACACCATAAAATTTTATTTCAGGTCTGTGATAGCTGATCTTGGTTGTCAAGTTGACTACACTTGGAACCAGCTAAATCCCAAGTGTGCCTGGGCATGCCTGTGACGGATTTTCTTGATTGGCTCGTTTGAGGTCTGAAGACCCACCCCATATCTAGGCCACACCCTCTGGAAATTGACAACATGAAAGGACTTGGAAGAAGGAACTTTTTGCCTTTCACCTGAGTGCCCTCACTCCTGCTGGCAAGTTCATCTATCCCATTGCTGAGGCATTTCTTTGCTGGAATTACAACCTACTTTTTGGGGTTCTAATACAGACCAAGACCAGCAACTCTTTAGGAATTACCCAGGACTCCAGCACCAGATTGAGACTGAGCTGTTGAGACATTCAGTCTCATGAACTCAACAACTACTGGATTCTTAGCCTTCCTGTGGGAGATAGCAATTGCTGAACTACTGAGACCACAGACTGTAGGCAATTCTAACGAACCCACTTTTAACATATAGATATGGATATAGATGTGTAACTAGTGTTTCAGTTTTCCCTCTAGAGCACCCCGACTAACACAATGACCACAGTATAAAGTACGTAGACCATTTGCCTTTATCAGATAAATGAGATTTTAAATATAAACTGGGCCATTTGGGCCAGCCCTTGGCAAATTTGAGAAGCCCAGTTTGGACAGAGATCTGCTTATTCAGAACTCCTCATCAGATTGTTAAGAATGCAGGCTGTGAAGAGAAATCAGCAACACAAATTTAGAAAGATTTCTGAGGTAGATGGAGAGAGGGGATTAGATGGGAGAGGGGATGAGAAAGAAAGGGGCAGCAGATGTGTAGGGAGAGGGTGAAGGGAGCAAGGGTGTAGGCCCAGGAGAGTGACTGGAAATCAGCAGTGGGGTGGAATGGGGACACACCAGAGACCTAGGATGGAGGAGGCTCCAGGGAGTCTATGAGGGTGACTCTAGCTGAGACTCCTAGTAGTAGAGAATACGGAACCTGAAGTGGCCACCTCCTGTAGCCAGGCAGGACTTCCAGTGGAGGAATAAAGACACCAACCCACTCACAAAACAAATTCGACCCCAAATTTGCACTGCCTACAAGAAGTGCAAGGACAAAGATGGAGCAGAGTCTGAGGGAATGGCCAATCAATAACTAGTCCAACTTGAGACCCATCCCATGGACAAAAACCAACTCCTGGCATCATTAAAGATACTTTGTTATGCTTGCAGACAGGAGCCTAGCATAACTGTCCTCTGAGAGGCTCCACCCAGCAGCTGACCAGAACAGATGTAGAGACCTACAGCCAAACATTAGATAGAGCTCAGGAGTCTTGTGGAAGAGTTGGAGAAAGGATTAAAGAACCTGAACCCAGATTGATTAGAGAGTCAACAAGAAGACCAACAGAATTAACTAACCTGGACCCTTGAGGCCTCCCAGAAACTGAACTACCGACTAAAGAGCACACAAGAGCTGGACCTACGCCCCCTGTAGATGTGCAGCATGGTCTACATGCAAGTCCCCAACAATTGGAGCAGGAGCTTACCCTGACTGTTGCCTGCTTGTAGATCCTAATCCCCTAACTGAGCTATCTTGTCTGACCTTAGTGGGAGAGAATGTACCTAGTCCTGCAGTGACTTGAGGTGCCACAGTGGGTTGGTACCCAGGGGAAAACTCCATCTTCTCAGAGGTGAAGGGGAATGGGCTGTTGGGGGAAAGGTAGTGTGAGAGGAGGGCTGGAAGGAGAGGAGAGTGCTGCAATCAGCATGTAAAGTTAATTAATTAATTAACTAATTAATTAATTAATTAATGGAGAAAAATTAGAATGATTTATAATACTTGCAAAGTTTACCCAAAAATTTTAAGGTTGAACTTACACTAATAACTATAAAATCATGAGTAAAGGATGACTTATGGAGCCATTTAACAGTAAGGATCTATTTATGTATTTGCCACGGGGTAATATCAAAGAAGACTTAAAGCATTATCTAGACTGAGTACAATGAATGTTCATGGATTGGCATGTACACGTATAACTAAAGTTTAGTAGTATATATGTATATATATACATACACATACATGTATATATAGAAATATACACACATATGTAATGATTCTAACATTTCTTGCTACTGGAAGACAGTTAAATTTTACTTTTTCCTCTGTCAATTCCATATTCTAACTTTTTAAAAAAAATAACAAGCATCATTAGTTTATAAAATATTTTAAATTTTAAATTTTAATTTTAAAATTTAAATTTAAAAAATATTAATTATCTAGTTTCCCATGAAGCAGCTGTCTGCTTTATGCAATATGTCTACCCAAGGAAGAGGAACCTTTATGCTTTGATATAGTTGGCATCATTGGCTGGGATGTGAGGAACAGTCATGGCAATTGCTATTGTAACCTATATGCAAGCATCTAATGTCAGGTTCATTCTCTGTGGCAGCCACATCTCAAAGCCATTGTTAAGAATCTTTGTATGTCAGGACCACATGTGACCTCACACAAACACATCTGAGGGACATTCATGTAACTATGCACTACCTCTGCCATCCCTACCATTGATAATAGAAACAGGAAAACCTCTGCCAGTGAAAGTGCTTCCAATCACTAGTGGGTTTCCATCACGCAGCAATGAGATTTGTAGCATTTAAAGCCACCTCTGGATGAAGAAGCTTTAGTCAGTAGCGATACTGAAGATTTATCATTTGATATCATTGAAGGGTCATACTTTATTTAAAAAAAAATCATTCTGTCTTCCAGGCATCCTCATACACATCCATTTAAAAAGTCCTACCCAATCTTGGCATTAAGTAGGTGATTAAAATGCACACTAACTGAACAAATAAGGTATCAGAGTCCAGGAGCAGCAGTAGGCACTGCCCATTGTCCCACCCAGCCCAAGGAGCTTGCTTGAACCCTCTGTCTACTTTGCCTAAGTTCCTTCCTGTGACAGAGCTCCTCTAGACAGCTCCTCCCCACTGCTGATGAGAGTGGCAGGCAGAGGAAACCCTCTTCTAAAACCAAAATGCTCAAATTTGCAAGGCTCTATATTGTTGACCCTCTCTACCCATGAATACTATATCAAGGACTTCAATCAAGTAGAATTTTAAAATATTGGGGCTAGGCATGGGGTGAGCATGTTTCCTTGCCATTCCTTAGAACAGAATAAATATTGTTTATGCAGCATCTGCACCGAATTGGGTGTTATGAGTTATCTGGAGATAAAGTCTACAGGGAAGAGTACCTTGACTGTGTGCAAATACTATCCCACCTTATAGAAGGCACTTGGAGCACCTGCAGAGTTTGATATTCATGGAGAGGCCTGAAATCAATCCCTGTGGATAACAAAAGCTGAACATACTCACATTATATCCTGAGCTTCTCACCCAAGAATTCTTAAATTCTACCCCAGCTCCAGTCTTTTCCATCCAGCATGGACAGTATGCAAAGCCTCTTCTTCCAGAAGCCTGTGCATATGGAGCTACCACCCCTCTTCTTGCTTGATTAGATGCATCGTAAAGGGTTAACTTGTTTAGAGCTGTAACAACAGACAGCAGAGATCTGTGCCAAAGACAGTATACACAGGTCAGTGAGAGTCTGAGCACAGAGGGTGTTAGCACTAGACTGCCTTCTCTGCTTCAGCTTGGAGCCTTAAGTGCCCCCAACACAGGGAATGAAACTCAAACCAGCCAATCACTTACTTCGCACGCTCTCATGACTCTCCCTGTGATGAAGGCATTTGACAAACGCCCACATGACAGAGCACAAGATTTCCTTCCCCAGGACTCAGGTTTCCCTAATGTCACTGAGAAAGTTCAAACATTTTTTTTGGAGAAGGTGGGGGGAGGGAAACAACAACAACAACAAAAATAAATAAAAATATATCATCAATGGAGAAAAGGCTTGTCCTTCCTGTCTTGGACATGTATGTGCCGGTTGCAAGTGTTCGAAGACAGTTGAAACTAAGCATGGAGTTCTCTGAAGGCCAGCAACACTCATCTTCCCCGCTTTCACAGCTCCTAGTGTTTATTTGGGAGCTCTGTAACCTTTTAGAGAAGCTCTTTTTTTTTTCAGGAATGTAAGTGGTTTTCAGTTTTTCACTGTACAAACCACACAGTAGTGTAGGAAACGTTTCTTCCTCTAAGTCCATGCTTATGTCCTTCTGGTTAAATTTCCCAAAGTGGAATTGCTAGGTTGGGGGAAGGACACACTAAAGACTTCTGGAATACTTGTCAAACTCCTCACCAGATAAACTGTCCTAAGTCTCATCCTTCTGCTTTCCATGTTATTCTTACAGCTGTGCATGATTAAAGCATGGGCCAGACAAGATGCAGTGTGCACATTTAAATGTCTTTATAACCTGATGTAAAGTATCTTTTTCATATACTGCTCCTTCTGGATGTGGTGGATGGGTACTGCTCGCTGCTTGTATAGTATATTCTGGCCCTCCTGAGTGACCTTCTGGTACGTATCAGTGATGTTAGCTTTCCATCTGAACTGTACTGAAAATGTATGCAAAAGTCTTATTTGAATTGTTAAGACGAGTGGTTATTGTTTCTGGTTTGATGTTGCCAAACACATCTCCTTTTCCCTACGAGTTCTTTCTGTTGAGCATCAAAGCCCTGATCTTGGAGAAATTACCAAACGTTCAAGGAAGTGGTTGGACATTTGGAGTGTGTCCCATGGTTGACATGGCAAACTCCAGGCCTTGGCTTTCAGGTCTGCAGCCTCTGTCTTTGGATAAACTGATCTGATCAGCACAGGGAGATAGGGTGGGGCTGGCTCTCTATATATACTTTATATACTCTCCAGTAGCTGCCAGAAAGAGCACCCCCAGGTTAGATAGTTTCAATGATTCTCAGCCAGTGTTTCCAACTTGCCTACCCTAGCAACTGCCCATCTTCCTGGGGATGAATCATCACACAGCTCTTGTGAATTCATTGTATCTAATGTCATCTTCTCTCAGCCTTCTGGAAAATCATCCAGAGTTCAGGATGTACCCATGACACATTCATATGTCTCTTGCCATTAGCTTTCCTGAGACACAGTTCACTTCAGTCATCACTTGAATCGTTACAGGCAGCTATCTGCGCCCCTCACCTTACCCTGGATGTTACCCTCACCTATTTCGTGTTAGCCGCTGCGAGCACACTTTCCACTACCGTCTCACACTGCACATGACTGCTCTACTGAAACAGAACTGGCATTTGGTTTCTCACCAGGCAATCTTGCCGAAATTTTATTCCAACATCCTCCCGATTCCTTTATTCCCTAAACAATCTATTAAGACATCTGAAAACAATGTTCTCTCTCTCTCTTTTCTATCTGTACAAGTTTCTGTTTACATGTGTATTTACATTTGCACAGATTTTCACAATACTGAAGAATAATAACTATAACCATGAAAATAATATGTACTGCTATTCTTACAGACTGTCTCTCCTGCAAAGGCAAATGTCACATGTTCTGACAGCCCTTGGGGTGTGACTGACATCTCTCAACAGGGGCCAGGCGAGAAAGCTTACCCAGTGATGCATCAAATTGCAATGAAAAAAATTTTTTTATCATTAGCAGATTAATAAAAGTGTTCAGGATTTCTCCTCTAATTTATAAATGTTAAAGATCCCATTAGTCTGTGTTGTCCTGGTCTTTTCCAATATCCTGGACTTGACATCCTGTTCATTTAAAACATTACTGTGTCTGCTTTCCAGTTAATTTGTAAATATTTTCTACCATGCTTTGTACAACGTTAACTGTACTTTAAATATATACTCTTAAAAGTTACCCCACCAGTAACACACACAACTTGGGATTGAAATTCTAGTGTCATATAAACAAATGTCTCAAAGAGGGTTTGAAAGAATTAGTGAGGATGCAAAGTTTTCATGAAAATCTGCCATCTGCAGGCACAGTGGAAGTGTTAACACATATGTGAAGTGGAGACTTCTGATTTTCTTGGAAATTCAGTTATGTCATATGATGTTTTGCAGGACAGACAGGTGAAAGGATGTTTTGCTGAAGCAGAAATGTGAATGGAGGCATGATGTTTAGAAAGAATATAAATATGACTTCACAGACAATGGGAAGGGGCTCTGGCATTGGCTTGCCTAGCTCCACCTAGATAGTCTTCCCTGACAACTCTCTTGTACAGGTTCACATTGCATTGCATTGCTGGTCTTCACTTTTTGTGAGTTTATAAAGAGCAACTCACCGAAGAACTTCTCGTCATATTTCAGCGGTTTCTTGTCACTTCCACAGACTCACGCCTATTGACAGAGCCTCACAGCTTCTTATGAATCAAACTGCTATTGCTGATTTGTGAGTGGTGATTGATGAGTGCACTGGACTGCTACTGCTGATTTGTGCTGATGTTTTGATAGTGGACTGGACTGCAGACAACAAAGATTGGAATAGCTACAAAGAACTACATCTAAACAGGTCTACAACCCCCGTTTCTTATTAACCTTTCTTTCTATTACCTCTAGTGGGTGGTGGGTTGTTGCGGCCTGAGCTGCCCCACGTTGGAGGACCAAAAATGTCGTGGACTGCTCTATCAATATTGGAACCCACAATGCCAAAAGCCTTGGGGACTAACCTGTTAGCCCACACTGCTCCAAGCAGCTCCGGTCTGCAGGTCGGGGTTCAGCAAGAGAGAGAGAGTGAGGACGGACATGAAGAATAAAGACCAGACAGAGTGTGATTCAATCTCGTTTATTCTTCAGTCTCTCTTCCTAGTCCAAGTCCCAAGTTTTGAGTTCCTAGTCACTAGTTCCTAGTCTCTAGTGCCTCCAAGTTCTTTCTCCAAGTGCTAAGTGACCAATGTCTAATCCGAGTGCCTAGTAATAATCTGTAGCTTTGCTCTATCTGCCTCTTGCCTTTTATATGTCTCACTTCTAAGTCACGCCCTTAAGTCACACGTTAAGTCATGACTTTAGGTCTTGTCTCTAAATCTGATCTCTAAGTCATGCCCTTAAGTCACATACCTTTAAGTCTCACACACCCAAGTGAAAATCCTGAGTATCTAAAACAAGATGTTATCAGAGTGTGCTCAGCTGCTGTAGGCTGTTGTAATCAAGTCTCTTGTCAGGATATATGGCTCAAGATGGCTGCATGGATGATAGCTGCCTTCTGTTGGCTCCCCACAGTTAGAAAGGAGGTTGAAGCATTTAAGAAAACGTATTAAAGAAGGTTTTGAAAAATCAAAGCCTACACATATGTATATTATATTCTATAGATACATTTATATGTATGCACATATATGCATATCATATATGTATATAAAACATATACATACATGTGCATCATGTATATTATACATATGTGTCAATATTTATTTATATATATGACATGTATGTTGACAATATTTATACATATATACGTATTTGATGCTAGAAGGGAGCAAACTATGACTCACAGGTCCAGGTTCACATACTGTAAACAGAGATGTTATTTGGCCTCTTTTCTCTTTAATTCTACATACACACATGCACGCGCGCACACACACACATTCCTTAGTACATAAATACAACCTTCTCAGTCTGTATAACACTGCCTCTATATATTTTCAGGCTGAATATCTGGTTTTGAATAACAAGTTGCTGTGTTTTTCCCTGAGGAAGACTGTTTCTCCTGCTCTCATTATACCTTAGTTGTCTGTAGTTCTTTGTATAGGAATAAGGCATTGTGGGCTTTTTTTCTGTCCACAATATCATACCTATTGGTGTTGCCCTTGTTCAGGTCATGTTTAGGCAGTCATGCTGGTGAGACACTTCTAGGAAACACAATCTTGTTACAAACTTCCTGTTCCTCTGGCTCTTACACTCCTCCTCCCCGTCTTCTGCAATGATCCCCGAGCCTTAGGTGCAGGAGTGGTATTGTAGATGTATCTGTTGGGACTGGGCTCCACTGTTCTGCCTTTAGATTGGTAAGGCTTTCTGTAATAGTCTGTTGCAAAGAGAAGATGCCTTCATGAGAGGTGAGGACTACACTTATCTGTGGGTAGAAATGCAAACGTTTAGTATTCGTTAGGGGTCATGCTAGTTTAGTAAAGTGGTAGCTGTAGGTCCTCCTTCAAGACCCACGTCTTAACTAGCCCCATGTAGTGGCCTAGGTTTCCAGTACCACTCATGACTTCCCTACTGGTGAGTGGGCTTAAAGTCTAATTAGAGACCTGTTGATTACCATGGAGATATTAATGTCACTATAGCACCCCTAGGGGCAGTGCCATGCTAGTTGTTGTGGTTTATAGATGTCATGGCTAGGATGCTTGTTTCCCTCCTCTGGAAGCTTGCATAGTACCTTCTGTTGCTTCAAAAGCCAGTCCCCAGGGAGGAGGCTCACCTCCAGCTCAGGGGCCTCTGGGTCCTGTGTCTGAAGTACATGATATCTATAGCATCTTCCATCTCTGAGGGGCAACCAAGGACATTCACAATAGCCTATGTTTTTGGAGACTCTTGGACAATTTCAACCACTCAAGAGAGGGAGTCTCATGCCTGGCCGGCACATTACATTTTAAGAGACATATCTCCCTAAGGTAAACTTGGAAAGAGTGCTATTTAAGAAACCAGTTGTCAGCATAAACCCTGACCCTCACTGCAGCTGTTCTGACCAAACAGCAGGGAGGACCTGAGATCTGGCTATTTCAGCCCTCCAATAAAAAGGATAATAAAATGAAAGCTTGGTGAGAAAAATGCTTTTGTGGAAACTTGTGTAACTCAAGCGTTTTGGTGGTGGTTTTAACATCAGATTTTACAGCAGTCCAGTTAAACAGTCGTCGGCTGGATCTTTTAAAGCTTGAGGATTTTAATGGAAGAAAGCATACCCTTTGTAGTTTTGTCAGTTCAGAGGAGTAGACAGGCACATTGGATACTTTGGGGTCAAGTTGCCCAGCTGTAGCACCTAGGGAGTTCCTTCTTGAATAACCCTCCGCAGTGGAATCCACTGTGTCTAAAACAAAGGACAAAGCAGGTCGCACAGTGTTAGAAGGAGCTGCTGCTTTCCCAAGAGAAAAATGTGTTATTCTGAGTCCTGATATCCTGGCTGGGTCATTTGTAGCTATCAATTGAAGACAGAGGCTTAAGTCATTATCTGCCAACAGAAATGTCTGTGAAATGAAAGATGCTTTCAGCCCAAACCCACAGTTCTCGTTGTTTAAAGTCAACCACCTAATCTTCCTGCCCACACCAGTTCCTTTATAAGTGAACCGCTTCACAGGCCACTCTTTTTTTTTTTTTTTCCGGTTTTTTCGAAGCAGGGTTTCTCTGTATATTCCTGGCTATCCTGGAACTCACTCTGTAGACCAGGCTGGCCTCGAACTCAGAAATCTGCCTGCCTCTGCCTCCCAAGTGCTGGGATTTAAAGGCGTGTGCCACCACAGCCCGGCTCACGGGCCATTCTTAACAAGGCCTTCTGGTTTAATGGAAAGAAAAGGTGGATAAATATCCCACTCAACTGCAAGGAAGAGGCAGATGGAGAAGCAATTCAGATTAAAAGACCTATGTAATAAAATCATGTCATGACCATATTAGCCATCATTTCTGGATATGAATGAAAAAAGAAGCAGCATCATGGTCCTTAAAGAGCTGTGTGAACGGATTAGCTACAGCTACTATTTTTATTTCACAGCTATTTGGTCATCCCATCTCCACTCGGATATCCAAATCATGGTGATCAGGTGTGTATGGTGCCTCTAATTTCATAGCACTTGTATAATCTATCCATGCTCTCCTACAATCTTCCTACAATACCACAACTGTCTTTAGCTTATGAATAAATAACAAATACCGTATGCATGTTATAAAGATGTTATGCTGTATCATTTGGGGAAGAAAGACAAACATCTGTACATGTGCGAGATAGACATAATTTTCTTCAATATGTTCCATCCCTCTTGGTTGGACCCACAAGCTATGGCTGAGAGGCTCTGAGCATGCTTTATGTCTGTGGCACTGCTTGCCGCAGTAAGTTGGCCAGACCATAAGATTGTTATCTATAAAGAAATCTCTAGAAATTATCCTGCTTACCTTCTTCAGAGTTTGTTGTTGTTCCCCCTGTTTGTTTAGTAACCACTTGGAACTAATTGTAAGTCTCTGTTTGTTGTATGTGGCTTTGATGGTTTGTATATGCTTGGCCCAGGGAGTGGCACTATTAGAGGGTGTGGCCCTGTAGGAGTAGATGTGTCACTGTGGGTTCGGGCTTTAAGACCCTCATCCTAGCTGCCTGGAAGTCAGTATTTTCCTAGCAGCCTTCAACTGACTGACAAAAGTCCCATGGAAAAAGTCTGTTCATATGGGGCAACCTTAAGGTTAAAACAAAAATGGGTAAACCTTGTAAGTCCAGTCTTCCTGAGAACCATCAGACAGTTGAAATACTGACAATTCCTAAGACTTAGGACTTCAAAGGACTCGGTGCTATGTATTATTCCTTCCTGTGGCTGTGATTTGGGCCCATTAATTATGGTTTATGTGAATGTAATTTGACCCTGAAATGGACAATGGGAGTTGGGTGTGTTAAAAATGGCCCAGTTTATGCATCCTAATAGAATCAGGTGCTTTTCTCAAAGAGACACTCCCTGAGTTCCCACACATCTCTGGCGAATTTACAGAATGCTCAAAGATTTGATTTGTCCCATGTTTGTCAGGTTCCTCATTGCTCCTGTGAATGAGCCCATTTTCAGACTTCCTGGCTCCTCTGTTCCCACTGACATCATCTACTCTTTTGATCGCCTTTTAGCTCTTTTCCTTGTTCTTATTGAGCTATATAAATTCTAGACCAAAGTCCTTCGTAGAAATGTGAATGGTAGGTATTCATCCTGAGAATCTGGCTTGTTGTTTTATTCCACTGAGTGTGTCATTCAAAGAATGGAAGCTTTCCTTTTTTTTTTTTTTTTTTTATGATGCACACCTTCTGGGTTCTAGGAGATTTTCTGTTCCAAGTTTGCATTGCTTAAGAATTTTATAGTGTTGCCTTTTCAGTTAAGTCTGCGATTTATTTCAAGAGACTTTGTTTGTTTTTCTAGTGATCCTGGTGAATAAATACAGAGCTGTGTGCATGCTAAACTTCAATCAGCAAAACCAGAATACTCACACTCCTTAACATCAGAGCTTACTTGAAAGCTAATTGAACCAAAAACAATGTGACTGGCTATTAAGAATAGGCACGGAGACAAAAGGAATAAAACCGAAGGTCCAAAATTAAGTTCACACATCAACAGCTAATGGATTTTTTTTGATGAGACTACAAAGACCAGCAGTGAGGTAAGACAGAATCTTTAACAGATGCTGCCAAACAACTGAAGTGCTATGTGCAGAATAATTAATTATTATTAATTAGTTAAATAATAATTTATTTAACTAATAAATATGTTAGTTCATTTTGAGTTAGCCAAAAGTTAACCAAAAGTTATCCAAAAGTTAACTCAAAATGAGCCAGTGATCTATGATAAAAGCTAAAATGTCATGTTATTTGAAGAAATCATCAGACTAAATGTCCACAATCTTGGATTTATCAATTCTAAGATAGGTTCCCAACAGAACTATTCACAAATGTGTAATTGGGCATCATCAACCAGAAAAAAATTTGCACATCAAATCTTGCTGACAGGAAAGCAAAGACATCAACAGGATGAGGAAAAGTACTTGCAAGACATTCATATTATAATATGACGGACAATTCTAGAATACACAAATACACATCTCGGTGAGAAGAAGACAGCAACATGGTAGAATAGAAGAGCCTCCAAAGATAAACGTAAGCTTTGGAGAGATGCACAGCATCCTTGGTTACCAGGGAAATCCATCAAAACCGTAACAACATTTTGTGCATTGTCTAGGTGTTGTTTGTATCTTGATGTTAATCCTCTCCCGGACAAGAAACAGATCACATACATAGGTGATTCCGTGTGAACCTGTTCCCCATTTTAACTGGTCAAATAAAGGCTAGAGCCTGTGATTGAGCAGTGAAAGAAAAACTTGAGTCTGGAAGTTTTAGAGAAGAAAGAGAGGAAGGAGAAAGGAGAGACCAGGAGACGGAGGGACAGAGAGAGAGGAGGAGGAGGATGGAGGAAAAGGAAGTGGAAGATGGAACAGAACCACGTGGCCTGGAGGGGCCTCAAGTAACAAGAGATCTCATCTCTTGGGAATAGAAGAGTGTAGTGGCAGATCTGTCCAATCTAGGCGTGCAGCTCACAAATATTATAACTGAATTGTGTGTTCTTTGCACGGGCATATTGGGGTTGGAGATTTACTGATACAAATCTGACTGGTATTAAATATTAAGGCTATCTAGTGTTGTCCGCGGCTACTCGGGTGGGCAGGAGAGAAAGAACACAGCTAGGGCTGAATCTGGCCAGGCTTTGGAACAGGAGGATTGGGCAAAGGACCGAGGCTCCAGAGGAGAGGTAACCACGGTGGGTCAAGGGCCAGCAGGAGAGTGATTTCAAGCTCTAGAGAGACAAAGGCAGTGTTTGTGGGAGAGGAGTTGGCTAGCAGGTAGGCGGCTGCTGGTCCCAGAGCCTAGCCAAAGTTAGCGTGGATTTTTAAAATTACACGAAACAACTCACCACTTCATACTCATTGCTTTGGACACATAGAAGCAAGGTGAAAATAATTGTTGCCAAGAGGGTGGTGAAACAAGCTGTTACGTGAGTCTGCTGCAGACGACAATGGTCCAGTCACTATGACCAACAGTTCCATAGGGTCTCCCAAAGCTCAACGTAGAAGCCACACAGCCTGGCTAGTGCATTTCTAAGTTTAGATCTAATTCCCCTGAAGCAGGGACGTGAACTCAATACTGACAGACGTGTGTCAGTCTACTGCAGGCTTTGCTTTCAATAAATGAAATTTGCAGCCAAAGGGTGCGCTAAATTTAAGAGCATGTCAATGTATTCGTGAATAAATAAAATTTGCTCAATCTTATTCAGACATTAGAAGAGGAAAAGTTCTGAAAGGTGGTATAACATGGACGGGCCTTGAAAACAGGCTAAGTGACGGAGATACATACACATTATGTGAAATGGCTACAATGTGTAGCTTTATGGATGGGAGGGTTAGACTTTTTGAGGAAAGGCAGAGTCACTGTTAGCAGTGACAGACTTATTGAGAACGGTGAACGTTTTTTAGGGTAATGGAGGCAAGAATGACAACATGTCGTGAATACAATTAATGCCCCTAAATTTTAGACTTATAAATTATTAAATGACAGATTTTATGGTATACTTTTATCATAATTTTTAAAAAGCAATAACATACCAGATCCAATTATTTTTGTACTTTAAATAATTACTTTTATGATTTATATCTCAAGAATCCATTTGTTAGTACAATTTTTTTCTTTCCTTCTTTCTTTCTTTTTTTTTTTTTTTTTTTTTTTTTTTTTGAGACAGGGTCTCTCCACAGAGCCCTGACTGTTCTAGAACTCTGTAAACCAGGTTGGTCTCTAACTTACAGAGATATACCTGCCTGCCTCTGCCTGAGTGCTGGATTAAAGATATGTGACACCATGCCTGGCTAGAAAATGCCATTTTTCATGTTGAGGACCACTGAAGAAAGTGCAGTCACACATTAAGTTGTTTGACTCCATAAGCCAAGCTCTGTTTGTGGACTTTTCACCTGCTCCACCTGTCTTTTATGGTATTTCTCACTGAATATTCTTGCTGTAGATTAATAATGTTACTAATATTCTAACAAACTTATAATTTCCTGTTTTCTGCACTTTCGCCTGCCTTCTCTTGTACTGACTTCTACTTTGTTTTTATTTTACTTGTATCTGTATTTTTCTTTATGTTTATCCAGATCTCTGAATTGGAAGTTTGCTTCATGCTGAGAGATTTTACTTTGTTTTTTTTCCTTCTTCACGCTTCTGACCAGTTTCTGATTTTTAGTTACAGGCATGTATTTCACTTACACTTTATTGTAATAACTGATGTGAATGAAGTTATGTGAATGAAGTTATGTGAAGTTACAGTCCAATTCTTTTCATTTTCCATTTGCACCTTCTGTTTAAAGTTTTTATATTTGCTTGCTATGTTTTTTTTTTTTTTAATTCTTTCTCTGCTTTCTGTTGGGTTACCTTTTGGTATTAACTTGCACTTCAGCATTACTGTCTTAAGCTCAGCTTATCATTCTCCTGTGGTAGTATGTTGTCTGTGTGGAAGGAATGTGGCTTCTCTTCACACTTTATTCCTGATGCTGCAGAACCTTCCTTCTATGGTGAGCTCTATCCATTGCTAAAACCAGACACTTCCAGCTCTGGACTGTCCTCAGTGCACAAACAAAATAACACTTTCAACAGGGTGATTCCACTTACCCTCCCTCCGATTATATCTTTACTTCTATAACTCTCACACTCTTTTAGTTTACTAAGTTATTTTAGAAAATGATGAGAAAATTGTACTCCATTTTCATTGTTATGTCTATTTTCAATGCTCTCAACTCTGGTTTTCATGAAATATACTTCTCCTCAGCCTGATAGATTTAGTTCAACATTATTATTTTTTTAATTTTATTGGATATTATATTTACATTTCAGATTTTATCCCCTTACCCCATTCCCCCCCACACCCAGGAACCCCCTATCCCATCCCCCCTCCCCCTGCTTCTATAACGATGTGCCCCCACCTACCTCCAACTCCCACCTCCCCACCCTCGAATTTCCCCCCACTCAGTGTCCAGCCTTCATGGGACCAAGGATCTCCTCTCCCACCTATGCCCAACAAGGCCATCCTCCCTACATATACAGCTGGTGTCATGGGTCCCTCCCTATCTGCTCCCAGGCTGGTGGTTTAGACCTTGGGGAGCTCTGGTTGATTGGTATTGTTGCTCTCCTCATGGGGCCACCAACCCTTTCAGTTCCTTCAGTCTTCTCTCTAACTCCTCCAATGGAGATCCCTTGATCAGATCAATGGTTAGCTGTGAGCATCTGCCTCTGAATATGTCAGACTCTGGCAGACCTCTAAGGAGACAGCTATATCAGGCTCTTGTCAGCATGCACTTCCTGATATCCACATCAGCGTCTATCTTTGGTGACTGCACATGGGATGGATACCCAGGTGGAATAGTCTCTAGACAGTCCCACACTTTGTCTCCATATTTGCTCCAACATTATTTTTTTAAACAGAGCAAGGTCTACTTAAGATAAATTTTGTTTTCAGTTATATAACTAAATTTTTTTACTCTGTTTTGTTTTTGTTGTCTTGTTTGTTTTGAAGGGCTGGTGTTAAACCACCCGTTCCATGAATGTTGAGCATGTGCTCCACCCCCACGCCCACACTCCCTGCTTTTTTTGTCAAAGGATATGTTAATAATTATTTTAGAGTGATAAATATGCTTTGCCACTCTCTCTTTTGTTGTCATGAACGAAGCTCAAGAGAAGAGTTTGTTGGGCTAACAGCTGGAAGGGAAGTCTACCACAGAGGGGAAGGTGGCAGTCATGAAGCAGAGAGCGATGAACACCGATGCTTCTCTAGTTTTCTCCTCCTTATTCAGTTCAGAGCCTCATGGTGGGTGTAACTTTCTGCATTAATTAACCTATAATTTCTCAGAGATATGCTCACAGGTTTCTTCTGGGTGGTCCAGATCACATCTAACGGAGATTAACAGCCATGGCCAATATCTTTTGATTACCATAACTTACAGAAAAAAAAAAAAACGACAATTCATACCATTGTTCCCTTATATGCATTCTGTGTCTCCTCTATTCTACTATGTTCAAGACATCTTATGAATTTGCTCCTCAGCAGTTTAACCAGGAAAAGTCTAGAAAACTGATTTTGTTTGTTTTTTATACCAAATACTTGGGGATTTTATTATGTTTCCTGGATCTGTAGATTGGCATTCTCAAAAATACAATTCAATTGCTTTAGATCTTTATTTAAGCATTTTCTTCAGTATGTCTCAGTCCTAGTATGAATCTTCCCTCCTTTACGATCTCTAATTATTTACTTCAAACCACTCAGTGCTGCCCCTCTGTTGAAGTATACCCCTTTCTCACTGTTACTTTCCTCTGTTTCTCACCCCCACCCCCACAGATTAGAATGTTTCAGCTGCTCTTCCTTAACACTCACTGCATGCTCTGCCACCCTCGGGAGCTGTTAGCCACACCCCGCAACAGTCTTTCTTTTACCTTTTGTAGAAGTTCTAGAATTTACCTGTAGAGTTTTCTTCCCTTTTTCTTTTATTCCTGACTTTGGATTCCTTATATTTGAATTCACCGAGGCTTTGTTTGTCTGTCTGTTTTGTCTTTGAAAGTAGTTCTCTTCATTTTGTTAGGTATATTTTCACAGGCTTGCTATAGTAGGAACCTTGATTCACTTACTGAAGTAACTGACATTATCTAATGGTGGCTCTAGACTCCATGATTGACCTGTGGAGAAAATTTGCTTTCTTCTGGTGAGCAGGCAGTCCTTGGCAAAACCTTATCTGTTCATAGGAAATTATGGGGATTTTGATTTGGCGGAAGCAGCAATCAGATCCACCTTTCAGGGTTTATGGATGGGCTTTCTCCAATTGGCTGTAGACTGCTTTTAATTCAAGAGTGTGTCGTTCACTCTAAAGACAATCTTGCAGGTGCTCCAAATGGATACAAAGATGTTAATGATCTTTACATAGGTGATTCTGTTGTTGGGACTATGGTTGTCACAGAGCTTGATACAGCTGTTCAGCATTGCTTCTTCCAGCTAACCTCTGTTTTGTCTCAGCCCCATACCAACTTCTTTCTTTTAGTTTATAGCATAGACTCACCTCCCTATGTGCAGCGTATGCCTCAGCACCAGACTATACACAACTCCACACAGACCTACCCAGCTGCCTCTAAATGAAGTTCTTTCCTCTCCCCTGCTGCGATTTACAGATTCCAGATAGTTCAGCTACTTTGAAAATATCCCTTCTCCCTCATCTCAGAAAAACCACTAGATTCTGCTCCGATCCCTCTAGCTGGCTTCAGGCAGGAACCTGTCTCAAGGACAAAAGCCATGCTATCAAGGGCTTTCTCCGTGGTTCTTCCTCAGTAAGTACAGCCTCTACCCTGAATGAAAACAGTTGCCTGGGATATTTTGTAACAAGTTTATAGCTATCTAATGGTAGGAGGCCTGGTTTAGCATCAGTTAATAAATCATGTCTGGGAGCAGAAAGCTCCTCATAAAAATTTATTTTAAGATGGAAGATAATGAGGAGCCAAGTAATGTTCCTTCCAGACAACGAATTCACAGCAAAAGGCAAGCGTTAGAACATAATAAACCCTAAGATTCCAAGTCAAGATTAAAGATATTAAGTATATTAAACAGTAACACAGAAGAATAACACAAACAAACAAAAATTAAAACTATCCAGAAATGAGATGACAAATTCCAGGACAGATTTATAAATAAAAATTACTGTAAATCAAAAGAAATTCTAGGAGCATACAGAAAACAATTAAACAAGTAGCATCCTAAGATGAATGGAAAGAAAAAAAGAGAGAAGTTTATAAAAGCAAAAATAATAAAACAACATCAATATCAGTAACAAAATTTTCATTCAGCAAATAACCTCCTAAGTTCCTTGGAGTATGTCTGACAGTTAATAACAGGGGTTATGATATTGTTAGATAATGTTTTCAGTGAACAAAACAGAAAATTTACCTCATAAAAGCAGGAGAATACATGTGGTAGTGAATGATCTACATTTCATTTCAAGTAGTCAATATTTTTTTAAGTATTTAGAAAACTTTACTATGCACATTTTAATATTCCATGTAACCAGTAAAACAGATAGGTAGATATTTTTAATGTGTAATAGGTAAATTATACTCATTTCAATGCACAAAATAAGAAATGAAAGAATTAGTAGTCCTGGAACATACCTGTAAACCCAAAACTAAGGAAGGAAAGGGGGGGTTCTAAGGAAAATTAGGAGTTCTAGTCCAGACATGGATGTGAGGCAAACCCAAGGCCAACCTGGTCTATATGAGAACCTGTCTCAAAAACAAATAGTACCCCAAACTCTCCAGGCTATTGCCAGTGGATCCCTCCACAGCTTGATGGTAAGACCATATTGCTAAAGATATCACACACTTATGGAACATGAAAAAAAGTCTAGCTGGTACTCTACCAGAATCTTCACCTCTACTTGCTAATGTCTGTAGTACTGGAACATATTATATAAACTACTAGAGGAAAAGAGAAATAACCATCAATCTCAGCCAGCTACAAACACTGTGACTTATAATAATGACCTGTTTGGAAGATACGCCCATTGTGGCAAAAGAGGCATGACTGTTATGGAAGTAGCCAACTACTTTTTGATTAAATTTAAGGCCCACAACATACAATGGAACTCATACCTGATATTGTTAATAAGGCCAAGAACCTGAGACCAATAAGCCAACTTGTATCTGAGAGAAAAAATACTTACTATTGTTCTTCCAAATGACCATAGCAATAAAACAACTGCTAATTAAAAAGTAGAGATTAAAAAAGTCAAGATGATTAAAAGAAAATAATAAAGGGGTATATTTACATATAAAATATCAATAATTACATTAAATATAAATGGCCTAACTCTCTCACTTCAAGATTGAGATTGTTAGAATAAATTTAAAATGACATGGCTACATGCTATCTTCAAGAACTCAATTTAACATATGAAAGATACATTTTAAACTAGAGAATTAAAAGCATAGATATACTTAGGCCATACAAATACAAGTCAAACAAAGCTGGAAATACTATGTTAATATTAGGTAAAATATACAAATGTTCATAAAAAATTAATTCTTCAAGAAAACACAACACATTTAAATGTATATGTCCAAAGCAAGGGAGCTTGAAAATCAATGGCATAAAGCTTAAATAACTAAAAGAAGAAAGGGAAATGTAATTAATTTAACATTTCAATATTCTTTTGCCACCAATATAAAAAACTAGTAAGATATTGAAGTCAAGCCAGACTGACATGAAAAGAGGTCTAATTGACATGGATAAAACTTTCTAGTTAAGTCTATGAGAAACTACATTCTTATTCTCCAACATTGATCATATCCTGGGTCTTAAGAGAAATTGTTGTTCCTCCTGAGGACCCAGGTTCAGTTCCCAGCACCCATACGGCAAATCATAACTCTCTATAACTCCACTTACAGGGAATTCAGTGTCCTGTTCTGGTCTCTTCAGTAACCAGTCATAGAAATGGTAGACAGATAACTATGCAGAAGTTATAAAAAATACTATCTATTCTTGTTTGTTTGTTTGTTTGTTTTTTGTTTTGGTTTTTTTGGTTTTTCGAGACAGAGCTACTCTGTGTAGTCCTGGCTATTCTGGAACTCACTCTGTAGACCAGGCTGGCCTCGAACTCAGAAATCCGTCTGCCTCTGCCTCCCAAGTGCTGGGATTAAGGTGTGTGCCACCACCGCCCGGCGAATCCCATTCTTTATCTCATTTGTTGAGGGTTGTTTGTTTCTTGGTATTTATTCTTTTGGGGTCTTTATGTATTCTAGATATTAATTTCTTATTTTCTTTCATGATTTAGACAGTCTCTTCCCTCAACTTACTATTTCTTTTGTGTGGAGAGCCGTGATGACGCTGGCACCTGACACTCGTGGGTAAACAAGTAAAATTGCGCATGTGCAGTGGCAAAGGACAGCCTAATCACCGCCCAACCTGGGGCATCACATGGGAATTTGAGCAAGCAGCCAATCAGATATGTCCACCCCACCCTAGGGTGTATATAAAGCAGCGCCATGTTAGATCCGCTCTCCTCCTCCACACATGGTAATAAACACGTGCTGCAGAAGGATCCTATGTGCCCGCGTGCGTTCTTGCCGGCCAGACGATTGCGCGGGTCACACTTTTGCTATGCAGAAACGTCTTAATTTCACAAAATCCTGTTTGTCTGTTGTTGACCGTTATTTCCTGACAAATGGAGTCCTGTTCAGAAGGCCCTTGCTGCTACACATGCTTTGCATGTTTCTAACCTTCTCCCTAGCAGTTTCAACTTCCATTCAAAACCAGTTTCCAAGCTACTTTCACGTCATGATTGATGGGTATTCTGAGAGTCTCATCTCTGCAATGTGTTGTGCAGTCAGCAAGTCATCAGAGAGTATTCCAGTGCTGTGATTGTTTGCATCCTTAAGAAATGGAGCCCTGGTGATTAAAGAGGAGGTACCACGCAATACAGGCCAGATATGAAAACCTATACTCTTGCATTTGAATCACACAATTTTGAAGTACGAATTCAAGATACTTTATAATTATACATCCTAATTATTACTAAAATTCATAACATTATTGTACTAATCTTCCTTGAGAGGTGTAGAGAGCTATCTAATCATCTCAGATAAAGCACAACAGACCAAAGAAAGGATTCTGTTCAACTCTAGTGCAGCAAACTAATAAGTTTGTTGGGGTTCTAACAAATTTATTGGGGTTACTTGTAGGATCATGCCTGACTGAAGGAAAATGCTTTATTTAAATCACACACCAGAATAGATGATGGCTCATAAAAGTTGTATCACTAGCATCTTTCCACTTCATAGTCAAACTCCTGCTTCCTCTAAGGTCTACCATTTCCCAGGACCATTTGCAGTTGGAAGGGGGAAGTAGTGGCTAGAAGCTCAGGTGAGGTTCTGACAGCCATGCCTCTTTCCCAAAGGGAATGCTAGACGTCCCATTATCATTAACACAGCTCTGTCCCCCCACTGTGCTGCTTTGCTCATTTCCTTGTTGTGACTGTAGGCTGAAGTATTGGTCACTGTGTCACAACCCTAATATATCTATAGTGTACGCATCTCTTGTTCTGTCCACAATAAATAAATAAATAAATAAATAAATAAATAAATAAATAAAAGTAGCGTTCAGGGCAGCAACTAGGACATCCCAGAGCCTGGATATTGATCTTTTTACATCTCCTGCTAAGAGAAACCAAGATTTTATTTGTTTGCTGGTATTTCATACATAATAGTTCTCTATCTGTGGTAAGAAATGTGTGAGATCCCCATGGAAGAACTTTTCTACCAAATAGTCTAGAAGTATCTAAAACATCCATGTTCAAGGCAAATGACTCAGAAGTCAATCTGAACACAACACACTGGCCAAAAATGGGGCAATTTCATGTTTGGTAGTATGATAATTATGTAACATTGCAATGGATTTAAAATAATAAAAACTTAAGTTTTTGAACTCATGGTAACATCTGTAAGTCTAATAAGTCATTTGTGAAGATTGTGGAGAGCTGATTAACTATTTTCAAAAGTGGGAAATAAGCACCGTCCCTGCTCTTTGTCTTTCCAAGACGTTCAAATAATGGATAAGGGATAGTGCCTTTGTATACTGGCTAGTACATGAAAAATAATGCTGGAAATAAAATAGCCCTATTTTATATTACCACTAAACCAAGTATTGTGCACCAGAGATATTAAGGAAAAATAGAAGAACCCAATATTGCCTACAGATATAAGGAGTTATGGAAGTCCTGAGTATGTGGAGTTCTATGTGAATGGGTACAGCTATGTCGAGAACTCCATAGCCTCTACCTCAGAGGGGTAGCAAAGCCTTCCCAAGGGACCAAATACAAGTGTTGACACTGTATGAAGAAAATGCACACCGTAGCTTCCCCCATCCTCAGACACTTACAGTATGAAGACTGTTCCCCTACAGAGACTGCTCCTATTTGTCTAAACCTGCTACCTTGATCCAACTGTATACCACAGCTTTCCTTGTTTATATGTACGCAATAACTCTGTCTCTTTGTTCAGCTGTATGCAATAACATATCTCTTTGCTCAAGTCTATATCATAAGCATGCTGAGGTTCCAGGGGTGCTATGGTTTCTCCAAGCATAGAGCACCCATGCCAGCTTTCCATCTGTGCCAATTGTCTAGCACCCCAGTCAGGCCTGTCTCTGCAATAGTGCTGGATACAGTATGCAATTCTGCCATGGCAGCAAAGTCTCTGAGTCCAGGGACAATATGTAAAATCTGTAGGTGTGGAGGGTACCATGAGAGGTTTACAGGAAAACTCAGAGAGGAGGAAACTGCACAGTCCAAAGGCCTGAACTATTCAGCAGATAAACTACAAGAAAAGTGTTGGGAGTGGAGACCCATAAGTAAAAGAGGCCTGTGAGACCAAGATGGATGTATGGATGGAGAGAGACGGGTGTATAGATGGAGGCAGAAACAGAGACAATGCTAGTTGGTGCGGGGCTATAGTGTCAGTGCATTCCGAATATCTGCCTCGGCTCAGGGAGACCTACGGACCCGACCCATTAGGGTCCAGGGTTCAAGGCCTGTGCTTGACCAGGAACCAAGCTATCCTTTCACGGTCCCACAAGTCGGTAAGACTAACCTAGTATAGGGATGATTATTTAAGAAAACCACAGAGACACAAGTAAAAAGCAGTATAAAATGAGGACAAGAGTTGCTCAGTGGGAAAAGAGATGGGGCTTCTTATTGGGGTGGGAAAACAGAGTGACTTTGGGAGGGTTGTGAAGTATCCAGATGGTGGCTGTGAGAATTTTGTCTTACAATAGCTCATTAAGGGGTGTGTGTGTGTTTGTGTGTGTATGTAAATTAGGATAAAAGAAAAGCAGTTTTTTCTTTCCACCCACAGTCCCCACCTACAAAAGATGCCAATATCACAGTGCCTTGTGGTTGCTTTGTAGCTGTAGTAAACAGCTAGATTTATCATTTCCATCTTGAATAATTTTGCTTTGCAGAGATCATCTGTCTTTATCTCAGTTTTTATCATTTGTGTGGATCTGACTTCACCTCTGAGTTGACTTGTTTCCCTAGTGGCAGAATTTGCATGAAGATCGGGACTAGATAGGAATCAGGTCAGAGGAAGCCAGCAAGAAAAATGCTTCTGAATTTTCTGAATTTTTAAATAATGTTTAGTGTGTGTGCGCGTGCATGCACATGCGTGCACAAAAGCATATGTGTGTGTGTGTGCGACTGTGAGAATGTGTGAGCAAGTGTGTGTGTGCAGGTGTGTATGTGTGTGTGAGAGTGCGTGTGCGTGTGCGCGTGTGTGTGTGTGTGTGTGTGTGTGTGTGTGACTGTGAGAATGTGTGAGCAAGTGTGTGTGTGCAGGTGTGTATGTGTGTGTGAGAGTGCGTGTGCGTGTGCGCGCGCACGTGTGTGTGTGTGTGTGTGTGTGTGTGTGTGTGTGTGTGTGTCATGTGGACTGCGCTACAAGACAGGCATAAGAACTGGTGAAGTGGGGCATGTTCAAACCCCCAGAAATCTCAGAGGTCTGAGATGACAGGCTGGAGCTGCTGCCTCCCAGGCCCTCTTGCCTGCTCTGGAACATGTAACCATGACTACCAACTGAGAGGACCATGGGCACTCAGTCACATAACAGTACCTGGAGTTCTTCTTCATGCTAATGAGGTATCTAGATAGCCTTAGTCTTCAACCAATGACCTTCTCTTCCAGTATAGTCTCAAGACCTCCCCCCCCAAAAAAGTATATAATCCCTGGTTCACACTGAATAAAATATATGTGTCCACATCCACCCCCAATAAAGCAGTATGAACAAGCAAGGATCACTTCAGAGAGATGCTTCACTAAAGATCACCACAAGGAAGGCCTTTACCTAAACTAGCCATGACATAAGACTCCTGAAGAAAGCCTTCTCTTTTCTCCCACTCTTCTGGCACTCTGCACTCACTCCCAATTAGACCAGAATCCTGCCCATTCTGGGCTCTGCTTTCCCCTTCCGGACTGGCATGCAGTCTGATTCCCAGAGGGGAAACATGAACCATGGGCGGACACCCATTCCTGACTTCCTCTGCAGACCAGTATACTGATGGTGTCCAAATACCCTCGGGGGAGGGTGGGCAAAATTTGATTCCGCACAAGTGTATGTGCTTGCTAGAGTCAGTTCTCTCCTTGCACCACATAGTTTCTGCGATTGAACTTTGGTCACTGGCTTACCTGGCAAGTATCCAGACCTGATGAGTCATCTAAGCAGCCCAAAACAACTAGTAAACTTTTGATGATGTCATCTTCCTCGTCTCTATTACTAAAGCCATTAACCCCCTTGACAATTTTCAAGATATGAACCACCTTTGAATTACGAGAAGAATTCCATCTTGGATAGTATGTGAGATGTTTTAGAAACACTGTGACATATTTGGCTTTGTCTCTTTAAGAGTTCTACAGTCTCTTCAGTAGGCAGATATACTTGGCTGTGTATCTCAAGTCTCTAGAATCTTCATGTCTTCCCACAGACATAAAGTAAACAGATGTGCCATGGTCCTTATTTGACTCACAATCTGTCGTAAGCCAGGACTCTCATTTGGAGATATTTCATTAGGAGAAATTAAATAATCTATCATAACCATTAATCTAGAATGTTTTACCTCCATTTTTAAAGTTAGTTTTAGTCACTTGTCTATAAGATATCATTTCTAAAAGAAAATGTAGATTTCTCAAAATTTTATCCTATATATCTATTTTATTATTTATGTATAATTTTTATGATTACTGTGCGACCCTACATATTTATTTTTTATAAATTTCCCAAAGATAAAATCCTGGCTTTCCTCATTTCTATTACTCCAGATTCTAATTTATTACTTTCTATTTCACTTGTCACTTCCCTTCTATACATCATCGATCGAGTTCTGATAACGAATATACTTACTTTTTTTCTGTTTTAATAAAAGTACAAGGAGATAAGTTTGGCTCTGACCTAGTCTCTCGCTGCATTACTCAGTGGCTTTATGTGCTGCCCTGGTTATTATATGCTAGGCAGCTTATCATTTCTGATTTCACCTATTATCAAGAATTAATATGAGACATAGTTGTGTCCTTTTCTATGTTCCTTGGAGTTTAAAGGCAAACTTGCATGCACTTCAAAGCGAATTGTTTCACTTTTTAAAAATAATGTTTTAATTGTGATTTCTTTTTAAATTGTGTGTTTGTGCATAGTGTGTACATGTGAATGCAGATCTCTGTGGAGTTCCAGAAGAAGAGGGTGACAGATTCCCTGGAACCAGAGTTATAGGCCGTTGTGAGAAGACTGATGTGGGTGCTTCAATTTCTGAATTGAAGTTTGAGTCCTTTGTAGGAGCAATACGTGGTCTTAACTGCCCAGGCCCTGTTTTACTTTCAAATTATGTTATACTCTTGTAAATTTTAATGTTTAAAGATGAATAGGTTGATAGTAGTCAAATTTGAAGATGATTAAACTGAGCAGGAGTGGAATGGCTTGGTGTGGCATCCCCTCAATAGGGAAAGGTACTTGTTCCCTGTACACGTGGTAGGCATTTGCCATGGAACTCAGGGGAGTCGTGGTACACACACAATCCCTTTACTAACCTTTCATCAGACCAGGGTGGCATGAGCTAGAGGAGCCGGTGAATGTCCCATGCTCACATTTGGACAACCCCATCTGTGGAAAAATCTAATAAGGGGCAGAAAGGGCAGGCAACAAAAGCCAATGGCATCCTAAACTAAATGCATCTATGTATTTGTCTCTTACCAAAAAATCCCACTTGCTTATACAAGCTCAATCTGGACTTCCTCTTTTTGCCACCCCTCCGCATCTTAATTAATTCAGAATTTAACAAAAATTCACAGTGACTTAGTATACTCTCCGCTGCAAATTTGCATATCTGGGACACAGGTGGAACATACAAAGCATGACGTTGGCTGCTGGCACTTGCTTTGTTGCCTAATTAAGCTTCTGTTGCCCACAGGGAGAAAAATCTGCCTGCGTTTTTCTGAAAGAGTAGAAGCTATTGTCAGAATACACATCTTTGACATGGCACATATTGCAACAAGAACCCAATTGACAGCAGAGTCCTTGGTACCCGGTTATCACCGTGCCCTCATCGTTGGACCTCAGCAATTTCACAGGGACCCCGGAGCTTACAAGAGTGATTCATCAATCATCCATGCAGTGATGCGAGATTAATGGATGCGTTCAAAGGCATCTAGGCCCTGACAAAGTCCTGCCTTCTGAGGATGGCTTGCTGTTTGAAGCCCATCCTCCAGCAAGGCTTATGGAGATCAATAAGCATCCTGGGGCAGGGAGGACACACTAGTCTCTTTCATGTTTTTCTTTGCATAATGACAAAAACAAATCTAGGGGCATTTGGAGCACTTGTCTGGCTGTAAAAACAGCCTTCGGGGGCCCATGGGTAAATGTGTTAAATTAGGTAAACCTTAAATCGTGGACCTTTCCTGCTCAGAAGAGAAACTCATGTATATTTTAAGGATCGGATACAAACAGTAGGAACCAGAGGGAAACATCAGCTTAACCTTTAAAAATGACACCAAGAGAAAAATGTATTCCCCTGTAGAAGGGCTGTGCAGTATGGAAATGTCTCTTAAAACACATGTAAGAACTTCCATTAGCAAATCAAAATGCGAAAGCAGAACTTGCTGTTGCAGAAGAGTTGTCAATTAACCAAAGGGGCCTCTTTATCCCACCAGGAGTACACTCCCGGAGACCATGGGCTTGGGTCTGCATATGTTTATTGATTGACACTGTGGGGATAGTTCAGAAAGCGTTGAGAAGTTTCCAGGACCCTTTGAGATATGCAGTAAATCTTGAGTTTGGAGTAATTTAGGAACTTATTTCCCTGGACTCGCATTGGAATTCTTGCCTTAATAAAGACGCAGAGAGCATTTTTCCACTAAAAGGAGCGTTTTGATTTTTTAACTGTTATCATCTTTGCTCACGAGGGGTCAGCAGGCCCAGGAATGGATACATAAATTGTTGAACTCTCTGCAGGTGTTAGAGATCCATTTCTCCTTAGCCCTCAGCCACATGCTATAAACTTGACTTTTGGTAATAAGGTTAAATGGATGGCATTTCAGTAGGAGCTCACAAAAAATAAACTCCAGCCTCAGGAAAGACAGTGTGTTTGTAAAACGCCATCTAAGCCAAACTTGGAATTCTCAGAGGCTCAATACCTCTGTTCAGTCCTGCTGGCATTCCTAAGACATTCTCCTGTGCTAAGGAAACTGCTGACTCAGCACAGCATAGGCTGGGAATGGACCACGCCCTGCTTGCTGTTAACCTCCAGTTCCTGGTTTGAAGCCGGTTAGATTCTTGAGTTTCATCCTCTAAACCATACAAGAACAGTCTCTAAGACTAAAACTCAGTCGTTCTGTCTCTTTTCTCATGTAGAAGAAGCATGAAGTATCCCTCTGTGAGGAACACAAAAGCCTGGACTCAACTTTCACTAAAGTCAAATAAAAAAAATCTTTTTTAAAAAATAAAAAAAAGAAAACTCACATTTTAATGTGCTGCATGTAACATCTTACAGTTATTTTTGATTTTGTTCCTTCAGAGAAATTTCCATTGCAGGAATAAAGAAGATTGTATGGCCAAATTAGAAGAGAAACTTAGTTCTAAAAGGCAAAAAGGAAAGGAAGGGAAACAAATTATGTATTTTCTTAGTTAGATAATCTTTGGTTTGGGGTCTCATCAAACACCCTGGTCGTCTTAAGCTCTGTACAGCTGTGTATGATCCCTTTCCCTGAGCCTTCGGTATGGAAGTTGTGTTGGCCAGGCATCAGCTGGGAATCATGCACATAACCTTCCCCAAATGTGGTCATTTATTCTCTGTATTTTGGCCAGCTATGGACCTCTAGTCTTTATCTGGTGCAAAAAGAAGCTTTCTTGATAAAGAGGTGAGAGTAAGAAGAACACAGAACACATTGGATTGGCTTAGGAAAATAGAGGCAGCTCATTCTCCTCCAGGGTCCATAACCTTGCCAGTCATTGATAGTTTGTTAGGTTTATAGTACCAGGCTTGACTTGCTTTTTGTTGAGGAGGTCTTAAGTCGTATTAGCCATTGATGTATGTGTCACTATTATACCATTGTGGCTACCTTGCCCTGTTTGTTGCTCATGATTGTGGTTCATAGGCTCTATTGCTGGGTAGAACTCCCAATGGCTTTTCTTCCTCAGTAGCTTACAGAGCACCATTGAATACTACGACAAACAGTCCTCAGTATAAAACCTCCTAAGTCCATTTCAGCTTGATTCCTGGAAGTTCTGTGTCCCAAGTGTGTGGGATCTTCATCAATGGATCTTATCTTCAAATTCTGGGAGACAACCAAGGGCAAAGGCAAAGGCTTATATTACTTGAGAGTCTCTTAAGAGAGTCCTCGACCAACAAATATATATATATATATATATATATATATATATATATATATATATATATATGAGAGAAAGAGAGAGAGAGAAGAAAAATAAAATGTCTCTCTGTGGCTTTCTTGTTTTTATACCTCCTTCCTGTTAGTATTCTGTCTAAACTCCACCTCCACAGTTACCTGGCAACAGCCAGATATGCTCCTCCCCACAGTTACCTGGCAACAGGCAGGTAGGCCTTGCCCACTATAAAAGAGGCTGCTTGCCCCCTTCCCCCTTAATCTCTTAATCTCTTGCTCTCTTGCCTCTAGCTTCTCTGTCCCCTCGCCCCTCCCCCCTTCCCTTCCCCCTCTCTCCACTTAGTCATGGCCGGCCTTTACTTCTCTTCCTCTCTCTTTTTTCTTCTGTCTTCTTCCATCTTCTTCCCCCCCCCCCCCCCCACCTTTGCCCTACCTCCTGAATAAACTTCCCCCTCCCTTGGAGTCGTTTGGTCTAGGGTGGTCTGTTCTAAACTCCGCGCGCACGGACGTCTGACTCGGATGTCTAGCACTTCCTCCCCTCTAGTTTCTATTCCTGGTTTGTTTATTTGTGTTGTTGTTGTTGTTGAATCCCTTCATAGGACCCATGCCTCATCTCCTCCTCTCTGCATCTCCTTACCTTCCCCATGGTCCAGTTTACTTTCCTGATTTCTATGGTTACTCAAAGTTATAGACTTCTAATGGTAATTATTTACAGTTCCGCTCTGCGCCTGCCTCCTCTTTAACCCGCCCAAGAGCTCTGGATTCACGAATAAAAGAGACACACACGCAACTTTTATATTTTAGTATGCCTTGGCTAGCTAAATGGCCGAGCCACTCTAGAACCTCCACGTGGCTAACACATTCCCCTCTGATATTCCTGAGTTATGACTTGCTAAATCTGTATTTAATCTCTACTACCCCAGACCCAATCAGGGGAATGGCCCCTGAGGCGGCTTTCCCCGATTTTTACCTGTCAGCGGGCTCTCCTTCCTGCACCTTTCCCTACATTGTCCATCTCCTTTGCCCTCCTAATGACAGAATACCTCTTCCTCTCTCTGCATTTCTTACCCAGAACCCAAAAAGTCCCGCCTCTATCCCCCTGCGGAGCTATTGGCCACTGGCTCTTTGTCGATCAGTCAAAAACCAATTGTTGGCAGGGACCTGCCGCTGGCGTAAGCACAAATCAAATCTCCAACATAGACTCTCATCAATAGATTTGCAGCTAGGATCTGCACATGCAGCTTTGCGTTCCTGTGTCTGGGTCATCACATTCAAATCTGCATTTTTGGTTTTGTTTGTTTGTTTTTCCTTCATGAGGAAGAGTTCATAGTCTAAAATCTATGTCTGGCTGCATTGTCTAGCTCAGGATCATCCTTGCATGCTCTCCTAGAACACGGATGGCACCACATGTAGTTTAGGTGAGCATTCCGGAACACAAGTCAGCTGCCCCAGATTTTCAGTGCAACCTCCAGGATATCCTTCTCTCTCTGGATCTGTCGTCTATCACCATCCTTCCTCTCAGCATTCCCATCTCTTGCTGTCTCACATTCTTAATGGACAATCAGGAGGTTCCTCCTCCTCCTTCCCCCAACCTGCTGTCTTCACCATGTTGCAAAGCCTGCAGTAAACAGCTCACTGTTGTAAAACTGAATCAGCGCCTTACTTTTGGCCTCCTAGATATTTTTCCAGATTTTGATATCCATTCATTCCTAACAGTCTGGTCTGGGTTGGTGATGCCTGAGATTTTTCTAGGGAAAAAAAAAAAAAAAACCAACACATGTGTTGTCTGTCCAGAGATCCCACATCTTACATACCAAAGGGCTTCCTGAGACTTCCCGGGATGCAAGCCTTCACATCTTTTTATGACATTGTTCCGTTAATAGAAGTCTAAGATTTGCTAACACTCAACACTTTCATAACTGAACAGCCTCATTTTGATCTCAAGTTAATGCTCTGAGCTTATCCATCCCAGATTATTCAGTTTGAACTGTTTAAAGTCTAGCCAGGAGCGAACCTCACCACACCCACCCACTTCTTATCCACTGGAGATCAAATGCAGACATCTTACAACTATGAAACTCTCCTTGTCAGACTTTCTTTGGCATCATCACACTGAGGGTTTATGTGCACATTTGACCCAATGCCTGGAGTCTGACCCCAGCTGGCTCCTCAAGGACATGGCCTTTCTGTCCTGATTCTTTGTCAGTATGGATCCAGCTGGCTGTCTAGTTTTGGCCTCTCCCATGATTTCAGAAAACATGCTTTTTATTTTTAGTCCTATATAATTCAAATATTAGATAATTATAATTATAGTTATGGGATTAGATGCCTACTTTTTTTTTTCACAAGTAGCTCTTTAGTTAAATACATATATTATTAAAGAAAGCAACAGACCATTCCCAGCTCCTTCCATGGCTGTAGCACTGAGCATAGTGCTTTACACACAGCAGGCAGTGAACCCACTTGACTGACTAAATAGTACTGGGTTTTCTTCATTACCGGCTTCTTCTAGCTGCGGTCTGAACCCAACAATCCACGTTACCTAAGCAAAGGTACCTACTGCCATTTACTGAATGCTGACTCCAAGCTTCTGTCTACATTCATAAAGCAGTGATAAAGAGTCTTGAAGCATCCCTCTGATTCTATGTTGCTTACATTACACTTCCATGGCTTGGCTTCGAATACAGCATACTTTCATGAGGCCATCTCTGGGAGGTATGTGCAACCAGGAAGAGACAACGTTTTACTGCCTGTCTTCTACCATGACATTCAGCTGTCACCAAGAAATATTTGATATTCATGCTGTCATGAGTAACGGACACACCGTCTTGGTGCAAGTGTAAATGTATATGGCATTAACTTGTGCGTGGACAAGAAGGATGCTGACCAACCACAGACACTCTGGATTGGATCGAGAACAAGTGGATGCAGGGATGCCCAAGGAGAAGGACAAGCCTAGAGAAGGAGGGGAGGAAACAATGAGACAGTCCAGATGAGTGCACCTGGTTAATGTAGCAGACACACATGTGTTCAAAGATGCCACAGAAGGATGGAGGGTATCAAGAAACCCTGGAGGATGAAGTCATTTTGAGATCAACTTATTCTGGTCGACTGCATGCAGTTACTTTTCACGCTCGCCACTCAAGTCTGCAGTGAAGGACTGGATTATTCAGAGTTAAAGGATGAATCAAGTTCTGAATGAGATGAAATCTTCATACAGTGAAAAACTGTTGCCAATCAGGTACAATTTCTGTTTTGAAGTGAGTTATGGTCCAAGCTGAGGAAGCTCCGGTGAAGTAAAATAGCCCACACAATCTAAATGTTGAGGAAGGGTGACATGGATGGATAAAGGGTGGATAAAGGGTTTTCCAAGGGGAAAATGCTTCCAGGTCATGATTTCAAGGTCTGAAAATTTCTTCTTATGTGTTGGGTCTTGCAACAAAAGCTGTGGGAATCTTGTTAGCCATTGGGTAAGATGCTCACATCAGCTGTTTTCACCTAAAGAGAAGGCAAGGGGGCTGGAGAGATGGCTCAGCTGTTAAAGGCTAGACTCACAACCAAAAATATAAGAGAAGGCAAGGAACAATGGCATGCTGCTGAGGACTGAAGACAAGAAGGAAACCATTAGACACATAAATGAGATGAAGAAAGCAGGCTCTGTGGGTTTCCATGGGGCAGCAAGCTGAGTTTACAGGGCAATGAGAGGCACCATGTTCAGGGTACAGTGGACTATGGGAAATTTCTCCTGAAGACACTGTCCTACCAACAAAGTTGCCTTCTGATTACATTTACCCTGTCACTGACTTTGTCTTTATGAAAACAAATGCTCTTTATCTGTGGCTGATTATTTTTGAGAAGACAAACTCCAACTGCTGTCAAACCAGAGCCAAGGGGAAGAGTTAAAGCCTTGCCAAAAATATTTCATCGGCAAACAGCCCATCCATGATATGTGGGCTCTTTAACTGGCTGTGAACTGAATTTCACCTTTGACATCAAATGCATTTTTAATTTTCACTGTTTTGTTATTTAAAAAACTTTAAATACTCCTGTGATCTTGTAAAGAAACCATTGAAGTAACCAAGGGGGCTGACACAGGAAAAAGACAATCCCAGCAATCCTCGATAGGCATTTGAGAGGCTCACTAGTTCTTTGAACATGTAGATCGAAGGAGGATGGAGGAGGTGGAGAGGGATAGAGGGGGATGGAGGGGTGGAGGGGAATGGAGGGGGATGGAGGGGGATGGAGGGGGATGGAGGGAGATGGAGGAGGATGGAGGAGGATGGAGGAGGATGGAGGGGATTGAAGGGGATGGAGGGGGATGAAGGGGATGGAGGAGGATGGAGGGGGATGGAGGGGGATGGAGGAGGATGGAGGGGGATGGAGGGGGATGGAGGAGGATGGAGGAGGATGGAGGAGGATGGAGGAGGATGGAGGAGGATGGAGGAGGATGGAGGAGGATGGAGGAGGATGGAGGGGGATGGAGGAGGATGGAGGGGGATGGAGGGGATAGAGGAGGATGGAGGGGATAGAGGGGGATGGAGGGGATAGAGGGGGATGGAGGAGGATGGAGGAGGATGAGGAAGATGGAGGAGGATAGAGGATGGAGGAGGATAGAGGAGGATGGAGGGAGATAGAGGAGGATGGAGGAGGAGGGAGGAGGAGGGAGGTAGTGGAGGGGGGTGGAGGAGGATGGAGGAAGATGGAGGAGGATATGTGGGCCCATACCATTCAGAAGCCTGCATGATTTGTTGCCTTAGCACTTCCAGTTCTTCTCTCTTCACCAGGATTGCTTCTGGAGCCTTCAATGCTGTGCTTTCAGTTCTGTAGCCCAAACATGAGGAGAGCTATATTTACATGACCAAGTCCACCCAGAACTCCTTGTGATAATGGATGTAGGAGGAAGGCTTTTTTAGGATACTTGAGGACTAATGAATGAATGACTAAATGACCCCTGATGGGTTGTAGTCTATCTCAGCTAAAAAGAATAAGGTATTTAAGTGGCATCAAAGAAAGGGCAATTTTCTAGAAAGTATAGTAAATGGATCTATGTTTTCAATCCCTCCTCAAGTCACTGAAGAAAGATAGAGAGGATCCTATATGCTGCCATAAAAAAAAAAGAAAATAGGTCTATCTATAAGGCTGTTAAGAAATATACAAGATAAAGAAATTTCATTACAATAAAAATAAATAGAAATAGGTGCCAGCCTGGATCTGCTTTTTCCTTTTCTCCTCAGAGTATCCAGAGACTGTTGTGCACCTGACTGGGCTGGTAGGAATGGAGCTTAGCTGGAGCAGGTGGGTTAGGCAGGATCTCTGTCTGCACGAGTGTGGGAGAACAGCCTTTTCCAGAGAGACAGTTTTCAGTGAAACAGTTCTCTTTACCGGGGATGCACAAGGACTATATAAACCTTGGAGAGTGGGTAGGGGATCTCAGGATGAGTGAACATCATTGGCCAGGGCTAAGGCATTGGGGATGCTTCATTTGCATGAAGAGGAATTCCAGGTGTTTGCTGGAGTGTCCTTATCAAGAGGAAGTTTAATCTGTAATCTGGCCACCAGGCTACATATCTCCCTCAAGGGTGGCAGAGGTGGGGGCCATAATGTGCTGGGACATGCAGGTCCAGGGTGAGGAGGAAGCAGGTCTACTCCTGCCAGTCTCAGGAAGAGGTTTTTGGGGTTTGGACATGTCTCAACAATACTCTTGTTCTGGACGGGCTCCCCAGGTCGAGCAGCTTTCTGGTCTCACAAATAGGTAATGGTGGTAAATATAGGCTAGTAAATATGTAATGCACATAGGTTAATATACATGTAACACAGAGTGAATTTCTCTTACTGGAACAACTTGTAACCAGGTTTCAACTATTTTTGGATTGGGAAACATTTTGCAGCAGAGTCAATTAAGAACATAGACTCTTTTTTTTTTTCCACATCCCCCTTGCACACACAGCAGGGTGTCTTGTACACCATCTTTATGGGTTGGTACTTGGAGCCATCTCATGAGATTACATCACACCATAGCACTCAAAAATTTAAATTCTAGGGCCCTTCCAAATTGAGGACTTAGTCTTAGTGGTAATCCAACCTGTTTATGTCTAAGTGCACATCACAGTCACGACATGAATTTGAGATTCGAGTTAGAAATTTCTCCTGTATTTCTTTCAAGATTTCAGCTAAATACGGATTTTTAAAATAAAGTTGACCATGTATGCTCATCAGAGCATGCCTCTGCTTCCATTCTGTTTCCTTTCGCCGCTTCCGAGGCGATGTTTGCTGGATCTGTGCTGGCTGTTTTCAGTGGTCGCCTTCCTCCTTATTCTCAATTTTTTTCTAAGCAAAACATTTTAAACTAGTATGTAAGCTAACAAATATAGGCATCAAAAAACAATTCCAATAGAGATTAGAAACTACGAAGGAGTCTATTCACATGTCAAAAGTCAGAGACACTGCTCTTCTGTTGCCAACCCGAGGACGGATTCCAACAGCTGGCAGCTCAAAGTATTCAGAACACTGAGAGGCAAGGGGAGACAAAGCAGAGATGTCCTTCATGCCCCCTCAGGTGCAGCTGGGGCTATGAGCCACTAAAAACCAACCAAACAAACAAACCTAAATGCTTCACTTTTCTCCTAGTCCGGACAAGACTCAAAGGAAATCTATGTGGTCCGTGATAAAACTCATTCCTTTCAACAATGAGGAAAGGTGAGCTTCTGTTTCCACACCAGAGCGGAAGGAGTGTGTACCACTGAGACCAGGGGGAAACCTAAAACTTTGAATCAATTCTCTTTGAAAAGAATCTTCAGTTTGTCAAAAGGGGTGTTCCGTCTTCAGAATCAAGTCATGCCTTTGATGTCATAACAGCCTCTTGTGCTGGTCATCAGATGCCGTGTGCCTCCAGGTTGTGGAGCTCATAGCAGCTCTGGGAAGTGAACAAAATGATTACACTTAAGAACTAAAGGGCCAGAGGAAGGTCTAGGGATCCTTACTTCATTCCAGCAGCCACCTTGGAAGACACGTGTTGCCATACTAAAACCACAAATTGAAGCAATCTGGGAAATCCTAAATCATCCCCAAACACACCAGGCAAAGCTTGAGCAAGATGTAAAAATTCAAGCCACTGAAAATTTGGAAGTTTGTGTAACTGCAGCATGGTTTGGTTATGACATAAAGCTAATCCAACATATTATTTGGATATCTTATAATATTCACAATTACCAAACAAAAACTGTAACAGAAGGAGTAACCAGAGAAGAATTAAACTAATGTATTCAAAGGCAAATGGCTTCCTTATTGCTAGGTAGAAGTGAGTCACACTTGTATTCAGTATTTTCCTAATTTCAAAGATAAAACAGATGGGAGGGAGGAAATAGCAACAGTAAAATCCAAATAAAAACAGACTGCCTAAAAAGGAAAAAAAGGAGGTTGGCGTGAAATGTCTCCTCTACAGCACTAAGTGGAAGAATGGCCTGGGTTTTGAGACTGAAGCATCAGTTCATAAACATTCTAACTGTAGCTTGTATGGGAGCCAGAGAGTCTTGGATGCATAATACATGGCAAAACAAAAACCCGAGGCAAAATAATTTAGACTGTCTTTATTTAAACAGAGAGCAATGCACGACTCAGGAAGTACTGAGGCCAGAAGATTCAGTATACCTGCAGCAGAGATGCAGGTTTGGGTCCCCTGTCCAGACGGCTGGCCTATGAGACAGGACACTGAGCTCTCCAGGCAGACAAAGAGGTACATTTATTTGGCTGGTTCCAATAAGAAGCTAGTGAAAGATCATTGGTAGTTTCTGACTGGTGAAGAATCAGGCTCGTTTGCTGCTTATATTGAGATTCAGTTTGCTTTGTAAAATCTTAAGGCAAAAGGGCTTCCTCAGAATAATGTCCTTGAAGTGGAAAGTATTTTTTTTGTTGTTGTTTTTTTTTTTTTGTTTTTTCGAGACAGGGTTTCTCTGTGTAGCCCTGGCTGTCCTGAAACTCACTCTGTAGACCAGGCTGGCCTCGAACTCAGAAATCCGCCTGCCTCTGCCTCCCAAGTGCTGGGATTAAAGGCGTGCGCCACCACCGCCTGGCCCGGAAAAGTATTTTCAAATACACAGACCATAGAACATGCAGCTTTTTCTTCCCAGAAACTTTGACTTCACACGTGGGAATCTGCTACCATCCAGGGTACAGTAATCATTTATGTGGAGTTGATCTGTGCCATCGCTACATCCTCTGTGCCTACTTGTAGGAAATGCTCAAGAGCTATCAGCTTAATTATATCTCAAAATAATTAAAATCGTGATAAAGACATCAAGAAATACAACACAGTACAAAATGACTATCGAATCATACAGAGTCAGAGTTATGCGATACTTTTTTATTATCTAAAAGCACATTCTTGATCCAAAATTTCCAGAGCTGTTCTTTGGAATGAGGAGGTTATGAGGATATTGGGTTTACACCTCCAAGATGAGACCTTCAGACACATTATGAGGCACGACCTCCTTCCAATCCTGGCCCCAGGCAGCCATGAATCTACTTCTCTGGATATATAGACACATTTCTCAAGATTCAGTTAAGTCCTTAGAAAAGAGTCTCATTGTTAGTTGTTATAAGTAGTCTTACCGCAGTTAAGAACAGACCACTCCAGACCACATGGTTCCAAGGGGGAGGAGGCTTATTCAGGAGATAGGTAAAGGTGGGGAGAAGAAGGTAGAAGGATAAGAGAGAAGTAGAGGCTGGCCATGACCACCACGTGGAGAGAGAGGAAGGGGGGAGGGGATAGAGAGGCAAGAGGGTAAGAGAGAGAGGGTAAGAGAGTAAGAGATTAAGAGAGAGAGGAGGGGGCAAGCAACCCCTTTTATAGTGGACCAGGCCTACCTGGTGGTTGCCAGGTAACTGAGGAGGAGCATACCTGGCTGTTGCCAGGTAACTGTGGAGATAGAGTTTAGACAGAATACTAACACTCATAGTGGTGTATAAGATTTCATTTTGTTTTAAGTTTTTATTTATGTTTATATCAATGCCTAGATGATAGTGAGTCCAGTTGCCTTTGGAGGCCAGAAGGTGGCAACAGATCCCTGGAGCTGCAATGACAGAGAGTTGTGAGCCGGCCTACTTGGGTGCAAAAAACCAAATCCAGGTCCATGTAAAAGCAGTCAGTGCTTTTAACCACTAAGCCATCTATCTCTGCAGCCCCTCATAATAGTTTTTAAACAAACATCCTGTGAGAAGCACAAATAAAACATAGTAATTTGGGTTAAAAATAAAAGTAGCATGATGCCAAGAAAATACAGAATGAAGGAAGTTTCAATTAAAAGCCCTAATACCTTATAAAATAGAAATCAAGGGCACTGGGTGGTTTAGGAGGGGAATAAGATGCAGCTTGGCAGTTTCTCCAAAATTTAAAAATAGAATTGTCATAAAACACAGACTTCTCACTCATTAGACACAGAGCCAACAGAACTGGAAGTAAACAGTCAAGTAAAACCTGAGGTGAGACTACTTGTAAGATCACTGCTTTCAGTCACAGAAACAAATGGGCCCAAAGCAGAAAACAAATCGGAAATGCAAACTATGCTTTGTCCATCCCCTGGTGCCCATAAGGAACGCTTCCAGAAGACTTGTAGATGATTTATAATCCACAACACGTTTGTAATCCATAACGCAATGTAAATGCTGATGAAATTATTGCAGTGCATTGTTCAGAAAGTCATGACAGTAAAAGAAGGCTGATGTATCTTTCATCTATTTTCCTCTTTGGTTGACTGAACCTGCAACTACATCTATAAAGGGCTGGGTGTACGCATGTGGCTTGGTGATGCTTGATAGTAAAATATGACATACAAACTTGAGGGAGGGGGGATTTATTGTGCTCACTGTTTCCAAGTGCACAGTGGGATCACATGGGCATAGGCTGCTCACATCCTTGGTGGACAGGAGGTAAGTCAACAGCTAACAGATATAGCCTTCAAAATGATGCCTCAACCAGCCCCACCTTCCAAACACATCAGAGGCAGCTGAAGAACAAAGTGTCTAAGGGTAGACTCATAGGGGACTTAGCATCTTTAAACCACAGCACTGTAGAAAACAATGAGATGCAGATACATTCCACATCACAAAAGAATCTCAAGACCACATGCCGTGTCAATGAATCGGGACAGGAAAAGGCCGGATACCACTCTTGTGAAATGTCCAGGACTGGTAAAGCCATGGAATTGGTACAAGAAGCAGTGAGGATCAAGTCTTTGATGGCTATATAATTTTATTCGGAGGTGGTGAAAATATTTTGGAACTAAATAGAGCAGGCTGTTCGACAATGTTGTGAATATGCTAATTGCCTGTCGCTTGTTCTCTTTAAAACAGTTAAATCCATGTGAATTTCCTGCCAGCTAGGATGTCTTCAATTCATAATTCATATCCCCATGAATTCTCAAAACATCACAAGGCTTCTCATCATCATTGTATGTCTTCAGAGGCGACTCTTGGCGTCAAAGGGTTGTAGGAGCTAACGCGTGATGGGAGATTAAAATAAATCTATCACAGCAAACGAGATAAAGCATGCGTCGAACATTTCTAACTCTTTGAGACTCAAGGAAAAACTTAACTGTACTCTGGGCATTCTCGGCTGCTTTTCTCGTACTGGAGGACTCTCATTGCACTGAGCTAGAAAAGTAAAACAGAAAGCAAGGAACAGGCCACGGAGGTCAGAGTTCGTTGTGAAGTCGCTCGGTCTCAGCATTGCGTGCAGTTTCCACGCCTGGTGGGTCCGTGGCAGAGAGGAACTGGATAATTAAAAGATGCAAACAAAAAAAAAAAAGCATTTTTTTTCACAGTCAGTGATGCTTTTCTTCCTTGAAATACTGTCTCAGAAGATCAAAGATAAACAAACAAGCTGGGGGAGGGGTCGGAAAGCGACTCCGAAGCCCCAAGTATCCTTTTTCTCTACTGAAAGCCAGAGCCTTCCCTTCGGAATGTAAATGTTTTCCTCGAAACTTGCGACAATCACGGATGTAAAGGAGAGCTTTTGTCGCAGTGGGGTCTCTTATCTGCACTGACCTGTCGCTCCTTCAGACTGAGATGTGGGCCCCAATTCTCAGGATTTTAGAAAAGAATGCGCTCAAGTGAGGGAGGGGGTGGGTGAGGAAGCTGAGCCCCGCAGACGGTTTAACATGCAAATGTCTTCAGTTTCTTTTAGGTGGAGGATCAAGGTTTGGCTATTTTCAACTTCTTTTCCACTCCCCCTCTCTTCCCATCCCAGTTTAGTTTCGAGAGGACTGTGGATGTGACAAGGGCTTTGTGTAGGGAATTCAGGGGAATGAAAGGGCCAAGGAGACCCAGTTGAGGGAACAAACTTTTGGGGGTCAGTGAGGTCAGTTTGGAATAAAAGTGTGGCATTGTTGGTATTAAGGACATGCTCTCAGCAGGGTGCCCTGAACTGGGCACACAACTCCAGGCCTGTTTATTCAACACTGAAATACCTAAGGATGGGCCTTGGGGAGAAAAGGGAAAGCGATGCCAGAGGCCTGCACGGCACCTTCCAGCTTCAGAGTGCTCCCGGGACACACACAAAGCCCTGCTTTTTCCACATTTCGGAGAAGAAAGTGCCTGTGCATAACCCAAAATTAATTGATTAATTAACCAACGCATTAAACGAAGAGCTTCCCGTGGCATTTTTTTTTCTCTCCCTCTCTCCTTTCTTTCTTCCCCCGTCCACACACGTACAATCCGGGTCATTGAAAGCCCAAGATAGAAACAGTTTCTTAATGGTGTTTGAAAACAGCCTTTGTTTCCATGGAAGGAGCCAGGCTCTCTGTGGCTTCCTTCTAAAAAACATTTACCCACCTCAGACCTAGAGGGAGGGGAGGGTGCTTCTCTTTGTTTTGTTTGTTGTCTTTGTTTGGTGAAGATTAAATGAGAGAAATTGCTCGCCACAGTCCACACACAGTGTTAACCTAAATAAATATTAGTGGTCGTTAGTGTGTATTGCTGTCTGTGGCCCAGTCACCGAGAGGTCAGGGAGAAAGATGGAGGGCTGAGGAAGAGGCTGGCCCAGTGGGGCTGGAAATAGAATTAGGGGAGAGGGGAGAGGCAGCTGGATCCCAGGCAAGGATGTCATCTTCCAGGCAGTGGAAAGAGAGAGTAGGGTCATTTCCAGAGTCCAAAGTAAACCGGACCTCAAAGGATGAAATAAATATACATACACCTGAAGACACCTCCTTCCTACTGAATATCTTAAGGGCCATGTGAGCTTGCTGTACTCTCACTTGGGAGGCACCAAGACCAGGACACATAAATACCAAAGAAGGGAAGTACTGGCTTCTGTTTTATAGATTGTCAGAGTTTTGAATACCAGAGGAAAAGACAGACAAGGTTACAATTTGAAGAACACTTGGAAACAATGAAGAAATTAATGCAGACACTTAGGCAGGGACTGGCAAGTCAAATCCAGAAAGTAGGGACTGAGTAAAGTAGTGTATGAGGCGACTATATGAGCATCTGGAATATGGCGGGCTTGGGGTGGGGGGTGGGGGTGAAGTTTTGACTCTGAAGTTCAGAAAGCAGGCTTTCCAGAAGTTAAATTAAGGAATAGATCACTGAATGGTTTGTCACTCGAAGATGATGCCAGAAGGGACAATGGCTAAAATTCTAGGGCCATAATCCACTTACATGGTGGTGGTTGTGATGCGGCATGGGAGGTTGGGAAATCACATGGAGAGGTGACAAAACAGGATAAAGTCACCATCATTCAAGAAGATCTCACAGGGCTGGAGAGACAGCTTAGTCAGTTAAGAGTACTGACTGCTGCTCTTCCAGAGGTCCCGAGTTTAATTCCCAGCAATAGTGCCCTCTTCTGGTGTGTCTGAAGACAACTACGGTGTACTCATATAAGTAAAATAAATAAGTCTTTTTAAAAAAGAAAAGAAGATATTGTTGGGGTAAATCTCCAACCCAAATAGGAGCGATCAAAGAAAAGACAACTCAATAATTATGAATACAAACTGCATGCCTAGATTGGGCAGATTTGCCACTGCCCTATTTTATTCTCCAGCTATGAGATCTCTTATAACTTGCGGTTTTTTTCTGGCCATGTCCTTCTCCTCCATTGTCCTTCCACCTCTCTCTCCTCCAGTCATCTCCCACCTCCTCTCCAGCCATTTCCTCCCCTTCCTCTTTTTCTCCCCTCCCCTTCCTCTCTTCTCCCAGCTCCGCCTCCTCTTCTACTGCCTAATCACCAAGCTCCACTGCAAATACAATGTAGTAGGATAAGTATCCTACTGCAAGATATCACAGAGAGATAATTAAATTAGAAAAATAGAGGTTGGGAAATAGAGAAAAGGGAAGACAAAAGATAATTTTGTTATGTCATAAAAACCATAGAGATGGAAGATGCATGGGGTTTGGAAAGAGTTCCAATACTGACTGTAAAGGTGCTTTTGATAGGACCCTTAGGAAATTAGAATGGTAAATATTGGTTCAGTATTATAGTATAAACAAGGAGTCTTATCTATCAGAGGATGAGAAATGTCAAGACTTGTGCTGAAGGAATGGGAAAGAAGGGGCAAATACACTCTTGTGGCCCCGAGAATGAGAATACCCAGTATTGGAGCTGGAGCCAGGTACTTAACCCCATGTTTCTGCCACGCACCACCATTCTGTAGCTCTACAGACCCTCTCACCTGGCATTTTCCTTGCTTGACCTCAATTAGTTCACTATTTAGCAAGCAGAAATTGCATCCCTTTGTGCCAGGAATGTGGTGTTACTGATGGCAGAACCTAAGAAGCAGATGCATGTTGAGAGGGGCAGACACATAGTGGGCAATGTCACCAGTGCTCCTTTCTGAAGAATCACAGAGTGGCTACCATCTGAGGCATGATCTCTAACCTCTACACACATGTACATATACATGCAAACCCACCTACACACACAGTCATATAGATACATACACAAACACACAGGACCACACTATGTCATGGATGCCCGGAGAACTGTGACCACACCTTGTATACTTTTCATAGGAGCCTGCTGCTGTTGAGTTGGTGATAATTTCTATTCTATTGTCAGTGTGGCAGAAGGAATAACACACCAGGGTAGTAGATCTGTCATGTTTCCTCATCAGAGGAAGCTAAAGAGCCATGGTGCCAGAGTCCTCTCTGGATGTTTCGCCAATCTCTTACCAGTAGATGAAGTCTACAAACCTGAAGTGGCACCACAGCTTCAGGGGAACCCTCTTTTCACAATTAAGCTGTTGGGGACCAGCCAAGTCCCACCATGGCTGTCCAGCCAAGGCCATGGTCAATGGTGGCATTGTAAGCAGGGGTTCTCTGTTGAATAAGGCTTAGCTTTTAACAAAAGCCTTAACTAAACTGCAGACTGACTAGAGAGATTTCCTACTGTGCAATGTCCCAAACACCACCATGGAACAACAAAAGATTATCAAAAAGCAGCACTAAACCAAGAAGCAGAATTTGATGGCGGAAGAGATGATCTCATTCTTTGAGCATTTTCCAATTATCTCGTTCACTGTGTTCAGAATGTTCATAGCCTGGGTAGCCTTATTGCTTAGATGCAAGAAACCAAAGAACAGCGGTGAGGAACACAGGTTAGGTGGATGGTAGAACCAGATGTTGATCTAAAGCTTGCTTTCCTATGCAGCGCAGTTTTATAAAATTCAGTAGGTCTTAGATTCTAGAATGGTACCCACTTGGTAAGTCTAGACTCTCTTCAGAGGCAAGAATAACATTCATCAAGTGAGCATGTTAGTTTGTAAGAAACCATAACACAGTACTTCCTAAATTTCTTCATGGGTAAGAATTACTGCTTAATCTCTCTTTTTTTTTTAATACTCTTTAGCTAGGTATAATGTTGTTAGTTAATACTTTTTTTTTCTTAGACTTAGAAACTGCTTTTTTTTTTCTTGGTGTTAAATGTTTTTCACAGAGAAAACTGAGTCCTACATAATATATATTTTTTAACCAGATAATACTTTTATATAATTTTTTTACATTTTATACAATTAGCATAATATGAGTATGTCTATTGTTTATCATTTATGACCTTTTTTCCTTGATAGTAATTCTTTCATTTAAATTGACAGGTTTGATTCTTAAAGAAATCTCTATTTCTTTTATCTATAATTTTGTTATTATTTGGTTCCTTTACTTCAAGAACTTCAGCAGCCCTTCTGACTCTGAGACTCAACAGCATCAAGAGGAGTGTTTTGTCAGCGCAGGCTCAGGCACAGAGTGGATTTCAGGGCTAGGTAGTGGTTCACTGGTTTCCTCTTTATCAGAGGCTGTCCACAGTGGAGCTTTCATCATGAGTCTGCCTCTACTGAGTGGCGCTAGACCAAGTCAAAAACAGAACGACTAAGATGAATTCACTTCCTAGAAACATCTACTAGTGAGATCAGTCTTTGGCATACACAAAGAAGTGTAGACAAAGGAAATTATGAAATACACTCCCTTTTCTTCAGTAAATTCTTTAAGCATAAATTAAAGCAGGATGTTGACTTTACCCTCCACCCCATCGCCAGTATTCAGTGTTGGTCTCCATTCCCAGTCCAAACACTTGATAATTTATGAATGAGTAAACAAAAACAATAAAGTTGAACTAATGTATATAGATACACTAAGAACTAATGTGTCAAGATACCACAAAGAAGTGCAGCATATCTTATTTCTACTATGTCTCTATTCCCAACATTTGACATGCACACATTAATTCAGTCTGGATGACTCGGTGTTTTCATTAATTATAGTATGCTAGTGACTCTCTTAAGAGTCATTGGCTTCAGAAAACACCTAAGAGTCAGACAGCTTATTCTGAAATAGTCTGCTGAGCTGTGGCCCTGTAAGGTGTAAAAGAGGCCAGAGCATCAGAGCTCTCTGTATTTATACACAGTTCAGTATGACTGTACCATCTAGTAGTGTTGATACCTTGATGTTGTTTGACCAAGGATCTCCCACTGCCTACCTTAACCTCCAGTTTGCTATATAGCCAAGGCTAGCTTTGTACTCTTGACCCGTCTACCCCAATCTCCCAAGTGCTGAGATCAGAGACGTGCAGCACCATAACCAACATAAATATCTACCTTTAATTTCTCTGATATTTTATGTTCTTGTTTTCCAAATCACAAATTAGTGCTTTACAGAGCTGTGGGAGTTTGGCAATGTGTCATAGGAAGCATTTCTGGTGAACCTCACAGCACAAAACAAGCCGGGTATTTAGGCAATGGCACCTAATACATGTGGCCTTGGGATACCAATTTCTGCTACCTCATCTATCCAGAGCCTAAGACTTGTCTCTGTTCCTTCGTATAGAGTGAGGGAGGGATTAATAATCTTGATGGCTGAAGGACTGCATGCATTAGAGTCCCTCACAGCCCTTATCTCTCAAGAACTGCTCTCTGCCACTCAGTTTAGCCATGTCAATTATGCAATATCAAATGGGAAAGGCACAGTTGCTCTGTCTTCTGAATACTAAAGTGTTCGGCTTTATACTAAGAGTGATAAGGGGGAATTATTAATATCCTCCCAGACTATCTCATAGCTTCTTGTGAGGGTCAGATGGCATCACAGACAGTGGTATGCCAGTCTCATATGACATTTATTTAAATCAGCTTTGCATGCCAGTTTCCAGATCCCTTCTTCTCTAGCATTTTATCCATCACTCAGGATTTGTCCGTGTCTTTGATGTTACTCTTCCCCCACGAAGAATTTTATGCTGGAATTCATTGGGTTGGGGAATCAAATCATGGAGTCCATAGAGAGTCACAATGCAGGTGACCATGTTCTTAATCGACTAGACCTAATGTCCCAAGGTAGAGGAGAAGACAGGCTCGGTCTTAGTCCAGTCTTAGGACTGGCCCAAATGCCTCTTGAAACATGCTTAAAGAAACTTCTACTAGGAAGGAGAAGAAGAGGAGGAGGAGGAAGAGGAGGAAGAAGAGGAAGAGGAAGAGGAAGAGGAGGAGGAAGAGGAAGAGGAAGAGGAAGAGGAAGAGGAGGAGGAAGAGGAAGAGGAGGAGGAAGAAGAAGAAAGGCTCCTAGAAGCTGAATTCCAGACTTAAGGTCACCACACACAGCTCAGAGTCCTGTAGCTTTCCTCTAGGATCTGTGGAGAGCTAAGGATAAGAGGGCGAGCCATGAAAGATGAAGACTCTACTTGCATAAAATGCATATTTCAGTCATGGGTTGGGTATACCAAGCATAAATACACATCTGAGTAGTGGACAGTGGCTTATAAAGGTAGCAGAATACCTCTATACAAGTTGACAGAGTCCTCGAACCAAGTGACCACTCAGATCCTCTGGTAGGGGTGGAGGAGCAGATGTCACCCTCAGAAGTTTGGAGTGGAGAGATCTTCAGGCCTGAGGAACAGCAGCAGACGTGGACATACTAACAGGAGATAGATAGGCCAAGGGCTAAGAGGTCACGGCAAGCATGCAGGAGACTGTGCATTGTGGGAACAAGCATGGCTTCTCCTGTTGATTGGACATCCCCAAGGTCACTTGGGTAGAAAAAGTGAGTGTTTCCTTAGAAGCAGAGTGCTGTGGTTAGATGTGACCTGACTCTCAGGACTCTTATGCTTAAGCCACTGTGATCAGTGAGGCTGTGGAAATTGTGAAAATTTAATAGTAGAGACCTCAGCCAGACCTCGTGGCACACATCAATACTGAGGAGGTCCCCACACGAGTATCAGAAGTGCAGGCTACCTTGAGCTATGTAGCAGGACCCCTACTTTAAACAAAAGCAGAGCTTGGAGGGAAGTCCTTAGGTCAGTTGGGAAATGCATCTAAAGGGATTTGGGACCCCCCCCCCCCCATCCTTCCAGTTTTGAGATGTGATCTGGAATGACATAGCAGGCCTGGTGTGTGTATTAGGGGGCAGAGGTTTAAAGACTGCACGATATTTTTCAGTTTAAACACTTTAAACCAAATAAACTCTTTTCTTAATAAAATTACCCCGCCCACAGTATTTCTGCTACGGTGCTGAAAATGGAGTGCAGAGGACAGCGTACATGCAGACTAACATGAGTAAAATGGGTCACAGAGATCAGAAGCAGAGCTGGGTGCGATGGATGGCACAGAACTTTAATCCCAGCACTCAGGAAGCAGAGGCAGGGGGATTTCTGGGTTCGAGGCCAGCCTGGTCTACTGAGCGAGTTCCAGTATAGTCAAGGCTATGCTGAGAAAACTTGTCTCTAAAGGAAAGAAATTACAAGCAACTTATACCCCCAGTTATCCCAATTATAAAAATTATGAATCATATAGAATTATACATTTGACTCTTGCTAAACCTTTCGAAAAGGCTCTTCACACACTATTCTGACCCCTATTCTGTGATCTGGGTTCTCTCGAGCACTGAGTTTCCTGATCCTGGGAGCACTGGTGCTCAGCAACTGGGTTTGGAACTTTGTTTTCCTGGCATTTGGGCCTGGACCTCCGCTTCCCCAGAGGTCAGTCCTTTCATCTGTCCATCAGTCATGTGTTGACGGACATCGGCAACCCTTGCTACAAGGTTAGAGCTGGATGATTCATTCACAAGCGGCACAAGTTCATTTGTGTAAAATCAAACCCGTTTGACGTATACACAAAGTTTCTATAGCTGAGAAAGCCACACGCCAGTCTCTGAGCCCTGATGGGTTAGCCAGGTGAACCTCACCCCCTGAGGATGATTGCATCCCACCCGTGATTCTTTCCACGCCTCCTTGTGCAGGGAAAGTTGTCCTTTCTCAGCTCCTCAAGAACATAGCACCTCTAAATCCATCAGAAAGACAGTCTTATTTTCAAAATGCAAGAAATTTGAGAAAGCAAGAGAAAAACTATTTTGTATTTGTGCTGATTGGCATCCTGAGAAGGGTAAAATAGCATAAGCGCCTGAACCCTAGGGACTATTGCTGAGGGTAAGGCGCCCTCTACCGGTGGACACAACAGTGAGGAACTGCAGACCGAGTTTTTATTTAGGATTACTTGTTTGGATCCTGTTACCTACAATTCAGGGGCTTTTCATAAGAGATTGAAAAGAAAGCAAGCTGGCCATGGCCTATTCAATAGAAACACCGTACTGATTTTTCTCCTAATGCAGGATGTTTTCAAGTTTGTATTAGATGGGAACACAGAGCAGGCTGGGCTCAGAGATGATAAAGGCTGTGATGGGTGTTTATGTAAGGGATCTGGTGGAATGCTATAGACGCATCTAGTAAGCCAGGCTGGCCTCATTTATGGTCTTCCTGGCTCTATGTCCCAGTTTCTGGTATGAATGTGTCCCCCCATGAGATTTACTTCTAAGCCCTGTGGAGCTGACTGGAAGAAAAGGCCAGCATGCCCATGACAAACATAGAAAGTGTCTTAGCGCCTGAGGTGTTGGAATCAGGTCTCCAGGTTTGAACTGAGCCTGGAAGATGGCATTGTGGGTTGGTAAGGATGGAGGATTGAGGGTGGTCTTGGCATTGTAGAAGTTAATAAGGTCCCCAGTGTCCCTTTATATGTCTCTCCATTATATATAAAAATATGCAGCACCTGACTAGACAGCACCTGTCTCTTCAGTTCGACTTCCCACTGTCAGCATCATGAGCATTCGGCAGGGACACAGGAATCAGGTACAAATATCAGAATCAGATTCAGGACTTGTTGATTCTTTGTTTGAGCTTATTGGTTGGCCTTCCATCAGGACAATGAATTGAGTACTTAGGGAGATGAATTAGCCATAGATTCTGCCCTGGAAATATCTCTAAGAGAGGAGACAAGATGCAGACAAATAACTCAGATGAGGCACAGAGGGCTGAGTCACGAGAGGGATGTGAGATTCCGACCATCAGTGGGAATCATCTAAAGCAAGATGGTCTTTCTGAGCAACCAGGAAGAAGGTTTCTTTCACTATTTCACCTCTGACCTCTGACCTTGCCTTAGCTGTGATCCTCAACCATGAGAAACAGTAAAATATAGTGGCTTCACAATTTTGTTCCAATATTTGGGAATATTATAAAATAACCGGTTTTTTTTAAAAAAAAAAAAAACAAAGAATTAAAAATAATGTGACTATGAGCTTGTAAGAGAAAACATCACATGCCTGCCTCGGGGTGGATTTTGTGTCATCGTTACTGCATGTGCACAGACTTTGGTGTAACTGAGGACTATGGTTGTGCAAGAGCAGGAACAGAGGAAGGGCACTAAGTGTGTGACTACAGAAGAAAATTAGATTTCCATTCACAGGGGAAAGCCAATATGGTAATAACTAAAATTATCTTAACACATGTAACAATTTAAACACTGCGTTTGGTAATATGGGCTTTAAGAGAGAACAGCCAGTTAAATGCTGAAAGTGATTAGTTTGGCTGCAAAGCTTTGCATTCAAATAATGTAAAATTCGTGATCCCATTTAAAAAAACAAAAGAGTTAAAATGTTAGCTAAACCAAGAGTGGTGACTCATGCCTGTAATCCCAACATGCAAGAGGCTAAAGCACGAGGATTGCTATGCATCTGAGGCTAGCCTAGGCTACATGCCAAAACCTTGTTAAATAAATAAATAAATAAATAAATAAATAAATAAATAAATTTAAAGTTGCAGTCTTTGGAGTGTAGCTCAGTTGGTGGAGTGCTTGCTTAGCATGCAAGAAGTCCTGGATTCAAGTCCCCAAAATGCACAGAACAAATGTGGTAGCACATGCCTATAATACTAGCATCTCGGCACAGGATGGGATGGAGGCAAGAGGATGAGACATGTAAGGTCCTTCTCTGAAACAGGCAGTTCAATGTCAGGATAGGACACATGAGATCTTCACTTCACCCCACCCCCATCAAAAAGCAGAAGGAAGGAAACTTAGCTAGCTAATACTTAACAAAGGCAGAGAGGTCCAGGTCCATGGCACTGTTATGCATCTTCTGATGGCAGACTTTTAAAGAGATGCACAAGCTATTGGTTTAATAAGGCTTGGTGATGGAAGGGAAGGGATGGTAGAGTGGACTCAAGTTTGCTCATTCACCCAGTCGGTTCATCCTTGGTTGGTAAATTGAATTAGTTTTTGTTTTCGTTTTGTATATTCAATCTCTCCTTGTGGTTATTTCAGGAATGTAGCCCCCTTTTCTCAGAGCCCTTTACTTGGCTTTAAACTCGTGATTCCCACGGAAGGTTACAAGGTCTCAGTGCACCTCTTTCCTGGATGTGCCTGATGCCCATTTGGAAGGGAACAGAAGAAGAAACAGCTGAGTGAGAAAGAGGCATTGGGTTCAAAAGAAGACATGATAGCTGATGCAAAGGAAATTGAGTTCATGCCTGAGAATCAGGAGGAAAGTCCCAAGGAACCAATGAGAAAGGCGAGGACAGGTACAGAAGAGCAGGAAACCAAGGGAGAAACAAAGGACGGGGAAGCAATTCTCAAAGGAAAAGCCATATCTATCGTTTCAGGACTCCAGAATTAAAAACATCTCTGTTTTGAGATGATGGATTCCCACAGCAAGCAGACAGTTTCTAACAAACCATTCTATGCAGAAGGAAGAAAAGCACCAGAGAGATGGACAGCAAGCAAGCCTTGTGATAAGTTAGTCACTCCCAAGGTGCTAACAAGTCTCCCTTCACACTGACCTGACCACCTCTCCTTACGGCCATGTGTGACACTGTTAAGCCAGAGACCTTCTCTTTGCCGTGGATGCCACAGGATGATATTGCAGCCTAAAGTTCTCAGCAGTAACTAGCAGGCTACAAGCCATTTTTAATAAACACAGACAATAAGATACATCTGTATTAAACAAGAGCTCAAACAAGAGCTGCAGAAGACAGTTGTTTGAAACATACCTCCAACCAACTTTGGGACAGTAAAATATTCCAAACTGGGAAGTGGAGAAGTCATCGCACTGCATTTGATGGGTTCAGCGCTAAGTCTGAGTGAATGAGACCTGTATTTCCCTAGCTCTCTCCAAGATAAATGGAAATCAGGCTGTAAAAACGAGTCTGAAATCAAAACATCTGCTCCTTTTAAAAATAATGTAAAATTCATGAATTCATGGGGAAAAAAATCAAGTTTAAGATGTCAGCTACTATTAACAAACGCTGAGAAATGAGAGGCAGGGGTAGGAGGGTATGTGTACTCAAAAGACGGCTTCCGTCTTGACTGGGAAAATTAGTTGATGTTAAGAGAAAGAGCTTTTGAAACATAAAAAGATAAATACCAAAGACTGAAGGCAAAGAAAGCCCACTGAGCCAACAGAAGTCACTCAGGAATCATTCCTAAACAGCACTTTAAAACACAGGTCCGTGACTTAGGACCCAGTACAGACCTCGTTCAGGTAAGTTCTGGTGTAACCGTCTCTCTGAGAAGCCAGACACCCAGATTACTTCCACCAAATCCAGCCAGTCATTATCTGTAAGGCAACACCAAAACCAAAAAGTATTTGGAATGATAAAAGCAAAATATTGAGCTGAAACACATCAGTCAAAAATCAAATGAGTCTACGACAGAAAAATACAAACCATAAACCTCACCACAAACCTCGAACTTTGGGACAAAAGTATCAAGGAGGGCAGATGTTTGCTGCTTTGGATAAAAGCTGTAAACATTTCTCAACATCGTAACTAGGCAAATTTGATGAAACTGCTAGAGTGCCCAGTAAGAGTCAGGGCATTAAAGAGTCTTGCTGCTCACTCTACATGAGAAAGCAAAATTCATCTGCACACACAGAAAATCGAGATGTGTTTGTTCCAAGTCCACAGGAGCACCTGTGTACGTGTGTTCGTGTGTGTTCCACATGTGCCTGTTGGTGCACGAGCATGTTGTATATTCATGCTGATGGAGACCAAAGGTCATTATTAAGTGTCTTTGCCAATAATTTTTTCATCTTACTTTTTGGAGCAGGGTCTCTCACTGATTTGGTTAGGCAGGCTGGCTGGCTTGTGACCTCAGCAGAACACCCATCTCTCCTCCTCCCAGAGCTGAATTACAGAGGCATGCCGCCATGCCTGACTTATTACGTGAGAAAGCAAAATTCGTCTGCACACACAGAAAATCGAGATGTCCAGAACCATTTCCCTGGACATGGATATATATGTCAACGAGACATTAGGGGTCACATACACATGTGTAAAACCCCAATCATACACCCTTCCTCCATATTCCCTTTCTTTGTGACCAAAGGGGGGGGAATACAACTATCAATAAATGATGAAAATACTAAGTCACAGAGCAGGACACTTAAACATTTTTAAATTATAATTTCTGTGTGTGGGTGATTTGCCTGCACATATGTCTGTGCACCAGGTGTGTGCCTGGTACCTGCGGAGACCAGAATCAGATCCTCTGGAATTGGCGTTATAGACAGTTGGGAACTGGATTCTGGGAACTGAACTCAGGTCCTCTGGAAGAGAGGCCAGAGATCTTAACTGCTAAATCATCTTTCTAGCCCAGAACAGAAAATGTAAAAGTATTTCCTGTGAGTAATTCATGAGGAAAAAATAATCCATACTACAATTACAGATGTTGATAACTAATTCTGATTCTCTGAGATTTGAGTACACCCATTCAAATGTGTACAACTGCCATAGAAAACCCATGTGTAGGAGGACAGATGACGCAGTAATAGGTTCAAATGACCTGAGTTTGTATGTGTGATCTGTGCATGTGGACAGGCATTTGGGGGATGCTCTGCCTCTGCAATTTAGAAGTTGGAAAACAGTGTAGGGGGAGTTGCAGCCTTTCGTGTACGTGTGAGCGCTTGTGTGTGTGTGCGCGCGTGTGCAGAGGTGAGAGGTTGACAGGAGATCTCCCACGACTGTGCTCTGTCTCTCATTGAAACTTGAGCTAACTCATTGGTCAGACCAACTGGCCAATGAGCTACAGGCACCCACCTATCTCTGCCCTTGTGGTACCTCGATCACAGACGCATGTGTCCTGGCCTTTAGGTTGGTGCTAGGTATTGAACCAGAGTCCTCACGGTTGTACAGTGAGCATTTCTACTTCTTGAGTCTTCTCTGCAGCCCTGGACTGCAGCCATTCACTTAAATTTTTTGAAGATTTTAAAAATTAGTTTATGTATATGAGTGCTTCCCTACATGTATGTATGCACACTACGTGAGTGCCTAATGCCTGCAGAAGCTGGGAGAAGGCATCAGATCTTGTGGAACCAGAGTTACATTCAGTTGTGAGCCACCATGTGAGCACAGAAAAACCAAACCTGGGTCCTCTGGGACAATAGTCAGTGCTCTTGACCGCTGAGCCATCTCTCCAGCCCCCACATAATCTTAAGGAGAAAGATGCAGACCACCTCTGGGAAAGATAAACTTCTAGCAATACAGACTGAAAGCAGACACATACCAGCCAATCTTTAAGAATCAGAGAACTGATTTAAACTTGGGGCCTTTATTTTTAGATTTACTCTGTGTGTATGTGTGTGTGTGCGCGTGTGTGTGTATAAAAACTTGTATGGATGGACTTTTCAGAGGTGGAAGAGGGTGTTGAATGCATTGGAACTGGAGTCACAAGTCTTAACTGGACTCAGCATGCTACATGCGGAGATCCAAACTTTGGTCCTCAGGACTACACAAGTCCTCTTAACTACCGAGTCATGTCCCCAGCCCCTAAGTGTAGGTAGCCTGACTGAGCTACACTAAGGGCTCTGTTTCTTGTTGTATAAACTGTTTATATATTTCAAGGAGAGCGTAGACTAGAGAGTTGGAGCCCTGTTTTTCTTATGCAGAATTTAAAGCACTCTATGACTAATTGTATAGACTGGAGTGGTACTTAGCATCACTGGGGAGTTTATTCCACAGCTCCCCTCCCCCACAGCATGCCAAGGTCTTCAGATGCTCAAGTCCCTTGAGTGAATGGTGTATTTGCATATGAGCTTTGGCATAATTGTGTTCACTTTAAGTCACCTCTACACGACTTAGGGTACCTAAGACCGTGTGAATGCTTTCTCAATAGTTCCTATATTGTACTGCTTAGGGAGCTATGGCAAGAAAAGCATGTATCTGTGTTCAGCAAAGGTGGGGTTTCATTTGTTTGTTTTGTTTGTTTGTTTTTTGGTTTATTAGGTTTTGTTTTGTTTTGCTTTGCTTTGCTTTTCATCTGAGGCTGGTTGAATCCTTAGGTGCAGAATGACAGACAGACAGGATTAATTCTGTGTTTGTAGCTCAGCTAGACCATCTGTCCAAAAACCAGATGCTGGCTCCTTTTGCCATAACTCAGCCTCTGGGTTAGGCCACAGGTGAGAGGCCTCTCCCTTGAGGCCTCTCTGACAGTTGAACAGTCTCAGGGAAATGGTAATTATATGGACTGAGGGGTTAGGCAGCGAGCCTGGAACATCTGATGCTTTGAAGAGAGAGGAGCTGAGAGGGTCAGTGTGGTCAGCATAGTTCAGAGCAGAGCCTGGGAACCACAGCACCTTCAGCATCATCCACAGAGATTCGTATCTCTCCTACCTGGGGAGGAGTTCGTCTCTCTGAGAACTGGGCTCAGAATCTATTTGTAATACCTGCATAACTTCAAAAAGGTTGAGTTGTTAGCCCAGCAACCCCCCAACTGGGGACCCTGGCGAAGATGGGATACAGCTGAGATGTCGGTGAGGACTTTAGGGTAGATGCTCCAGAGAACCTCAAATGGCCCTAGCTGCAGAAGTGAATTGCATCTCCTTGCTAACAGATACCCTGTCTCTGTTTTGTCCAACACTGCAGAACTGACAACTGAGATGAAAACTCCTGGCGTAGAGAATGGGCTCTTGGGAACTGAACAGAACTGGATGCAAAGTGCCTGAGATAACATCAACCCTGAAAGGCTGATTCTCGTCCCGCTTGCTGAGGACACGGCTAAAGACAAGACCCGGGTTTCCTACGAACTGACTTGAAGTTTGGGTAATAATGTAAATGTGATCTGAGAAGAAAGGTTTTTTTCAGCTGATAGGTTGGCTAGGCAAGATAACATAAAGGACTTTTGACATAGTGGTGCCTGGTGAGGGACTGCAGGCGGGTGGGGCAGCATATTAGACCATCAGAATGTGTGTCAAGCCTGTTAGGGTGACTCTCGTGCCAGAGGGATATCCAGAGAATGTGGGAGATTAACAGTGCTGACTTGTGGGTCTCTCTCTCCTGGAAGGTTCTACTGAGCAGGAGAACTGTGCCTTGGCATGCCTCAGTCTTGGCAAGAAGAAACCAATGTGGGGCCCACACAGAGTCTCAATTTCTACTCATAGGGCAATTATATTTATGACAGCCTTGTGAGAGGGTGGAATGGTCAAAGGCAGGCGAATCTCCCTCTCGGGGTGGGGGTGTGTCTAGTGTTTCTTCTGTGTCTGTGGTGGCTCTGGTGGATGTAGGATGCTACACAGAGACCATGGTACTCAATACCTCTTCTTAAACGTCCATACATATACCTCCAGGTCTCTGTGTCTCATCTTCCAATGTTGTGTCATCCAGGCCCTCAGCCTGGATGTGAGTCTACTTGCCTTCTGACTCCAGGCTAGTTATCTCTCTATGTAAAGTGAGTGGGTGGAAGCACCAGCCACCAGCGGAAGCTCTGCCCACTGGGAGCATCTCCTATTTTCCAAAGCTACCCACAAACGAAAGTAAAATAGAACACTTCGTTTTCAGTCCACATGTAGATAGTCGAGTGCATTTGGGTATTAAGTGCAGGCTTTTCATGGGGAATGAGACGACATGTATGAGCTGAGGGAGAGGTACCAACACGGCACTGGAGGTGATGTGACATGGGGAATCTAGTGTTGGAGACACATATCTGTACCATTTCTAGTCCAATCTAGGGCTTGGTCTGATATTCTTTAGTTTAGTGTACACCGTTCTGACTCTAGCCAGTTCAAGACCCATAGTCTACATAATTCTAGCTCTATCAGAAGCATCCCGATTCTGGTGTTGGTGTATGTGTGTGTGTATGTGTCCATGTGTGCACATGTGTTCACATGTGATTTTAATGGTACACATTTTTTTTTTGTTGCAAATAGTCCTACAGATGGTTTTTCTAAAAAATACCTAAGCGTGCATAAAAATCTGAGTTTCCTATGGTGCTTGCTAGAGCCTCTATAAGCATCCCAGTGGTAGCGCTGCTTACTGGGCAGATTTCTGGTCTGGGGTTCTTTCTTTTAATAGCCCTCTGCAAACCCCAGTGGCACCAAATACATGGATCAGAGCAGTAGTTTTAAGTGTGTGCTATGCTCGGTCTAATATCCGAAGAGGTGTCTAAGCAGCACGCTGCTTTCATGAGAGGACATGCACAGTGCAGGAAGCTGTCAGGACAGCAAAAAGATGACCTGTTCTGTGCCAAGTCGCAGGACCCTGAATAGTCAATGAATGCACAAGCTCTATTAATCTTTGCAGGGCTTCTTTCTCTCCTAGAGTGCTGCATGTGCCTTACCTTTCTCTACTTTCAGGATCAGCTTATGTGGCGGTATTGGCTAATGTGGCTCTTCTGCATGTCCAGATGGTCCACATCCTCTCTGACAGTATAGTGACACAGAACAAGAGAATTAACATATCTCTGGGGCAAGACCATGAATGTACTGTGCTGTTCATCCCGTATGAATGCAAATTGCTTCTGTCTGCCTTTTTGATGGGTATTGAAAAGAATGTGTTCACCCGATCAATAGCTCCATGCCACTTGCCAGAGCCTCTAATGAAGACCCCATTTCCAGGATGGCAGCTGCAATTGGCTGTAGTGTTTGGTTAAGTTTCCAGTAGCACACTTATTGTCCATGGCTAGTCTGGTTCTCACAGAGCTTCTGCCTCTGTTTTCTTTAAATCATTAAGTGATATGGACCTGCCATCTCCCAGCCATTTGTTCCACGTTGTATATACCCTTGGCTAGAGGAGAGGAAGCTTCCAGGACTTCTGCACTGCCCTTTTTACTAGACTCTGAGTTTATAGGTTAATGAATCAAGGTAAGAACTTTGCTAACTTCCTATGTTTATTTCCATTATTTATTCAGAACATGGCTGGTGTCTGGATCCAGTAGTAAGATGGACCTGAGTCAGAACCGTACTGCATGTTACCCTTGTATATGACATTTTTAGGTGAGGTGATTTGAATTTCTGGGTTTAATGTCAGTTTGAACCTTGTCTCTCCCACCCCTCAAATGGAGGTGAGCATCCCCTCTTCTTCAGTGTGCTATTGCCTGAGCAAATGGTTAGTGGCTACTTTGGTGAGGATCTGGCAGAATCATATGCGCAGATATACCACACACTCAGAATACACACACATACCACAGAGAACACGCACACTCACACACACACAGGTGTTGTGTGTTTGTGTGTATGAGTGTAGTCTTAGATGGCCTCCTTCGCTCAAACAGAACACCTGACGTTAATTTAGGAAAAATCCAAGGGCATTGATGCCATCCCTTTTCTGGCTTCTACTCGGCAGATTTGCTGTCAATCATCTTGTGAAGAAAGCAAAAGAGTAAGCATGTCCACCCAAGGAGAAAAGACAGAACAGGAGTCACCTGTCTTTATAACAACAGGCTCTTTCAGTAACTAACCCACTCTCACAAATACTACATCAATCCATTCACAAGGCCCCCAACCATCTCCCAGCACCATAAGAGAAGAAATTAGTCTTTGTGAGTTGTGGAGGAAAGAAGCCATATTCAAACCCAATCTTATTTTCCACAGTATCTCTGAGATCTGGCTTCTCTGAAGCCACCACTAAGCTTTTAACAGTTCTAGAGTCGTCATTAAAAAATGTTCTTTACTAACTCCACAGATGGTGTGCATGTCTCCCAAGCCTCCAGAGTAGCACCCTGAGGGACAGTCTTTGCATTTGCTGTTCTCACATGGTACAACCATGCTAACACATATGTTGTTATAGTGCGGTGGTTCTTTCCCCCTTGGTCTTATTGTAGTAGAATATCATGTTTTGTGTGAGCTGTTGCTTTTGCCAAGTTTCCCTGAATCATCTAGGTGATGTCTTCTGTTCACTCACTGAGGATGCTTCTGTTTACCCAATATGCTTATTTCATGAGTGGTCACTGTGAACTCCAAGTATGTAATACTCCCAGATTTTTCTGAGTGCATGGTTACAGAATCCTGTGGAGAACGAGAGTATTTGTGTCCTAGCAGTGAATTTTGACGGCATTTCCGTTGTCTGAACCATGAGCTGAAGAGAGCTAGCTTCTCGTTTTCTGGAACAGTCTACCTAACAGCTCAGCAAGCATGTGAGTTTACTGTTGATGCTAGAATCAAGAGTCAGGGAGCCTGCCTGGACGTAGAAGAATTTTCTAAAGTCACAGGAAAGGAATCCAATAGACATGGGAGCTAACATCCAAACACATCACGTTCAAGCTGTATAGTGTATGAGATATGCTTTCTGAAGGAGAAAAGATTTGCATGTATATAAATCTGGGATTGAATGCTAGCCCCACCACTTTCTGGTTTATAACACTGGAAAAGTATTAACTTATCTACACCTTGGGGCCTTCACCTTAAAAAATAGAGCAGATGGATGATTCTCAATCTTAACTTTTCATTAAAGTAACTAAGAATGGGAACCTTTATGTACTGTTTCCCCAATACTGGTCCTGCCAAAGGCTAAAGAGTCAGATTGCCAGTCAACCAGGGTGTTGCTGTCTGCCTCCTCTCTCCCCAAGGTGACTCGGGCACCATGGAGCTGAAGAGCCTGTGCCTATACTAAGTCCTGTTGCTGACACTGCTGTGAACAGTACAAGTATGCCCAGTGCCTATAGGCTTTGTAATGTGTGTCATCGACAAATGAGATTTGCTTGTGATGTTTGTTCTGGTTCCTCCCAGGAAGTCCTCTGTGAGAAGTCAAAGTGAAATCATATCAGAACAGTGACCAGTGAGTGCCAGTCCCCTGGTGTTAATTTTCGCCCAAACTACTGTTATTTGTCTGTGTAGTGTTTTGAAAAGCTAGAGGTATAGCTATTTCTAGTTTTATCATAAATACATATACACATGCACACACATATACACACACATACATATACAATAAGGAAATGTGTCCTCTCAAGACCACTGGGAGCCAGAAGGCCCCTTTCTTTCCTGCCTGGGACAGAATCAACACAAGCTCTGAGGTAACTGCACATTTGTTAAAGCCAATTACAGAGAGAATTAGAAATCTTGACCATTTTCTGAGAACTGGCTTTGTAAGCAAACAATATGTGTTACTTTCATGAAAAACAACCCTCAATTTATTTTCTTTTAAAAAACGAAAATGTAAAGATTACACTTATAAAACCCTACTGGGAGTGGTGAGTGTGAAGGCTCTGAGGTGGTTCTGTCAGGCTGATATTTTTACTTGAAGCCATCAAACTGTCTACATTTGTATTTTATTTAAACGCACGTTACCCAATCTGCCCTGACAAGGCCTCTTTAAGGGTAAAAACTTTCTTGCAAAGGGCCAAAGTATTTTAGGAAGGAAAAAGTGTAAGCAGGGAAGAAAGCTAAAAACAGCCCAATTTTGGTTAATATTTAACACCTTGCATTTACATGAAGCCAGCTGAAAAACCCTCCAGTTCATCAGCAGCTAGGACAGCCAATGTTCGTTCTTTAATATTTCAGTACCTGAGACCACTTAGCAGTAAGGGAAAGGCTGCCTGTTATGAAATGTGTTTGGTCGTGGAAGACAAAGCTAAATTACTTGGGAGGCAATGAGAGAGGTGGCAGAGCGAGAGTTAGAAAGACCAGTGGTCCCCAGATCACACACCAAAGTCACCAGGCTTAGAGGAACTTGCAGAGTTTGCTCTGGCACCAATGTCCTCTTCATATTCCTGCCCCAATCTGATTTTCTAACAGAAGGTTTCTAAGTTCCTATAGATTCTTCCCAGAGTATCCCTAGATTGTTCCTGTATGCTTCTGTCACGGATTTTCTGGAGTCCCAAGACTGGTCCTCCTCGCTCTGTGTCTGTCCTTGTCAAGCTGCCTGCTCTGGCCCTGTCATGACTGTCTCTCCTGCTCTGCCACCTGCCTAGTCGCCTCTCAAGCTCCCACATGACACCTGACTCCTTGCCTTTGATGACCTAGATCTATTGATGGACCTAAATTTCTTAGCTCCTGAACACTCACAAGAGGTCTATGCTAAGCCAAGAATAGAAACTTTAGAACTCCATGCACTATGCCCTGTTCACCCTAGCCTCTTTCAACATGTACACACACATATACACACATGTATACATTTGGTCTTTGTCCCAAGTTCAGGGTTTAAAGATCCTGATGACTACAGAATTTCCCAAATGATAAGGACATCACACACCTAAGACATTGCTATGAACCATAGCTGAGTTTATGAAATGAAGTGACCTGTATCAGAGAGTAACAGCTTCAGTATCGGTGTCTGTCACCAAACTATTTAACAGTAACAGCCATCACCAAAGAGTTACTACATTGTAAAAAATGAAAACAGACATAACCAAAGAGTAAACTACATTGACTCCTTTCCCTGCCTAAGATGACAAGAACAGAGATGAGGCTCGGTCATCAACAGCCAATCAATAACTCCTATGTTCTCAAATCTTGACAGAAAAATAAGTATGGAAGCACTCACCCCCTATGGTTGTCTCTCTTATCCTTGGGAGCACATTTCAAGAACCCCCATGGGGTCACTGAACTTCTAGATGGCACAGAACCTTGTATACACTGTGGCTCTTCCAATATGCACACATCTATGATAAAATTTATGAAGTAGGCACCAAGAGAGACCAATAACAACTAATAATAAAGGAGACTAATTGTCACAACATACTGTAATCAAAGTTACCCAACTCTATCTCTCCCTTACACATTATTGCAATCCCTTCACCATTGTCTTTGGGATTGCATGCCATCATGTTTAGAGTAAACACTTTGTCAGCTCTTTTGGAGCACTGAATTGCTGATGTCAGTATTCTTGGGTTACTTGAACATAATAAGCACTGCAAATGTACTGTCAGTTGATCTGACCATCAAGGTGGCTACTAAGAGACAAACAGGCAGGTAGTGTGTACGGTGTGGATACACTGGAAAAGGCACTATGCATGTCTCAGGATGGTCCCCCCACCACATCATACTAGGGATCCAGAAAACTGTAGTCTTTCCAGGGAAAAGTAAAGGAGAAAAACTAAATAGACTTGAACTCATTGTCCATTTATCTGTGAAAAATAAAGCCACAAGGAACTGTGCAGTATCTAACAAAATGTGAGCTATGCTTCCCCCTCCCCCTCCCACTCCCACTCCCCTCCCACTCCCACTCCCCCTCCCTCTCCTCCCTCCTCCTCCCCCTTCCCTCCGGGCAGGGATCTCTTCACTCTAGAGCTGCACACTCACCGAGTCAAGCTTGTGTTCATTATTTGGGTTTTGGAGACCTGATCATTACTCATGCAATGATTAGCTTCAAGATTCCTCTGTTGAGGCAAACTGACTCCAAGAAGCTAGCACGGGAGAGAGGTCAAGCTGAGGAGGTAGACTCCTTAGTAGCTACTCTTCAGTATTGTTGCTGAGATCCTGGCTCCTGAGTCATTCCTAAGATCTGATGTTTTATTGTCTAATGTGTGTGTGTGTGTGTGTGTGTGTGTGTGTGTGTGTGTGTGTGTGTTTATCCATGCATGCGCACTCAGTTGTGTGCAGGTGTGCTTGTCCATGAATATGCAGTTGAAGGTTGGCATTGGGTGTCTTCTACTACCGTTCTCTGCTGAGCTCTTGAGATCCGCCTGTCTCTACCTACCTCAGCTCCATGGTTATAGGCATGCGAGGCTGCTTGCCTGGCTTTTATGAGTGTACTGGACTCCTAAACTCAGATCTTCGTGTTTGTGCAGCAAGCATCTTCCCCCACTAAAGCATCTCTCATGTCCTTTATTGTAGATGAATTAAACTGAGTTTGTCACACTATTTTCCAGCGTTGTGACTTAGCTTCCAGATTTCCCAGTTTCTTAACCTGGTCTCCAATGTTCAAGTGAACCTCCATGAACCACTGAAATGAACTTGCCTAGAATGTACTTGTTTCTCCTTGCCTGAGCCTATTGTGCAAAACAGGATAGTTTTTCACTGCCTGATGCTCTAGGTTTTCATGAGGGAACTGACCTCTGCAGATGTTTCCCTCTCTTGTCCTTATCTGCCTCCCAGTGACTAAGTACAGAGAAGATGAGACTCGGTCATTGTCCCAGACAGCATTCCATCCTTAATTAAGCATAGCAAACCTATAAGCTGAGGTATTGGTTTTACTTTAACTCTTGATAAATATACCCAGATTTTATGATAAAGCCTGAAGGGAGAAATGATGGAAATGTCCTTGGTCTCTCCATGGGGTCAGGCTTTTGACAGTAGCACAGAGGAATATGACAAGGCTGAGCAGATGAGCTCTTCAGTTTGACAAATAGACATTAAAAGCCATTCTCTTTGGCTTCCCTTAGTATCAGGTCAACAACTTTAGGCTTTGAGGGTTCAAAGACTCGCATCCTTCTGTTTGTTCTCTCTGCCTGTTTTGTGGTTTGAGAGATGTGATTTCTCAGCTGCTCCTAACACCACATCTTTCTGCTTCCTTGCTCTCCCACTGTGATGAGAGGGGACTCTCATTCCTCTGAAACCATGAGCTCAAATGAACCCTTACTTCTGTAACTTGACTTCAACCACGATGTTTTAGCACAGCAATAGAAAAGCAACCAATGCAGCATTAGTCTAGTTGTCAGAATAGAACCTGGGATGTCAGATCCATACCTGAAGTAGAGTTGTCACCAATTAGCTGGCTGAAGGTCCCCTTTCTAAGCTTGGATAGAAATCCCCATCAGGGAAGGACTTTGGTTTTCACCAGGTTCTGTAGCAATGACTAGACAGTGGTGCCCTCTAGAGTTATGGTCCTCACGAAGGTCTGGAGTATCAAAACCTTAGCCCTACAGGTGTCCCAATCCCAACACTTTTCAGGTACCTGGATCCTTAGCCCTTGGCAGTCACTGGTGTTACCATTCAGCTTGGAGGTTGAAACCCTTGGCCCCAAAGTCTTGACAGCTGTCTGGAACTGTCTGGTAATGGGCTTGGATGTTCTCCTCTCTGGCTCCTTATGGCCCTTTACTCTCTTTTACTCTCAGCTCTCCATGGTTATCTCTTTCTTATCTCTGTCTATTATATTTAAGCCTCCCCTCTTCCTGTCCAGGCTGTTCTCATACTGCTCATGTTTCTTCACTGTTGGGCAGCACCTAACCCCTCCCATACCCCAGAGGTTGCAGCTGGGAAGGTCTGTTTACCTGCATCTGCTACGCTGTGCTCAGAGAAAAGAGCACTCCAGAAAAGCCTTTCATTGGACCTAATGGTATGACACTAGGGGGCAGCACAGAAGAGTCCCACCACCAACTCATACACTGAGCATCGTAGATCCTGGTACACAGACATTTGTTAGGTCCACAGTTCCCACCTTCATTTTGAACTAATCACAACAACTTGGGGGGGATGAACACAGTGTTCCTTCTTGGCACCAACCACAGCAGTCTCTACCAGGGAAATGGCACATCTGGCCAAATGGAAGTGTTTGCTGTTATCTAGAGCTCATGGAGACCTGTGAGAGCCAAATGTATGGTTTTAAGCAGAGAGAGCCCTGGAGCAGCTAACCAGGGAGTCAGATTGTCCTGTCCACAATGTCTTCACTCATTTATAAAATCATGAACAACAAAACAGGTGTCAGGGCCTAAAGAGCATATCACTAATGCTAAAGAGATTTGACCAGTGTCCTAGGGCAAGGTGGCTCCCTCCATCGTCTCAGAGACACTGTTGAAGGACAAAGTCTTTAACTTACGTGATCTGTTGCCACCTCTAAATGGTGCTCGAGTTGAATGGGGCTGTAGAACCTCTGCTGGTGCAGGTGGGAGGAGGGGTTGAGAGGAGGTGGAAGCAAAGGCCCTACACATTTGGTGTCAGAAGCACAGCAAGCGAAGAGCTCATTGCACTGCACAGGGCATTGCAGAGATGCAATGGGAGCATTCTCCTAGATGCCCAGCGCAATGCCAGGGTGTTTGCATCCATGTTACTTCTGCGTGAGATCTGGCATGCTCTGATGAATAAATCAAAGAACCTGACCGCAGATACACATTCTTAGCTACTCATGCCTGCACACATTTCTTTTCAGACTTTGAGGTTCTGTTTAATCATGTGTCTGAATATTGTAATTAGATTATTTTCAAAACTGTATGTTTGGGTTTTTTATAATCAAAAATACAATTAATCTGTGCTTTGACTGCAGTCAATCGGGTTAAATAAAATATTGTTCAAGCATGACAGGCAGACAAGGTGCTGGAAAAGGAACTGAAAGTTCTACATCCTAATCTGAAGACAGACAGGAGGACACTGGCTTTCACAAGCAACCAGCAGGAGGGTCTGTTCTGCACTAAGAGAAGCCTGAGCATAGTACGTCAAAGCCCACCCACTGAGTGACATACTTCCTCCAACAAGACCACACCTATTCCAATACAGACACACCTTCTAATAATGTCACTCCCTATGAGCCAAGGATTCAAAGATGAGTCTATGGGGGCCAAGCCTATTACAGCCTATAATATGTCAGTCTGGCCATTAAGGAAAACTTCAGGGAGGTTTTAGTACTTGAAGGACTAGATGTTTTGAATACCTTTGGAAAAAATGCTCAAGAAAAGATTTTGAATCCTGGAAGGAAAGCTGGGTTTAAAACCTCACCAAGTGGTTCTAGAAGCTGTTGACACATAGCAACAGATGGGATCAGGAGGCCTACTTGTGTGGCCTTTACATTTCTAGCATGCCCCCTCAAGGAATCCCTAAAGTAACTTGGTTGGACAAAGTCTTAAGTCATGTCACATTGGGCCCATTAACAAGCAAGCCGCTCAGAGTCTCAGTTACAGAGAACCCATAGCCTCTTGACTTCCCATTGTGTTCTCTTAGCCTGTGTGTTAACACCAGGTCACCAAGTGTAGTGAGGGGTCTGGATAGCACAGGCGAACATGTCAAGGAGTATGTAGAGATGCAAGTCCCTGAAGACCTGGCAACTGCTTTCCACTTATCTATCAACCGACTGTTTCTCATGTCACAGAGACCCTAAAGAGAATAGTAGTAACAGTTCCTTCCATGGTCAAACCCAAGACTGTGAACTAGTTCTGTGTAGACAACTGTGAGTTGACCAGCATAGTGTTATAACTTCTTCCTCAGAGAACATTTCACGTGTCTCATGCTGGCTTCACTGAGGAGCCAAGGATGTTCATGAGCATCTTATCCTCTGCCTTTACCTCCAGAGTACTGGGATCTAGGCAAGAGCCACCTTGTCCGAGTTGACGCAGTGCTAAGGATCAAACCCAGGACTAACTGAGCTACATCCCCAGCCCATGTTTTAACTTTTCAATGGGGATAAAGCTATCCTCCTTCATCCATGAAGGGCGTATTCTAGGATACCCACCCCCACTTCAGTGAATGCTTGAACCAAGAGTAATCCTGACAGTCCAGCATGCATATGTATGTGTATGTGCATGTGCATGTGCATGTGCATGTGTATGTGTATATGTGTGTGTTAAAGTTTAATTGACAAGATGGGCAGAGTAAAATATTAACAACAACAATAATAATGAATAATAAAATGGATAAATTAACAATGTAATAAACATGGAGTGAATTTTGTCTCTATCTTCTGGTACATAAGCATCAAGTGGGTGAACAGTAGACAATGTGGACAAGCTCAGAAGAACAATTATGTCCCAGGTGAGATGGACAGGACACTCAGTGTAAAGATTTTAACCCACTATTGAGTAGTGGGTAGCTTAAAACGTACAAATGGTTTATTTCTGGAATTTCCTTGTTGGTCCTGCTGTTGTTTTTAAATCACATTTGACAACAGTAACTGAAATCATGGAAGGCACAACTGTGGATGAAAAGAGACACTGTATCTTAGACAGGAGCACACCCAGCCCCTCACTACAACCCAGTCCATGCCTTCCCGAACAGCAGACTTTTCCAGTTTAATTAAATGGTTTGTCTGGATCCTGCAGTCATTTGTTCCCTGTACTTTCTTCTTTCAAAACTTCACATTACTAAAAACCAAAATCTATTTGGTCACAAGAGAGGTCCATCCTACAGCTCAATTAGGATAAAGAGCAAGGCAAAGACACCCCCTGACATGAACCTATAGTTTCTTTGCTCTTAGTCTGCATCTGTCCAAGGCTAAAATGGGAAGATTGACTTAGCTGTTCTAAACAGATACCCACCCCTCTCATCCTGATGTGCCGCCATCTCAGAGTACTTGATGGTAGTACAGTGGGAAAGCTGGAAAAATGAGAGCACACTGGCCCCAGGAGTCACGACCCCAACCTTCGGGCTCTGCTCTGCAGCTTGTTCACGCTGTGGCTGTGTGCAGATCACTTTGCCTCCACAAATCATAAAGAAAACTAGGGGACTGTGTTGGATGATCTTCAAAGATCCCCCCAACTCTTTCCTCCACCAGTTCCATGTTTCTGCATATAAGGGGAACATATTTTGCTAGTGAGAACAGTTGCGTCTGAAGAGAGTTACTCTTCCATGACCCTGGTCTGGAATTTATTCTGTGTGCAGATCTTGAAATGCTTCAGCCGGATTTATGCTATTTTTTCTGGCTTAAGACATTCTACAAAACGTAATTGCCTGGGAGACCTTATACAATCTGTTCAACATGTCTCAGAAAGCCTTGGAATTCAGGATCTTCCACCAAGTTAAGGGAGAATTCTTTGAACTGGGAGCTGCTATAGCCCAATAAAAGGCTGGAGGCAGCAGCAAAGGAGTCCTCTAGGATGACTGCTGTGGAGCCATGAGGGACAAGACACAGTCAGAATGACTGTAAATGACTGTCCAGAGATGCCCTTACCCAGCATGCAAGAGCCCATCATCTCCTTTCTACGGACCACACCCTCCTGCTAGTAGAGTTGATCATAGTTTCTCTCCCTATCACAAGGCTAGGTCCACAAAGAAGAAAATGCAACTTGTAGCGCCCTAACACAATGCCACAACATATAGTGTGGCCTGCAGGGGTCAGGCCTGGAGTGTAGATGTAGTTTGTTCCCAAGGGTTCATGTGCTGAGGGTGTGATCCCTAGTTTGGCAAGAACTTTAAAATGAAAATAACAATAGAAAATAAGCTTTCTTATTTTCTTATCATGCAAGGTATAGAGATTTATCATAAGAATGAAGAATGACTATTGCCAATTTGATAGCAACGTGTACACTCACACCAGTTTCTAACTCTGTTGTATTAAAAGGTTACCAGATCTCTACTTTTCTTTGTTTTTAGAAGGAAGGATAGCCAGGGTGTCTTAGATCCTCTTTGTGGGATCTCTAATATAACTCACACCATCTCTTCAGGAAACAGGAGGAAGAAGACAACATAAATAAAGACTGTGTCAGCCCAGCCATGCTACAATTTGATAAACATACTAAGCTGGAGCTGAGAAGAAAAGAGAGCAGAGGAAAAAGGAAAAGGAACGTGATGAGGATACTTCCTGAGCTGCCAGCCCTCACTCTTAGACTCTGAGAAGACCATACACTACTCTCTCTGTAATTCAGAGCATTGTGTCCTCTGGAAAGCAGAAGCCTTACTATGAAAAGAGAGAGGCTTTGTGAGCAGGGACAAGGGACTAGATGCACACAGTCACACAGACAAATGCCAGGGCTGTGCTGAGTGATTTCTCAAAGACTCAAGGCTGCGGAACAGACTTGAATGTAGAACAGACAATAGAATGGTTTCCAAGTCCTGAAGTAGCTGCAGAAGGAATTCATATGTCCTGAGTGCTTACTCCATTGGTCAAGCCTGCAATCCAATCCAACCCGTATGCTTCACTCGCTAACTGATTATTGAATATCTTAGTTGCTTTTTTATTGCTGTGCTAAGACACCATTACAAAGACAACTTACAAAACACAAGTGTTTCAGGGTTAGAGTGTGAGAAGCATGGCAGAGAGCTTGGCAGCAGCTAGGAAGGCCCTGGCGCTAGGGCAGTAGCTAAGAGCTTACATCTTGAGATACAACCACAAGAAAGAGAGCTACAGTGAATGGCATGGGCGTTTGGAACCTCAAAGCCCAGTCCCAGGGACACACCTCCTCCAACAAGACTACACCTCTTCATCCTTCCCAAACAGTTTCACCATCTGATGACCAAGTATTTGAAGTAAATGAGATAGTCAATGCTTCAGGGACTTTTTATTCTACAGAGGAAGTGAGTCAGTTTAGCCAAACAACAAATTAGTGTACAAAATAGCTTCCGACTTCAGCTTGCAACACAGCATCAAATGCAGTAATGTACTGAGATCAGCTAAGTAAGAAAAGGGCTTTTCTCCTGAACTGTAGTGTCATTTACAAACCACATAGAATTGATGAATTGGAGTCATCCCCCTGCACCCAAAGCAGATTGGATACCTACTGTGGATGCTCAAATCTCTTATATATGATTGCAGAGTGTTTGCATATAGTCTACACAATAATCTTCTATGGTTTAAGTCACCTCTTGATGCTTTATAAAATCTAATTCAATGTGCTATGCACACAGCTGCAGTAATACTTTGTTCAGCAAGTGATGATAATAAACCATCTGCTAGAGCTGGAAAGGTGACTCAGCCGTGAGGAACATGTGCTGCTCTTGCAGGGGACCAGAGTTGGGGTGCCAGAATCCACATCAGGTAACTCACAATGACCTATAATTCCAGCTCCATGGAATCTGGTGCCTTCTTCTAAACTTTTCAGGCACCTGTTTCCCTGTGCACATACCCCTACACAGACATGTGCACATACACAGATTTGAAAAAGAAAACAAATCTTTAAAAATGTCTGCATGTTCAGTACAGATGTACTTTTGATCTGCAAGTGGTTGAGTCCATGGCTGCAGAACCCACAGATATGGATGACTAACTATAGTTAATTTTGTAAGTCCACTGGTCCATCTGTAAAATCATAAATAGTGCACATCTCAGCTAGACATGGTGGCGTTTGCCTGCAATCCAGATCCTACAAAACGAATGCAGGAAGACCACAAGTTGGAAGCCAGTCCAGGATACCCAGTACAACTCTATCTCCAAAGCAAACACTAAAAGCAACAGCAAGAACCCAACAACAATAACAAACAAACAAAAGAACAAAAGCCATGTTTCAAAGGTTTGACACACATACGAACTAGGGTAACACATGTGCTTAGCACATGCTGGGCCATGTTTCTTCAGCCTCATGCCACCATGGCTCTATGCCCAACAGTGAACAAATGAGACTCTGCCCATCTGAGTTCTGTGTGTGCAGGACTCCCGACCCACTGACACCACTAGAGACAGTAACCATTATTGAAAGCCATGGAGCATTAGGTTGCTTTGCGATATGGTAGCAAACAGTTATATTCTTTTGTAGAAGAGGGTGCTTCTTTTCGTTATTTTTTCCTGGAAGAGAAAACCTTTTCCGAAAGGGTTTCTTGCCAGCAATGCTGTTCCAAAATAGTATATGGCTTGGGCTGAGTGATGGAGAACTTGACTAGTGTGCATGAGGCCCTGGGCTCCGTCTTTAGCATCAGGAAAAAAGATAAAATGAAAACAGGTGTGAGGTTGAGTAAGGATTGATTGATCAGGAGACGACTGCTTTTTGGAAAGAGGATTGTGATACTAGCTCTCAAGAAGAGGGGTCACCCCATGCCAAAGAAGGGGAGCACACAGAGATACACCAGAAATGTTAGGAGGCAGAGGGGATGGGACCTATGAGCATTCAATGGAAGAGATGCCATGCAGGGACACACCAGTGATGGTCAGAAACAGAGGGGATGGAAGCTTTGAGAAAGAGCTTTGAAGATTTACAGGAAAAAATTGTGGGGCAGGCTAAGCAGGCTTAGGACAATTGAATTTAAATTATTTCAGTGAGGTCTGAGATGGAGGGACTGTGTTAAGTTTAGTTGTCTGACCCCTGGCCCTGGGTGAGTATGACAAGAAAATATCTACCATGAGAGTAAGTCCCATGAAAGAAGAAGTTAGAAAGCCAGAAAGGAGGCTCAGTGAACAAAGTGCTTGTTATACAAACCTGATGGTCCAAGTTGATTCTCAGAACTCAGGTAAAGGCAGATGAAGAGAAACAACTCCACAAAGCTGTCCTCTGAATTCCACACGCATGCCAGACTTTGAATGCCTGCACTCACATCCACCGCACAACAGCAATAACAAGAATGGAGATTGCTGGCACATGAGTCCCAGGTAGGATGGTCTCCTTTTAATCTGACTTCATCTGACTGATTCTGAGAGGGACCGTCTCCCCATCAGCAACAAAGCTGAGCTGTCAAAGCATCAGGGTTCAGAAGATGAAAGGTTTGGCTTATAAGAATCAGCCTCTATTGTAGGAGAAGCCAGGACTGAAATCCACATTCCTGTGCTCATGGGTGTATACCTAGAGTATAGCCCAGTTACAGTCTCTGGAGACTGATAGGAGGTAGTGGGAGATGATGAGGAAGATGATGGAAGTTGGTTCTCAGGATGATTTTTCTAAGAGAGAGGGAGGCAGAGAGACAGGGAGAGACAGGGAAAGACAGATAGACAGAGAGACAGAGACAGACACAGAGACAGAGAGACAGTGAGTCACAAAAGAAGCCCCTTTTCTCCCTTCCCACTTGGAATATTGTCACTGCAAGCTTAGGGCTGCCACAGTAACCTTTGGCCAGGAGAAGTAGTCATGTGACCCCTAGGGAACTTCACATGTGCCCTGAATCAATGAGTCCCACTCAAAGCTGAAATCCTGTTGTTTAAACTAAACTTCTTTCACTGTGTGCTGACTTGCAGCCAGAAGCAGGATGTACGTACTGCTATGAACATCAAAAATCGACACCATGAGAAAACCACACACTTCTTGTTCCTAGACTCCATCTCTAACCACAGACCTTGGAAGGCTCAGGGACTTAGTTACCTTACCACATGGCTTACTAAAACAAAATGCCTTGAAACTTCATGATTGAACCCTGCCAATCTGCTTAGTTAAGTGAGAGTTCATTGAAATAGGAGATGGAGAGAAACAGCAGTGAATGCTGGGAGCCCAGAAGACAAAAGTCCATGGCAAGATGATGCTTAGTCAGGGGCTGCCTCCTAGCAGCCATGCCTGGAGTTTTCTGATCTGGGACATATGGAAGCCGTGAGGTGCTGTTTCATGTGGTCCATGATGCATTGCACACTGCTTAGTGGAAACATATAAGATTCATATGTGCATGCTTCTGAGGGTCCCAGCAGCGTCCACCAGAGGAATGGGAGGAGTCCTTGCAGCATGAAATGAGAGGAACACAAAGAAAGAGGATGATTAATGCGTTATTTTAATTGGTGAGCCGCAGATGTATGATTTCAACCTACTGGAAAGGCTGGGATGCACACTGCCTCAACCATAGACTGTGAATATGTTTGATAGAGTGACTCTAATCACGGGGACTCATTTGAGTCCGGGAGTTTGTGGAAAATATACAAGGAGAAGGAGAAAGAAAAAGCAAAATCAGTTTGAAAGAACAGATCAAATCAAGTACGGTAGAGTGCACCCATGATACTGACAAGAAGGAAACTAAGGCAACAGCACTCCACATTTTAGGTCAGTCTGAGTAATATGGTGAGACCTGGTCTCAATCACAACAATAAAATACCAGGATGTAGCTCAGTGGTAGAAAACTTGCCTAGCACATGAAAGGACTTGGGCTCAATCAAATCATTCAAAAAGAGGAAAATAAAAACCCATCTAGCGTGAATGCTGGTTGCTCATAGGTAGGTCATTTGCTTAGATTTTAGTAGTCTTATAGCAAGGTCGGGAGGGGCATGGGTTATCTCCATATGTCTAGGTCATTGCTTAGACTCTCATGGTCTTACATGAATGTTGGGAAACATGGGATATCACCACAACTCTAGGTCACTGTTAAGATTCTGATGGTCTTACAGGAAGGTGGAGAACATGCTAAAGGATCTCTGAGGAGCTTCTCCCTCTCCACACTATAAAAGCCATTGGGCTGTTTCATTTTTATTTGTGTATCTATCCAGTTCATTGCTTCTCTGTATGATAACTTCACTCATCCCTTCTTGTCCATATGCTGACAGTTGTATATGCCAGACACACAAGGCCTGGGAACACGGTTGTCAGTAAAACAGGTGTCACTTACATCACAAAGCTGTGATTTGGGTCCTGCATGGCCAGTCTGGAAATAAACACAAACAGCACAAAGGCTGTTTACCATGGTCATGATGTCCAGTTCTAACTGTGTTGATTGTGGCTGTGCCTCCCAGGCCTGGCTCTTCCCCATTGTGTAGGTGACATGTTTGCTATTCTGTGATAAACTGTGAGTCCAAAGACCCTAGGAAGGCTAGCAAGACTGGGACCCCTCAGTATCATGAGCTAAAGGGAAGAAAAAGCCAAAAGATTTGATTTTTTATACTTCCTCCATCTCATTCTCTGCCGCACTCTCCAGCAGCCCTTCTGACTTAACACATAGAAGCCAGTGTTTAGTAAGTTCTAGTTCGAGATCTGCCATGCACTTCCCACTGAAGGAGAAAAGAGTCTTTGGGAAGAGGTGATGGGGAGGGATGAAAACACAAAGTGCTTTTCTCTTGCTTTCTTCTTTCCCACAATGGGGCCTCATGGACCAGATAGGCAATTGACAGGAAATAACAACATAGGGTGAGGGGAGAACAAGGGATGGCCACAGGCCCCCAGGAAACAGCCTTCTCTGCAAGATGCAACCCACAGAGCATGACCAAAGCAAGAAGAAAGAGGGGGTGAGTTGGGTGTGGGCAGGAAAGGGGTCAGAATGATACTGGCCAACACCAGAGTGGTACTGCCCAGGGACAGATTAGTATTGAAGAGAGCCAACACAGCAATGCTCAGAGCAGAGTCTTCACCAATGCTGATCCAGCCCATTGGTTTTGTGTTGTGGCTTTTCAGACAGATAGAAAAGGAGGTGTGAATGTGTGTGTGTGTGTGTGTGTGTGTGTGTGTGTGTGTGTGGGTGGGTGTAAACACACCCACCCACACACACACACACACACACACACACACACACAGAGAGAGAGAGAGAGAGAGAGAGAGAGAGAGTCTTGTAGGTTCAAGACCGGTACACCATCAGGTTCAGATGTCTTGACTCTACTTCCAAGACAATCATCAAATCTCCTCAGGAGAATTTGCTGCAACCAACATTGTTGCCCCTCCCCCAAGCCAGTCTAGGTGAGGCACCAGCTTCTGTACATCTCCCACACTCCCACACTGTGGATACTGGTCCAAAATGACATTCAATACCAGTGATTTCATTTTTATGTAGAATTTGAACATTTCTCTCTTTGCAGCAAAGCTCTTGTTTCTTTGGGAAAAAAAAAAAAAGCCAGGCGGTGAAAAAAAAAAAAAAAAAGCCAGGCAGTGGTGGCGCACGCCTTTAATCCCAGCACTTGGGAGGCAGAGGCAGGCGGATTTCTGAGTTCGAGGACAGCCTGGTCTACAGAGTGAGTTCCAGGACAGCCAGGACTACACAGAGAAACCCTGTCTCGGAAAACAAAACAAACAAACAAACAACAACAACAAAAAACAGTATCAGCTAATGTAGTATACAGTTAAGTCAATACAATCTGATTCTGTGTGATGGGCAATCACTTTCCTCTGCTTCAAGGTATTTCCACTGGAAATCTTCCAATGGGAAGATTCTGTAGTATTTTAACTCAAATCCAGATGGGTGAAAACAAGTTACATTACGTAACCTTGATAACAAAGTCATACTTCAACCAAATAACTCTTATAACTAGTTTTTAATGTGATACTTTTCTGAATTCAGAACACCAGAAATTTTTTTAGAGATCATAAGGAAGTATATAACAGAAAAACACTGGGTATATCTGCAGCCAGAAGTGGTGAGAGATTTTTTACCCATCATTATGACCCAAGAGTTACGATTTTAAGTTTCTATCCATTACTAATCTCATACAAGTCCAGGATCTCCCTTCTCTGCTTCCACACTCACCAATATGTCCAGCTGGAAAGGTGGCTCCATTTCAGGTTGACCAGCAAGCCATTTTCCTAAGGAGATACATGGACTTGCCCTGGTTTTTCTTTCATGCAACTTCTGATGATGAGGGAACAAGTTCCCAGGACTACTCCTGGTCCCCAAGCCCAGGATCATCTTTTACTGCCAATTGGCTTCCAGCTTCAGTTAAACGTTAGTCACCACCACCTCCAACACTTTCTGAGCAAAATCACCCATTCCCACTCTTTGGTCCCAATTGCTGCTGTCATCCAGCCATGTCTAGTGAATCTGTGCCTTAAGAACAAAGCAATAGACAGTCCCTGTCTCAGTCACTAGGACCACCATGGGCAGGACTTCCCTGATGGAGTAACCAGTGTTGATTGTAGTTCCTCATAATCCCAAACTAGCCATGAGAGACTCACCAAGCAAATTGTGACACAAAAAAGGCACCAAGCCTGAACTCTGACCTACAACCCAGGGATTCTGGGCATGGGGCAGGACAGATGTTTGAAGAAGTCCTTGGGGTGATACTGACATCGCTAAAGTTCTGGATGTTTAATCTTGTGGCCGAGTATCAGAGTCTGGAAATGATGGGGAAAATGGGCTATTTTCTCATTTTTCCCTATGTGTTTTGATCTAATCCAATAATGTCTTGTAAAGCTTCCTTAATGAAAGAGTCCCAAGCTCGGGCCAATCTCAGGATAAGTGCCCACACACTAAAGGCAAAAGGCCAGCAATACTGATCATTTATCTACCTACATTTGTAGCCAAGAATATATAAAAATAAATATAAATACCTTTATATAAATGTATGGATGCAGATATGACATTTTACAATGAGGTGTACCAGCCTTTGCAGGTGATGGAACAGGCCTGACTTCTGCTTTTATGTCTGTCTCTGAGAAGTGAGGTAGAGCAGCAGCCTGGCTCAGTAGCTACTATTCAGGTCTTTGCTCCTGCCTACCAGCAACCCAGTACTGTTCAGAGTGTCTCTTTCCTGTAACTAAGAAACTTGTGTGTAGATTTTGACTGCTCTTAGTCTGTTGGTTTTCAGCACCAGGCCTGGGGGATTTCTTAAAATATTGATGGTAGGATTTTGTGAACACTGTGGTAGCTTAATATTTTCCATGTAATTCTGATATTTAGCCCACTGATATGGTTCAAGCCTGGCCTTAACCCATGATGATACCCTACCCTCTTCACATGGGAGGCACGTAGTAAGGCTACGTTGAACAATTCATGCCACAGAGTCACTGCAAGACAAGTTTTATGGTTCACGATGAGGAAACCTTAAGGTACCTCTGGATGCTGATGGATCTAAATGTAATGGCTGGAGTCATGGTAGTGACCGTGTTTGCATCCTGAAGATACCCTGATACTCAGAATAGGACAGTATCAAGGGAAGTAAGGAGAAGTGGGTGCAGAGTCCATGGTTGGCACTCTTAAGCCTGACCATCTCGTGTAATGTGCAGCATACAACATGAGAAATCTGTCTTTCAGGCTCAGGAGAGTTCACGTTACCTATTACTGGCTGCTAAGGTGTGTAAGTGTGGAGTAATATAGCTAAAGCCATGGTTAAGGTTAGTGTGGATTCAGATCTTAGGATTCCAACTCTTGCCTTAAGTTCTTTAGACAACATCGTAGTTGCTCCAGAACACTGAGCAGTGCATTGTGTAAGCTGCTCTGCACTCAGCGTAGGCCTGCAGCTAAGAGCTGTTGCATATTAGAAACTGGGTGTATAAGGTGCTTTCAGGGAACCCACTTAGTCTCCAGTACCTACACAGGGTAGCTCACAACCACCTGTAACTCTGGCTTCCGGGGATCCAGTGTCTTCTCTTGGCCTTCATAGACATTGGCACATGTGCCAAGCACACAGATAAACACAGACAGACAGACAGACAGACACACACACACACACACACACACACACACACACACACACACACACAATGGTAAAAAACATTTAGTTCTCTAACAACTTTCTCGGTGAACAAATTAAGCTATAGTGAGGAAGGCTCAATTTCATTTGTCCTGAGCTGAGCTCAGGGGTATTTTTGCTGAAACTGAAGAATAACTAAACCACTTATGAGAATGTAAGGATAGTAGCTTTGTGGGAACCAGACGACAACCGTGTACATTGTTTCCCAGATCCACACAAAGGGATGGCTTCCTCTGGAAAGATCAAGTAATTAGAAAAGGCTCTGCTAATTTCAAGCTCTCTCAGGAACACCAGGGGGTGGAGCACCTCAAAATGACAGACAGCAAACACATCAGCTGGAGAAGGAGCCATGGAGAGCAAAGTAATTGATCTCACCTAGATGGAGGCAGAGGGAAATGCTCAGAGGGAGAAGCCTGCCGAGAAGGGTGACATCTTTCTTCCTCATGTGAATAAACTCTTGTGTCCCCGGAGGCTCAAATTTGTGACAGAATTCTTTTCAAAGACAACACTCTAATTGTTTAAAAGCACTCTGTGACACATGCATGCTTCCTTCGAGGAGGGAGATGGGATCAAAATAAAAATGATTGAGCAAATGTAGTGAAAAGAACGAGGCCATACTCAGGGCATGTGCGCCTGGGTCTTAAGCGACACCGTGGTCATATGTGGATGTGGTAGAGCAAACAGTTTGGTCAGTTGACACCTACAGTGAGTTACAACAGCTGAAATCACCGAGTTAGTAGTCATCAGCCCTTCAGACTGCTTGTCACTTGTCTAGCACATTGTTTAAAACCACAAATAGATAATGAGGCAGACGTGTGCTTCCTTCCGCACTTCCGTTTTCATCACTACTAAGGAAGAAGAGTCTGCCACAACTCCAGAGCTGTGGAGAGAGAGGAGGGGTTCTGGCAGTGATGAATATGCCTGGCAGGAAATGTCACATGTGTAGTCATAATCGCCATCAGCCACAAAACCAATTTCAAGCTGGAGACCACCCATCAAGCTAAGAAACACCTAATGAGTCCTTCTCTTTGAGGAAAGGAAATGCAATGCATGGCATCTACACAGACGGACTCCAGCCTTGATCTTGGTAGGACCCTGCCTAGCTACCCCAGTGACCCTCCTCCACTTACACTGTGCTCCTGGTAGCCATCAGCTAGAAGTTATCGACACTGGTTCTACAAAAGATAAAGGAAAAATTCATTCAGAATGACCAATCCTTTTGGGTGATGACTTAGTACCACAACAGGAAACCCATCTGGACTGCTGAGGGTGCTAGCTTCATGTCAGCTTAGGGGACGATGTGAGTCACCATGGCTATACCTGATGCTGCAGCCATCTTCATGGAAGCCTCTGTGCCCTGCATGGTTTCTGTGGCTTGGTCACAGGTGATCCACAGTGTTGGTCCTGGTGTTGGTGCACACATACCCCAAGGAGTCAGTTCCATGGGTGACCCCGAATGTCAGAGACATCTGTATCAGGTGTTACACACAGGTACCCTGAAGCAAGGCCCTCAGTAAAGCCCACCAGCTCTCTCTGGAGGGCACATGCTAGACTCAGTTGCATCTCAGTGTCTCTGCTGCTCCCACATGGCTGTCACCTGACTGCTCTGATCATTTTAAGTCCCCCAGTCCTCACAGCCTAGTCTGTACAGCAGACTTTAGGATGCTGATGCCTGTTATGTAGTCACTTCTCTGCTCCAAAGCACTTTCTGTTTTATTTGGAATAAGTTCCAAATTGCTGTGAGCTACAAGGCCTTCTGCTGGCTTTCTCTTGTGACCTCATGTCACCAAAAATCTCTCTATTGGTCACACACACACACATACACACACAGAAAGAGAGAGAGAAAGAGAGAGAGAGAGATGCACACATGAACACATAAGCACATACATATTCATTCCCACATATTCATGAGCATACATGCACACACACACACACACACACACACACACACACACGCACACACCTTAGGCTGTTCCTGATGACTCTAGCTTACACCATGTCAGAACTGTTTGCTCATTGTTTCTTGAGCTTGCAACTCTCCTCTGCATCTGTGGGACTGTCTTATAAACTTCACGGAGCTGATCCTTTGATGTGTCTGGTGGGAGACTACAGACGGCAGCACAGTCAACAGTACTGATTGCTTCTCCACAACTTCTTTTGTAGCTCAGTGCCTGGTGCCAGGCTCACTCCCCATAGCTAAGCATTCTAACTGTCCAAGATGGAATAACAGAAAACTATATAAAGTCACTCAGATAGACAGAGCTGTTCAAGGCCCACAACTTCCTTCTAGTTCCTAACTCAGTACTTTCTTCATGAATATTCAAGGAATCAAATTCACTAAATTACCAAGTAGAATTTTTATTTATTGGAATAAGTCAATTTGATTAGCCTCACTTCATAGATTACAACTAACTGCTAACAAGCCATATTTTAAGAGTTTTTATGAACATTCTAGACATAGTGCTTATGTGTTCAATAAACATTTTTATTTCCTCCTAAACTTTCTGACCTCCTGGATACTTATTTAGCAGTATTGAGGAGGTGGCTGTCCAGGAGGGAGCTAAGCTATGCACATAAAAAAATGCTTCCAACTAAAAATGTTGCTGAGTTATTAAGTCTGTAAATGGAACATGGAGAGCACCCTGGGAGCTGGGGCAGTGGGAAAAGAAAGATCCCTCCAAGTGCAGAAATTGAGGTTAAAAAAAATGCAGAGGTAGCTTTTGGAACTTGTCCAGAATTCAGATAAGACGGTAAAAGAAAGAGAGAGGTTCCTCTGTAGAGATTTGGTGAAGACAGGTGAAGGGCCCAGGACAACATGGCCAGAGCTCTGCTATCCCAAACTGAAATCCAAGACACTCAGAAATTTAAAACTTCCTGGGCACTAACAATGCTCAAAAACATTTGGGATTTCACAACATTTCATTTTTCAAGATTTTTGGACCAGGGATGTTCAGTAGGTAAAGTCTATGCAAAACTCCTCAAAGTAAAAAGTCTGTCTCTAAAATCTGGGTGGTACTAACTAGGCAGTGTAGACAAGGGGCAGTCAGCCCATTCCAGCTGCTGTTGCAAAGGTGCTATGGAAACAGGAAAGGAGAGGACAGCCAGTGCCTGCCATCAATACTCTGTGTCTCACAACACACACATACACACACAAACACACACACACACACCTGTACACATACAAATACACTTGTACACACACACCACACAAACATATACACACCTGAACATACACAAACATACCTGTATATACATATACATGCACACACATATGAACATTTACACACCTGCACACACAAACACACCTGCACATATATAGACACACTCATACATACACATATGTACACATCCGAACTTATGCAAACACACCTGTACACACACACACACACACACACACACACACACACACGCCACATACACATCTAAACACTCACAGAGATGTAAATGTACACTGATACTCATGGAAACAGTTTAAGTACTAACCTCAAGCTCATTATAGACTTTATATAAAATGTGTCCTAGTTAGTTTTTGTTAACTTGATATATACAAGAGCTACCTGGGAAGAGGATTCTCAGTTGAGAAACATGCCTCCATCAGATTGAACTATAACCAAGTATGTCAGGAAATGGCTTAAGGAGCAAGCCAGCAAGCAGGAGTCTTTCATGAACTCTGTTCAGTTCCTGCCTTCAGGTTCCTGACTGAGTTGCTGCCCTGGTTTCCCTCAGTGATAAAATACGACCTGAGAGTTGTCAGGTGAAATAAACCTTTCCTCCCCAAGTGTTTCATCTCAGCAATAGAAACCTTCCATAAAATAAAGTGTTAACATGTGAGTGAGTTAGATATAGAAATATTGAGAGTTTCTTTGATTTTCTGTTTCCATCCAATAGCAAAAGGTACCGCACCAGAGCCACCGACCTTTCTTCGCTTACGTGGAGGGGAGAGCCAGAGACTAGAGAGATTGCTACTAGAAATGCAGAGGGAGAGCATTTATTCACTGAGGATGTGAGTCTCCCAAATGATGAGAGCCTCAGACTCCTGTGTCTGATTTGTGTCCAGCATTTCCCTTCCTGATGCATTATTGGCTCTTTGGCAGAAAGAGATATCTTCCCTTTCTGTCCTTGGTTCATAACTAAGGCCCCAGTGACAGCCACTAACAAGATGAAAGCAGTAACCTTTATTTATTTCCTGTAAGTTACATGACACTGTGGCCTTCAGAATTGAAAACGCAAAGATACAGTGGAAACGGGTGGATAGTTTTCTCTTCCCATTTCAGCTGCCTTAGCCATTAGCAACTCTCGAGCCCCTCTACTCTTTCAATTTTGTCCATCTTAAGAAACCCTTTATAAGAATTATAGGCCAATGGCCCCACAGAGACTTGATGTGCCACTGTGGGGGATACACAAGAAGCCCCCACTCTTTCAGAGGAGAAGGAGAAGGGGAGTGGGTAGAGGGATTGTGGGAGGGGTAACCAGGAGTGAGGGCAGTGAGTGGGATGTAAAGTGAATAAATAGAAAGAAAGAAAGAAAGAAAGAAAGAAAGAAAGAAAGAAAGAAAGA
>JANHMN010000002.1:56468763-56507494 GCA_030674055.1 Rhabdomys pumilio
AGTGCCTTCTCTTTCAAAGGAAGGGAAATGTCTAACTGAACAATTCAGGGAAAATGTTATTATCTAGTTTTCACTGTTCTTAGATTAGCTTGTAAAAGTAACTTTTATTCCTTGATGTGATTGTCATTTCCAAGGGTTACTGCCTTAGTCTGATAACCTAGGCCAGTCCTGGAAGCTTCTAGACTCCATACAATCTTATCTAGGTCTTGATAGTTTTCAGCCTCTGAGATTCACTGCAGAATAAGCTCACCCCTTCCTAGTTCTTTCTGAGCTCTGACTGGCTGGTTCAACTCAGCAGCTCTGACTCAAAGTCCTCTCCAAGCTGACTGATTTAATCTAGCTTCTCTCAGTATCTTACTGAATCCCTCCACTTGGCCTCAGACTAATTCTGGAAGCCTGTTCTAATCTTCTGGCTCCTTCTCATTCTCTGGCTCATTCTGTCTTCACCTATGCTCCGTTGTTCTCTCTTCAACCTGTCTCTGTAAAACTCTTCTGGTAAAACTGCCTCTTCCCTCTCTGCACTGCCCCTCAAGGAGCTTCCCTTTTCTCTTTCTTTTCATGAGAGTTGGGTATCTCCTATTCCATCAAATCTTTCTCTGATTCATTACTTTGTCAGCCACTCAATTAGACATCATTTTCAAATATGAGTGTTTCCTTCTGCAAACTAACTTTACCTTCATTGTTTGGGATCAAACTGTGTATACTAAGGGCATGGCTGTATTCCAGCCAGAGGGATTAAAGGTGTGTGCTAAAGCTCAGCCTCACCACAACTAGAAACAGTTTTTTGTTTTTTGTTTTTTTGTTTTTTTTTTTAGTAAATAATACAATCTCGGATTTCACAGTATGATCAAATACCCAGAGACATTAGCTATTTATTAATACCTGAGTTTTGCAAAGGAGCTGTTTGCAGCAGGCTGCATTTAATTCAGAAGCTTGATGCCTCCCCTCCTCCATCTGTTCAATCTCCCTAAAAAGAGAGGAGAGATGCAAGTGACCGCAAGTCCAGAGGCAAATGGGTTCCTCTTAGGAGACAGGGGCCATTTAGAAGGACCAGATCAGACCTTGGAATCTGCATAGTTAACAACAATATAACCCTGACATAGTGGTACACACATATACTCCCAGCGCTGGAGATTCCAAAGACAGGGGGCTCTGAGTTCTGGCTCAGCCTTGGCTACATAGGCTATCTCAAAAAAATAAATAAACAAAACAAAACCAAACAAAATTTCAATTAAGGTAAGCTAATAGTCTAGATGTTTCCTACCACACAAATTTCCATTTATTTTTCTATTTTTTGTGGTAGTAAACATGGGGTTTATTACTCCATGTGCAGTACATGAACTGGGTTAGACCCCTGTCATCCTGTCATCCTAGTACAGAATGTCTCTGTACAGTCATAGGTACCCCAGGTTTCAAGGCTAGGGTCTTTTCAGGGTAGCTATGGCAGTCTTTTACTTTCCCAACTCACACCGAACAGCTTTTCAGATGGAAGATTGCAGAACCAGCTTCCCCTGAAACTCCAGTGATGGCAAACCCAACATAACCAGGGGGAGGCTTGCTGGTTAAGTCTGCCTTAGCAGTTATGCTGTATTTTGTCACCGTCCAATTCTAAGACGCTGCATTTTCAGCCACAAACTGGAGCAGTTTTAGCTATTTCACAATTTCTTCTTTTTTTATAAAAAAGAAAAATAATAAAAAAAATAAATCCCCACTTATGCGCCCATGCGCCTTCCCTTTGGATTCAAGGTCCCCCACTCCACCCCTACCCACTGCTGCTGCTCAGAGATAAGGCTGAGGCATTCTCCCTGCCTTTTCCCAATCGCTCATTATCATAAGAAAGTGCCAGGCATCCATCAGCCCACAGCCCCTGATTTATGCTCAAAGTTTGGATTATCTATTCTGCTCCAAATCCCTTCAAACAGCCAACCTGATCAAAGAGAATCACATCCACCCGATAAAATTCGAATATAGCTCCACGGTACAGAGTGACAGGCAGGGTTTCTTTCTTTGTGGTCTCTAAACTACCTCAACCTCTTCATTTCTCCGGGAATTGCTCTCTATCCACGCCATAGGACGAGCTGTGCAGGCGGATTTTTCTGACATCTTCCCCACCGGATGCTGTGGAGGTGGGTTTAAGACATAGACTCCTGAGAAGGAAGGGAGCTATTGTCTATCGCTAATTTTCTGGGTGCAATATGAGACAACAGGGTCTGGCGCAGCCTGAGGTAAGGGGCAGGAGAAATGTGATAGTATATGAATTCCCTTTACTTGATAACCAATTGCTAACTTTGGAGGTGTGTACCTGGGAGAAAGCTAGAAAAGAAAGAATAATCTCTGTGCAACATGCCATCTCCACGACTGTTGATGAAGTATCTTGAAAGCCAATCACACCTGATTAATTCTCTTGGCAAATGCATGATGTATAAGACTCTGCTCAGTCAAAGACAGGTAGTTAAAAGTTTACTGGTAAGGAAGAATATACATATCTGAGCTATTGAATAAAATCTAATGGATTTCGAAAACAAGGGGGGAATCTAAGACCAGTGAATCCAGTTACACCCTCTTTCCAACCCTGTCAGATTTCTAAGGAACTGGTCCTTTAACGTCTCTAATATAGCATAGGAGGTGGTATTGAGGTAGGGGATAATACTACTCTCAGAATCTAGGCAAAACTGCAGTCAGTTCAACTGTTGATGGAAGACAGAGATCCTGAGCAGGCAGAATGCCCACATCTAGCAAAGCAAGGACCCAATAGGCTATGGGACACTGGCTAGAGGTACAAGATCAAAGTAGGTGTCCTTGAATCCAGGAACGTACAACATCAGGTATCACATTTCAGGCATCTTGCTACCCTGAGCCAAGTGGGCAACTAAGAAAATAAATGTCTAAGCACAAGACACAGGCCTGTAGTGCCAGCTACTTAGAAGTCTGAGGCAGGAAGATCTTCGTTTGCCTGCTTGAGTCTTTTTTAAAGAGCTAGGCAGAGTGCTTGCCTGTCATGTGCATGTACCTAAGTGCAACCCCCAGGACCACAATGAAAGGAGAGAGCAGGCTGCCTTACTAGATTAGCATCATGGTATTTGATGTAGTGTGCGTGCCTTTATAAGGAAACATCTAAAGAAACAGGTAACCCCGTATATTTGCTGATGATTTTGATGAAGACATGGTTAGCCATGGGAAGATATGAATAGACAAAAGGGCTACAGATAATAGTCACACTGATGGGCTGGGATCTTTGGAACCTTGGGGATCTTTGAAGCAGGTTAGAAAACCTAGAAATGTTACCGTTGGACTTTGTGCTTCCATTTTCTCTTAAGAAAGTACACAAGAGACTTATCCCAGGAGATGTCCACCCTACACCCAAAGGAAAGGAGTATCCTTATCTCTGAAGACACATGGACATGAGAAATTCTGCAAAGACTGGCTCACCTAACTTCCATTCAGTAATGACTATTTTCATTCATGGCCCACTTACCTCTTTATACCTTCCCATGACTGGCTGTATCTTCATCAAAACCATCACTGGATACTTAGGATTACCCGTTTCTTTAGGTGTTTCCTTATGAAGGTTTCCACTCTATACATGACTTGTATTTAAAAGCTCATGTCTTCTCTTGTTGATCCATCACTGGTAAGGAGGCATCACTTCTTTGCCCCAGCAGTGAACTTGTGTAATTTTCCACTCCTCCCTTTTCAGTAGCTAATGATGAGAGGTAGCTTTTCCTACTATAGCTATTTCCAGGATGAACTTCTTCCTCCATGACCTCCCCTGATCGCCACCTGCAGTCCCACTGAGCAAGCTTAAAGACTATCCTTCCCATCCCCAAACCCTGCCCCAGCTTTTTAGAGGTTTGGAAAGCGGCTCAAACGAACCAAGTCTACATCATCTTCCAGTACCATGGAAGACCTATGATGCTTGGGGGAGGGGGGGAATGACCAAGCAAGAACACAGGAGAAATTCTAAGGTTAGAGAGTGATCAAAGGTTTGAGAATCAATATCCACTTTAGGGCAATAAGGACATTAAGGACCCCAACTTCAAAAATGTAAGTTTGCAGTAGGTTGTTGGGACAATGTTTTCTCTAGTAACAAGCTGACTCAGGCACATTGTTCATAAAATGGGAAGTTATGTAAAACTGAGGATGTCTAATACTGTATGGAGCGATCTCCAGCTTGTACGGAGTGTTGCTTTCTCATTACTAGACCAGTATGGACCACTAGATTTCATTAATACACAGCTCCTATTGTCTTTAACCTCATATCTGTTCAACATCGTTTCCCAACGTGACTTTGCCTGGTACCTTGTTTCCTCCGATCCCTCGTGAATTTGGTGCTGTATACATAACACACAGATCTAATTGTTCCATTTGTAAATCATGCAAGTATGAGGAGCTATGCTCAAACTCTGAGAGCCTCATAATAAAACAGGCACAGCAGTGGTACAAATTCATAATCCCAGCATTAGAAAAACAAAGACAATGAGATTCATGGGGTTTGCTGGCCAGCAGCCTAGAGAAATTAGTGAGCCTCAGCTCCCTGTGATGAGTCCTGTCTCAAAAACAAAGTAGAAAGCTCTTGAGAAATGACACCCTAGCCTGACCTCTGGCCTCCACATGGTTATGCATACACACTCATAATATATTTTTGAGAACAGACAGGCAGATATAGAGACACAATTATTACCATCTACATTCACATCACCCTATGCTTTTGTAAACCGTTTACATTAAAGTTTATTTTTATGATCTTATCCTAAGACCATAGAGAATATTCTATTGCCAAAAAATTCTCCTTTTCTCACTCTTTTGTGGTCAAAGTTGCTCTTCTCCAAACCACTGGCTACCACCCATCTGTTTTGCATTTTTCTAGGTTTTCCTTTCTATAATGTCATTCAAAGTGAATCAGAGAAGGGATAGACTCTTAATGTTGCCATTTTTCATTTAGCTAAATGCATTTAAGAATTCCTTGTGCGCCGGGTGGTGGTGGCACACGCCTTTAATCCCAGCACTTAGGAGGCAGAGGCAGGTGGATTTCTGAGTTCAAGGCCAGCCTGGTCTACAGAGTGAGTTCCAGGACAGCCAGAAATACACAGAGAAACCCTGTCTTGAAAAACAAACAAACAAACAAACAAACAATTCCTTGTGCTAATCACTAAGTCAACATTTATATATCTATTTGCTTATATGGATGACCCACAGTTTGCTTGTCCATTGAACTTTTGAGGGCATGGTTGTTCTTTCTAGGCTTTAACTGGTAGATAAATTGCTTCAAACACACAGGTTTTTGTGTATGTATGACCTTTTAATGTGCCTTAACTTAACACATATCTTAACCTGGCAAGTAGCTCAATAGTAGAGCCCCTGTCTACCATTCATGAAGCCCTGGGTTAAATCTCCAGCATAGCAAAAAATAAATCAAAAAATAAATAAAATTCTTTATATGATGATGGAAAGAAGTTAGAATTTGGGGGGAAATTTCATGTTGAATGACACTATATAATGAGTGTTTAAAAAACAAAAGTCAACCTCTCGACCTGTTTGGTTTACCATTTACCGGACAGTCCTTTTAATTTCTACACTGACCAAAATTCACTGTTGGCAGAGAACAGAAAAGAGATGCAGACCCTAATGAGTAATCTGCCTGTCACTCATGAAACCCAGGGAATGCATGAGGTAGCTATTGAGGTAAGTATAAGACAAAGTGACTAAATGAATAGACTCAGCTAATATACTAAATCTTTCTACATAAATAATGCCTCCCAAAGGCAAGAGAAGATACCCACAAGACAGACAATTTTGTGATCCTTTCATTGGATCAAAGAACAGAAAACCAGGAAAATCCATCAGTTGACCTAATAACCATTTTCCAAACTAAACAATGAAAGCTCTGTTCTATTTGATTTAGGAAATAAAGAAGAAAATACGGATTCTCAGTGGAAAAAAATAAGTAAGATGGATACAAATAAACATAACAAAATTAGAAAAGCTATACAGAGAAAATAAAATATTGGATATTTTATACAAATTTATTCTGACATGTTTTTAAATGTAGGCAAAAATTGACAACTTTCTGGTAAACTGCAAATTTTACTCAAAATGAAATCCAAACTTTTTTCTATAATCATATAAAGAATTTTCTTTATTTGTTGATTTATTTTTTTGCTATGCTGGAGATTTAACCCAGGGCTTCATGCATGGTAGACAGGGGCTCTACTATTGAGGTACTTGCCAGATCAAGATATGTGTTGAGTTTATTAACCCATTTCTTTCAGAACAACACAAACTCAATGGATATATCTTACTTCAAAGCCTCAAGCATTAGAGCACACATAGTGTCTTAGTCAGGGTTTGTACTCCTGCACAAAACATCATGACCAAGATGCAGGTTGGGGAGGAAAGGGTTTATGCAGCTTACACTTTCACATTGCTGTTCATCACCAAAGGAAGTCATGATAGGAACTCACACAGGGCAGGAACTTGGAGGCAGGAGCTAATGCAGAGGCCATGGAGGGATGCTGCTTACTAGATTGGTTCCCCTGGCTTGCTCAGCTTGCTTTCTTATACAATCCAGGACTACCAACCCAGGGATAGCACCATCCACAATGGGCTGGGCCTTGCCCTCAACCCCTTGATCACCAATTGAGAAAATGTCCTACAGCTGGATCTTATGGAGGTATTCCTCAAGGGAGGCTCCCTTCTCTGTGATAACTCCAGCTTTTGTCAAGTTGACACACAAAACAAGCCAGTACACATAGGTTACTTAAATTCCTCCCGCAACCATTATGAAAAAGACTCTTGACTCTCTTCTAGTACTATAGTAACTGATCTGTTTATTTATAAAGTAGGCACAGAGAGGCTTCCTATCCTTCCACATTCAGAAGCAGATGTGAACATTCCAATTTATACATTCTCAAATCTGCTCAAGGGTACAATAGAAATCTAGGTGCCCACCATCAGGCAATTTGAATGTCTCTCAGAATCCCTGTGTGGCAGATGACTGCATTGGTTATTGTGCCATCACCAGAACAAACACCTGAGATAACCAACTTACAAGGAGAGAAGACTGAGTAGGCTCTGAGTGTTGGAGGCTCCGGTCCACACCTAGCTGATGCGATGGCAGATCTTGTTTGTCAACTTGACTGCATTTGGAATCAACTAAAACTCAAACTGCAGGACACTCCCATGAAAGTGTCACCTACTGAGATAGTTTGATGCAGGAAGACCCATCCTAAATCTGGGCTTTATCTTCTGATGGCAGCCTGGATAAAAGGACATGGAAGAAGGAAAGGTTTGCCTGCTTTTTTTTTTTTACTCTAGCCAACAATTTCATCTATCTTATTGTTGTAGCCAGAGTTAAATCCAATGGCCTCAGGTTCCAATGTAGACTGAAAGCCAGGACCTTTCCAGGAATCCTTCTGGCTTCCAGCACCGCATTGGAACTGCAGACATTCAGCCTTGCGGATTGAACAACTACCATGTTCTTGGCCTTTCCATTATGAGACAGTCATTGTCAGATTACTTGAATTATATATCCTGTGAGCAAATCTAATGAATAGATGTACTTAATATCTTTTAATAGATGTACTTACTCTATTGGCTCTGTTCTTTGAAATATGCATACAGTTAGTCATGGTGCTGTTAGGCCCATGACAAGTCATCATGTCACAGAGGGAGCACATGATAGGGCTAATTCCCAGAGGAGAAATGCCTTCCGTGTCCCAAAGGGCCTATTACTAGGTCCCATCGATTAAAGCATACAGCATGTCCTAGTGGCACCAAGCTAGAGACCAGTCCCTTAGCACATGGGCCTTGGGATAAACTTCCAGATCCAAACTCTAGCACTCACCCACATGATGGTGTTGGGGTGAAGCAGAGAAGAGACCAGATACTCCCCAATAACTGTAATAAAATACATTTCTGTTCTTTAAAGTTATCAGCCTCAGATATTTTCAACAGTAGCCTACACACAGTAAGACATAAGTCTGTTGGACATTGTAGTAGGATGAACCATCCTAGTATTAGAGGAAACAATGCCTGCTTCATTTCTACATAGGAAGAAGCCCATTGATGAGATAGGAAGTTGTATTTCCAAGGCATGTAATTCTTTGTAAAGAGTGCTTGCTGCTCACACCTGATAACCTGAGTGTGATCCTCCAAACTCATGCAAATGTGAAAAAAAAAGAGAACCAAGCCTACAAAACTGTCCTCTGGCTCTCACACATCTGCAGTGGCATACCTCTACCACGTCAAACACTCACTAGATACTAATGAGTGAAATAAAAAGTAAATAAATGTTTTATGACCCAGGATGTGTGAAGCTTTGTGCTAAGATAGTATTTTCTGAGGATACCCTGAATTTATTGCTACTTGTAGGAGGAACAGCACCAGACACCTCTACATAAACACTGCCCCCTCTCCCGCACAGCTGCAAAGGCATCTATGACACATTATGAGCAATTGGGATTTATGTGGCTACTCTAATTGTCTTGATTTATGTCCACTTACTCTCTTAGAAGACAGCCGTTTCTTTAATGGGACAGATATCCATATAAACCTATTGGAGAAAATGTGGACTGTGGCAAGTCCTGTGAGTGTTACCATTGGCAGCCAGGTTGGCTTGAAAGCCACCCCAGTCTGTGTCTGACCTTCCTTTTTCTTTCTGTTCACCAATACCTCCATTGTCAGAGACAGCCTTGACTGCTTTAATGAGAAATGTCTTCTGATCACCTATTGGATGGGGTATTCAACAATGGTTACCCTGATGAGGGAACCAGCCGTTATTCGAATGCCCATGGTAAATACCAACCACTTTCATGCTGTCACTCTGATGACCCAGACTCACTTACAACCCCTACATTGGGAAAAGAGAGATTTTGGTATTACAGCTGCCATCATTGTGGCCATCATTGCAGGCATTGCCAGTTGCCTTGACCCAAATAGCCACTATGGTGGAGACTGTCAATGCTGTAGTCTCTAAGTCAGCTGAGACAAGACAGGTGCAGGAGGCCTTAAATCAACATCTTTATCAAACCATCCACATTTAACAGGACATTAACATACTTGCAGAAGAGTTAGCCTTTGTTAGGGACATGTCTCTATTGGCATGGGACTCCAGGTTTCATTCAATCTACCTAACTCCTTACCAAGTACATAACACCACTGAAGCCTGACAATAGTTGGCTCCATAGCTTGAAGGTACTTGGTCAGACAAATTCCTTAACTATTCTGTGCTGTTAACGGAGAACATAGCCAACCTCAATGTGACCAGGGTATCTGTGTTCTCCCTAGATGCCAGACTCTTGGAGAAAGTGAGAGGCTGTTTGACCTCCCATGGATAGCCACTTATGCTATGGTGGGAGGAATTGCTATACTAATAATTAATTTAAGTATCTCAGACAACACATCTCCAGGCAGCACTCCATAAATAAGGTAACCATCTAGGTACTGATAGCTTTCAAAAATCCCAATTGTGGCTCCTCTAAGGAAGTGATCAAAGCCTGGATGGCAGAGATCCATGAGATCACCATGTAGGCAGTTCCTCATCTCCCCCTTGTGTGACATGCCTCTGGAATGATATCTTTTTGAGGGCTGGTAGTAAATGAAGGGTAAGATCCTGGAAGGCAGAACAACCTAAGACTGGCACAGTCAAGTATACTGGGAATACTCTAAGGTGTGGTCAATAATTTCAAGACAATGGCACCTTGGGTCCCACTAGGCTGTCAAAATCTAAAAAATGTAGGAATGTAGGCAGAATGGCTGGTGGGGGGGGACACACAGGTGCAAAGGCATCTCCTGAAGGAGGACCTAATTGAGGACTGTCTGAGAGACCAAGGATTGCTGATGCAGACAATGCCAGCCAATCAAGAACTGCTGTTTAGAAGAGATACTTTCTTGGTACCAATGGGGGCCAGGTGGAGAGTATTAAAGGAGTTTGCAGCAGAGTCCAGATGAGCTTGCTTCAGCATTTCTTACCTACTCTGGAAGTCTGTGTCGTTGACTCTGCACCACCTCACTTCCAACCCCCAAGGGCAGGTGGGTCGGGTATCAAGTAGTCCAAGGCACAGGCAGCATCCACTAAATCAAAAGATGACACATGCCTGACACCATCTCTTTTATCACTCTGGAAGTGATATGAAATGCGATAAGACAAGAAGAAAATAAATCTGGAATGAAAAACCCTATTATTTGATAACATTCATTGACGTGTGCCTATAATTAAACATACCTTTGTAGAAAGGCAGTGTCAGGGTCTCCCATCAATGAGCATTAACTTGTACCAAGCATCATTTCAAAGGCTCAGAGGAATTGGTAAATGTATGAGAGAAGAAGAAGGCTGAGCAAAGTACAGAAAAACCAAGCTAGGGGTTCAGTTCTTCACAAAATATGTCATTTGAGAATTTAGAGAAGAAGAAAAAGTGCCCTTCTCCCATTTTTTTTCAGGGTGTCAATCAAATGCCACTTTGCCAATCAGCCTCTTAGATTATTACACCCAAACAGCCCCTTCTCCACCCCTGCTCTACATCTTTATTTCACTTAATTAAGCCATCATTAAAACAGGAATCTTTTCATTGTTGATTGTGTGGTCTGATAGCCTCTGTCCCACCACCAGATCCAACAGAGGCTGGCTATGTCCACACTGTGAGAGCTGAGACCACCCAGAGAAGACAGGTAAAGGCTGGCAAAGGCAGAAAGTGGACGTGAGTGACTCCTGCAGTGGGTGAAGTACAGTATGGGTGTGCCTAGAGCACAGTGACCCAGGGGAGAAGTGTGGGGCACAGCACAGAGGAAACCAGACACGTTTATGGGGGGAGAGGCTATGTATTCAGTAGGGGGGAGATTTAGAACACAATCTAAAGACATTATGGAGAACATTTTAAAGAATAGGTATTATCTTTAGGCATTCCTATCCTGGTTCCATATAGAGATTGGGAAGGAACGAATATTTATAAATTTAGTGAAAAAGTTCAGGAAAGCCATATACTAACAACAGACAATGGGTCAAATTTGGAATATGCTATCAAGATATAAATTTATAGGCGTGTGTGTGTGTGTGTGTGTGTGTGTGTGTGTGTGTGTGTGTTTGTGTGTGTATCAATCTAGAGACTTTATGGGGATATATCTAGAGAGAGATGGTGTAGGGAGAGGGGTAAGAAAAGGGCTGGAGAGACCAATACAACATAATGACATTCCAATCAAAGATGAACACCATACACAGTAGTCCTACAAGACTGGAGCCGACACATTTCCTTTGCTTAGTGACATTGTATCCATCGTAAAGTCAGAATGATACTGATAACAATAAGCCTATTGAGATTTATGAAAGCTAACCCCACACAATTATGTGCAGTACATAATTCTCAGTGATAACAGATGACTGCTGCTGCTTTGAGTATCTATCTCCCTGTGGTCTGTATCTCTATCCTGTCCTGTGTACTAAAAATGTTCTCTGGAAGACAGTGTGATCTGTCATGCCAGCACAGCCGCATACATCTTGCATTACAACATTTCTTGCTTGTGTCAAGGGGCAGTAACCAGTGATCGGCCGGTGCTATCCAGCTTTGTATTAAGTGCCCTCTGTAATGGTCACAGTGTTCCCCAGTCATCAAGGGACACATGACTGGAGATTGAGGGAGGCAAGAAAGAAAAGAAAGAGGGACAAAGGAAGAGAAAAAGGGAGGAGTCACTAAAGTTTGGAGTTGAAGCAATTGGAAGCGTCATGCTGCTGTTTTTGAGATCTCAAAGGCTGGGAAAGGAACACATTATGAGTTCACTTACTTTTAAGACTATGCAAGAAAAAAATCACGAGAGGAGTGTTAAGCAGTTCAGCTTGGCGTGTGTATGACACATCCAAATGAAGATGCCCAAAAGTCAATTGAAAACACCAGTCTCCAGTTGAGGGAAGAGGCTAGGATGAAGATATAAATGAAGAGATGTCAGCTCATAGATAAGAAACCACAGGAATGAATGAAGTCACTTGAGACTGAATATAACCAAAGAAGAAGCTCAAAACCCCAGCTTTGGAGCCTTGGGGCCTTGGGGCCTTGTCCCCTTTAGCAAAAAAGAGGAATCAACAGCATTAAAAAAAAAAAAAAGGGAAAGAAAGGAATCCCTGAGTTTTGGAAGCCAAGCACAGTTCTTATCTCAGAGCCGAGGGAGTGATTAACTGCATGGAAAGCTGCAGAGACGTTTAGTAAAAAGAAGACAGAAGGAAACAGCCCAGGAGATTTGCTGTGTGGATGTTATCAGTGTCCTGAGCCCGCCCCCAACCCCACCCCACCCCACAAAAAAAATCAGTGATGTTATTAGATTCTGAGAGAATGGGAGGTGGGGCTACAGACAGGGCAACTGCACAAAACTGCAGCAGCTGGAGAGGTCCCAGTGGTCCAAGGAGTCTTTATAAGACAAGATAGATCTTAAATATTTTCAGGTGATAAATGGAGTAAGCTACTACGTGGGCAGATGATGGCCTTAGAATATGGCTACAGGCCTTTGTGGGTGTTGGGGGGGGTAAGCAGGGAGTGTGGATGTGATGGACTGAATGAGAATGGTTCCCACAGGTTCATGTTTGAAAGCGTGTTGAACCAGTGGGGAAGATTTAGAAAGTATGAATCCACACCATTTCCAGTTACTTCTCTCCGCCTCATCCTTGTGGGTCAGAAGAAAGTTCCCAGCTGCTCCAGTGCCATGCCTGTCTGTATGCCTGCTTCCATGCTCCCGACCCTGATGGTTATGGACTCACTCTGAAACTGCCAGCAAGCCTCCAATTAAATGCTTTCTTTTGTAAGTTGCCTTGGTCATGCTGTCTCTACACAGTAATAGAAAAATAACTAAGACATCCCTTACTCCTTAATTTTACCCAAGAAGTAGAGAGCAGATGCTGCTTTTCAGTGATGAGGCATTGTTTCTGCCTCTGTCTTTCTGTCTTTGTTTCTTTCTTTCTTTTTTCTTTTTTTTTAGTTTTTCAGATTCATGTAGGGTAGTTATAATATACAACCCAGACAAAAGAGCACACAGCCACCATTTATAGCATTACTCCAAATTCCAGCTTCCAAATCACTGGCTTTAAAGTAAACTGTTGACATTAATATCATGGATAGGAGATCCCTATATACAGAAACCCAGTTATGCGTAACTTCCCACTACATCATGGCTCTGGCTCCTTCCTAGTGCATTATCTTGGTGATCCATCCCAGTTAGTGCGGCCTTTTCCATGTGTCCAAATAATCCAGCAGACCTGGGCTCTAGATGCCTCAGATTGGGTAAGATTCCTCTTTATAGCTTTCTTATAATCAGAAAAGGGAAATATTAATTACTGTCTGACGAACAATCTACATCAATCATTATTTAGTATGCTTTCATTAAGCTTCCTCTTCTTTCATTCTAAAATAATCTGCCATATACATTGTATTTCATAATTTAAATGAAAATATTTGATTTTTTTTTGGTACTTCATGGATCTTAGGTTGGTATTTAGGTTATAGTGTATGAAGAGGATGATGGCAATAATGGAATTGGATATCTTTCTACACATACACACACATGTATGTATGTATGTATACGAAAAGCTTGGGCATGGAGGTAAAGGCATAGGATAGACCGAAGGGTCCTTGGTAAAATGTAAAGGATAAAACGGAAGTTTTGCACTAAAGACCTGCATAAGATCCAAGATGGTTTATGTGCATATTACCCATGTATGTGTGATTCTTCCTTCCTTTCCATCCATCACCTTTACATCCACACAGCATCGCAAGTTTTCTTAATATAATAAACTATCCAGATTCAGGATTATAAATTTTAGTATTATAATATGCCACAGATGACCCCCAGACATTCTGGAGCATCCCTGTGCCTGCCCAAGATCTTGGCATAGGGGTTTTCCAGCCGTCCTCCTTGCCACCATGTTTTCCTCATAGACCCACCTTGTAGCCTTCTAGACCTTGCATTCTGAGCTACTATTGTGCCTTGGTGCAGCATGACTATTCTAAGCAGACATGCAGAAATGTCTATTCAGCCCACATGAAACAATGACAAACCAATCGGTCTGACCCAAGTGCATCTTGGGAATCAACAAGTTCGGTAGAGTTCCTTATAGGAGCATGGTTGCTTCAAGGACAGATGAACCACAGAAAATTCCCACTGCAGCTTGACTGACCACCCAAGCAGCTGCATCACTAAAGTGTCGCATGACATGTTCTCCATTTCCTATACTCTCTTAGCATCCCTAGAGCACGTGAAGCTGGGACAGGATCTCAGGTAAAAGTCTGATTTCCCTCCTCCTCCTTCCACAAGATAATATCAGCAGCCTTGTTATTATTACCACAACCTAGATATCACTGTGTTTTGTTTGTTCTGTTTCCATGAAGGCAGACTAAGGTATTCCATAGGTCACCATAGCAACTCTGCTTCATGGTGACAGCTGGTCATGTTAGGCCTGGAGGAAACAACTCTACCATGGCAGTTGGCAAGAATCATGATTCCTAGAGACCATGAAGGATGTATGTGCAGAGGGATAAGGGGAGGTGGAGTTTATCATGGTGTATTATAATGAAACGTGGAAATGTCATGTTCAACTCCATTAATATGCATAGTTAACACATGTTCATAAAATAATTTTTTTACAATATGTATTATACTGGGCATTGTGGTATGCATCTAATCTCAGCATTTCAGAGGCTGGGGCACATCATTACAAATAATTCAGTTATTGGAAAGACTCAAGACAATCTTGAAAGAATTAGGTCCAAAAGGCTGAGTGAGGAGCAAAGGAAAGACAAATCACAATATTTAATACTTGCTCATGTTTCTTAAACTAAGTAAAATAACAATGTTAAATGGAGAGTGCACACACATAGGCACAAAATAAATCAGTGATATAGCATTGTTTTTGCAGGGCCCATTACTCGAAACCAATCAGAGCATGCGCCCTCTGGATTTAAGAATGCACCCCCTTCCTACAGTCTTAGCCAAGCATGAATGCACGGGTTTGATGTTTTTTCAAAGCTCAATTTCAAGACAGAGTGAACCTTATCAAAGACACATGGTTGTGTATAAGCAGGGAGCTAGGAGGGGCTACTCAGTCAGGAGGGATGCAGGATACTCACTTTGGCTCTATGGTCTCCATTGTGCTGAATCTAACGTAAAGTCCTTCAGACCTAAGTGAGCAAGGGCTTTTGTTTTCCCTTTTGTTTCTTCTGATCATCAAAAACTTGGAAACAAACCACAAACTTTGGAAATAAGCTCCATGAAACACGGTTTAAAGAGCCTGTAACGGGAAAAGGTTGGTGACAGAGTCAGTACTCCAAGAACAGAACCATCTCAGGTGCTGGAGGAGGCTCGACTGACCAGTAATCAGTGTTCTCTTCCCATAGGCATGTGGTGCACGTCTATGCACCACAACAGCCGGCCACAGAGAAGTAAGAACAGAGACAAGCAAGGACACAGGCCAGAGCAGAGCTGCTCCAGACTTAGGATTCTCTTAACTCTCCAAGGGAAAACAAAGAAAAAGGAGGAGAGGAAACGGTTTTGCTAACTGGTGTTAATACTCAAACAACAGCAGCAACAAAAATAAAAGCAAAAATGCCCCTGGTTGCAACCTCAGAACTATTTTATACCAAAATAATATACCCAGTATCACAGGCTCTGGCACACACAGTAGAGCTCAGAATGTTAATACGAATACAGTCCTGAATCTCCTTGCCATAGGGAGGTTCCTCCCCTTTCTCTGTTCACATGTAACTGTAAAGATGTGTCATTTTAAATTTTTGTTTCATTCCTCTATGTACAAGGTGCAAGTGTGTTGCCCAAAGAGGCTAGAAGAGGGTGTTGGATCCTGTAAAACTGGAGTTAAAGACAGTTGTGCGCCACCATGTTGGTGCTGGGAATCAAACCCAGGTCCTCTGCAAGAGCAGTCAGTGATCTTGACCACTGAGCCATCTTTCCAGCCTTTCATATACAATTTTGATAAGGAGAGAAAGAGGGAGAGCTGCCATTAAGTATCTTGGCATTGTCCATATATACTATTTTGGTGGCTCTCAGGTTACATCTTTATAGGAATGCTAAGAAATGTTTTCCCCATTTTCACTCTCTTTATGGAAAGTGAACTCTTAAGCTAATCCCAGGGGTGGCTTGTATGGGATTATTATCTGATAAAGTAAAACCAGAAGCCAATGAGTTTACACAAGAGGTTAGGTTATGTCCTTTGTTGTGGACAGCTTTCTGGTCAGATTCCTAGAAGGCTCCAAATATAAGTAGACCTGAGAAAGGAGAAGAGCATTAAGTGAATGTTACTGATTGTGGCAGAATCCATGGTTTTCAGTAGGCAAATGGCTTCAACCAGACTGCAGGGTAAGGGGCTCCTTTTCCTTCCTGTGTTCCCATAATTCCCAAATCTTTTTTATCTCCTATCTCAGTGTTAACTGTTACACTCTGCTTGTCTCCATTTGGGTTTTCCCCAAAGTAAAGCCTGCGATAAGATAGTTCATGTGGGTGGTAACCTCATTAAGCAAGAGAAAGACAGAAGCCCAGGAAAAGAAGGAAAAACCAAGAACAGAAGCATGGAAATGGAGCAGGGACAGACTAACTACACATAGACCTTCTGAATCAGATACAATATTTTTGTAGAAAGTCCCATCAACAAAATGGCTACTGGACCCTTTGTGTACCAGCTCCTACCCAATAGGCTGGTGCCAGGTACACCTGCTGAGGTTTAATCTGGCTGTACCTGTTCACACCCACAGAATGTGCAACATGCAGAAAATGATTTATACATAAATATACAGAAAATGATTTATACATAAAGTGTAAAAATAATGAATCTGAAGGTTGCACACTTGGAATCAAAGAAAAAAAATGATAGCATGGATCTGTCTACTGCAACATGGCTGACATCAGAGCTGAGCCATAGACATCCCTTCTACCCAACCTAATTCTAGAGATCACCAGAATAATCAATTGGCATCCACCACTATAAATAAGATATTGGTCATCAAGCCTATTGCATTCTGGGTATTTCTTGACAGAGACATTCATTCATTCATTCATTCATTTCTTCCTTCTGATCTGAGTGTTAGTTATATACCTGACACTATTTAAGGTGCTGGGGGGATTTTACACTAAGCAGATTAGACAAGCCCTCCCTCCCACCAGCATGGGAAGCCACAGACAAAAAATATTTTGTTAAATATGTCATATCTCCCTGGGATAAATACAAGGGAGAAAGATAAGACAGAGAGGGGTAGGGGTGGGGCTGTAAGGGTGCTCCAGGAAAGCAGGAAGATGAGCAGAAGAGAGCTGGCAGTTCATCAAGCTTGATTCTATTTAACTCAGTAAATTACCCCCATCTGGCTGCCTCTCAGAAAACCAATAAACAAGTTTATAGAAAAGTATAACTCTTTCTGTGTTGTCTCATTTCGAGATATTGCCTTGTATTCAGGCAGATTCTGCCCACAGGAATTGACACAACCCCCCAGTATGAATCCAAGGTACAGATGCTCCAAGGAGAGCAGGGAGGCGGCACATCTGCATCTTCAGCCACACGAGCTATTTATTTTTTCATTTGTTTTCAAATTAAGAATTTAAGCTTCAAGTACAGTGTTCTTTTAGGCCACTGCACAACAAAAAGTATAAAAATAATGAATCTCAATTAGCTAGCAAGACTTGAAGCTTCTGTTCTACTCTCAGGTCTGACCCGACTGCAGGTTTCAGGCCCCCATGAAGTCACAGCTTAGATGGAGCCGTACAGCCAACAAGGGTAAGCACGAATAGATGATGCAAAAGCCTCTGCGTCCTTCTAAAATGACACTCACCAAAGTAGATGCAGATGTCAGAACAAAGGAAGAATGCACAACTGATTTTCTCTAAAGATCCAAATTATAAGAACAAACTCAAAGAATAGGTAGACATTTGCAGTGTTGGCTCATGAGGATGGGTTCTGCCCTGTGGGGAAATAAGACAGTCCTATAAAACAGGGAGGGCAGTTTCCAGTTGAGATGCTTCTTCATAGAGAAAACTACCTGAACTGGGCAGTGTGTTTGTGTGTATCTGTCCCCAACTCAACCCAGCATCCGGAGTAGTAGGGCATTCCCCTCCCCCTCCTTAACCCAGCATCCAAAGGTCTGTGATTACAGGCATGGTCCTCCAGGCCCAGCTCTAGCTTGGGTCTTGAGAATCTTGAGAAGGCTTCTAGCATTCTTGCATCAAACAGTGACTGGGTAGCTTGTGTGCAACAAGCACTGGTTAGAGGTAAGAGATGCCATATGAGCCATGGTGTGACACTTTAGCCAAAGAGGACCAGCTGCTAGGGGCTGTGAGGAAAAGGGGGAAAACAAAACCCTACTAGTGTAGGAAGGATGGATGAGTGCCTCATCCTGGCATGCAGCTGAGAGTAAGGTTGGAGCTCACAGTGTGGCAACAGCAACCGGAGGAAGAAACGATTATGAACCATTTTATATGAAAAAGTAGGCAAGTGATTTTGATAACTGGTTTTAGAAAATGGGGGAGAGAGACATAGCAATCAGAATTGGAACATGTTTAAGCCAGAGAAAATATTTACACAATTAACATAATAATTAAAAATGCATTGCATGTGAGGAGGGGTGGTTGTAGTCTCTAGGCCTGTGAATTTCCGGTTGCAGAGTGCTAGCGTTCATGCCACACACTGAAGCGAATGCCCAAATTATTAGGCAATACCACAGCAGTCAGAAGAAAATATTTGTTGGCCCAAATTTTCAGATTAAGACCTGGACAGGAGAAGTAACCTAGTCAAGTTCATTCTAATACACAGACGAAGGAATGCAGTGGTGTCAGCTTTCTTTCTGGTCCCTGTGACAAGAGTGCCTGACAGAAGAGCTTAAGGGAGGAAAGATATTGCACATGGTTTCAGAGGGTTTTCAGTACACTTAGGTGCAGAGGATGTGGTGTGCCTGTCCACTGTGGAGTGGTAGGAATGTGTGGGCCAGGAAGCACAAGAGGCAGACTGGAACCAGGGGCGGGAGTGGGCACAACTTTCAAAGGCCTGCCTCTTCTACTTCCACCAGCAGGGCTCTCATCCTAAATGCTCCATGGCCTTCAAAATAGCCCACAAATAGGAGACCAGCCTCTTAGAACTGAGCTGGGGGCCAGGGGCTTATCCGTTTAAGCTGTAACAAAGGAATTCTAGACTAAGTCCCTCTAAGTCAAAGGTTGCGATCTCTAAGAACTGTTACTGTCTATCAAGTGAAAAATCAAAACAAACACTCTTCTCTGTTTCTAAGTCATTAGTAATTATAAACACTGAATGTGTGCATGCCACGTATGCAATGTGGTATGTTAAAATATTCAGATATAAAGCAACAACTTCACCCCCCCAGAGAGAAAAGCACCAACGGTATTTTCCATATTATAATAGAGTGAATTCCCTGCTAGTGTGAGTTTTTAAGTAAGATCGACTACGTTACTGCTGCACCCTGTTTCTTGCTGTGAAAACCTGGGAAACAGAGGAGCCCTCTATCACATGCATGCCATACCCGTGGGCACACGACAGATGGCTTCAGTTTTTCATGAGGGAGCTGAATCTCCCCAGCTCCTCCAGCTTTAGTTTCTTGGAGGATCTGACTCTCTGAGTTTAATCAACTTCAACCAATTTTCAGATTTCCAACTTTCAAGTAGGAAAAGAAGAGAAAACAGTAAACTGTATTATCAATGCTGACCTTTTCTAATCTTTGTAGAAGGGCATTTAAGTTTTGGTTTGTTTGTTTTGGTTTGTGAGACAGAGCCATGGTCTATAGCCCAGGCTGGTCTTGAATTCAGAACAATCTTCCTCCCTCAGTCTCCAGAGTTCTTCTGATTGCAAGTATTCACCATCATGCCCACAAGAAGGGCATTCTTTCATCTGTATCTAACATGACCTAAATCAGTCCAGACTTTTACATACTATATTATCAATGCTTTTAAAGACTATCCAACCTATAGCCCAACTTCTAATCTCATAAAAACAGACTTGTAGCTGGTGAAATGGGTCTGAAGTAGCAAGCCTAATGACCCGAGTTCATGCCCTAGAACCAAGTGGAAGGAAAGAACTGAGTCCCAAAAGTTGTCTTCTGACCTCCACATCTACATTGTGGCACATGAATACACACACACACACACACACACACACTAGATGCACTATTATGTAAACAATATGAATATCAATATGTCTTTTGCTTAGCCATGAACACAGTCTGATAGAATAAAGGTCAAAGGGCTGGAAAAGTCTGTCTACTTGGTTGCTTGCACCCAGCACATGCTCAGTAAACAGCACAGATAACCTTGTGAAACAGATCTCCATTTTTGTGAGGAGACAAAGTCAATGAGTAGGCACGATCGTCACAGAGCTCAACAGAACAATCATGAAACAGTTGGTCCAGCACATGGAGTAACTTGGGAGGCTCTTTAGCAATAGTGATCAATCAGAAATAACTCAATTGATCAGAGACCACGGCACACACAAAGACACAGCCCTTCCACTCATTGCCTACTCTTTTGTTCAGTCCCCACGTTGGTTGACATAATCTGTTCTCTATGTCCACAAACAACACAGTTGACATTTGTTGGCTAAAGTCTAGTTTTCAGAGTACCTTTCACCTTGAAAATGTCAAGAGTCCTGCTCTTAAGCATGTGCTTCCTTACACAGATCCTCTGAGTCCCAGCAGGCAGTGAATACCCTATGGATGATGGCTCCAGTGACTTTCATAGAAAGACCTTTCAGAGGGATGTGGACAGAGATTTAAGAGAAGCTTGTAAGGATGGGGACTCATCAGAGATGAGCAATAGTTAACACCCTTTTCTTTCTTGAATCCGCAGAGGCAAGAAGTAAGGAAAAAGGAAGTTTGCATCTCAGAGAGTACCAGTGCTGTGCCCAAGAGGAAAGGCATAGCCATGAGTATAGGAAAAGAAATGTCTGGGCTAGGTTTTCTCTACCCCATCTCCATCTACACCTTCCTTTAGCAAATCCCATCAGGAACCTGACAATATGAAAGCTGAGGCAACACAGTCAGAGCTGGTATGGTGGAGGCTGGGGAAGGGCTACAAAGGCAGAAGGGGATATTTTATTCCCAAATGCTGGCGTCATGCCTTCTTTCACCTTATAGACCCCCACATTTGTAAAAAAGTCAGCTTCCAAGAGAAGGCACTTCAGATATGGACATAAACATACCACAGAACTCCTTTATTCTATCTGGTGTTGGCCCAAGAAAGATACAAACTTGTCGTCATACAAAACCTGTGCGAGAAGGTTATATGTAGTGTTATTTAATGCCACCCCCTCCCCAAGGTGGAAAGAATACAAACCCAATGATGATGGCATTCCACTTAGCAAGGAAAACAGATGAACCACTGAGGCAGAGGAAACAGGTGAACTGCACACATGTCATCGGAAGCACAAGAGTCAAACTGAAAAGGCTGCACTATGCAACCCCACCCACAAGATGCTCTGGAGAGTCAGAGAACTGAGAAACCAGACCAGTGGTTGCCAGCATCTGGGGTGAGGTGAAGGCCTGGCAACTGAGGGGTACAAGGAAATTTTAGGACAAATAAACACTTATCTATACAGTGATTGTGATGGGTGCTGTGTGCATTTGCTACAGTTCGTAAGATTTACATGAGAAAAGGGGACTTTTACCAGACTTATGACAATCTCTCAATTAGCCTGATCTAACAACAAGGTGCATAGCACCTTGTCTAGTTTCCAGTGGAGACTGAATTCTCCATCACTGAAGGATGGAGTATGTCTTGGACACACAGCTTTGTGTTTTCACCAACAATCCCTGAAATCTGTAGAAATCTATCTCTTCTCCCCTGGTGCTCCTGAGGGTAAAATACCTTCTTCAGGTGCAAGGCAGAGGTTTCCTCTATGCTCTGAGTGGGAAAAGAAATATCGTCTCATGACAAAACATAAAATGATGTAAATGTAAAATGTACTACACAGCTCATGTGTTTGGACACCTGGTCCTGGGGTTGAAGGAGTGAGGGGAGGAGCACAGTGCTGCTTTGGAAGATTGTGGAAGGTTTCTAGGGATGCTGTGGCCTGCACACCATCACTTGAATTCCTTTATCTTAGTTCCTTCAGTGGGGCCCCTGCCTGCCCCCCACCAGTCTCTCTAACCATCAGATCATCCCTTCAATCACCCTCACAGCAGTCTTCTTTAGCACCACAGCCCACTCCAATTTCTACCCCATTCCTCCATTTCTTTGCAGGAAAATACACTTTCCCAAAGTTCTCTCCACTTCTCATAAAACATAAATTATAAAACAATTCTGAAAAAATTCAAAGGTAAAGAAAATGAGATTATTAACAGGTTCCATATTTTCAATCCTTAGACTTAGCAGATGTTAACACTTATCTAAATTTGCTTAAGATAAAAAAAACCACACACAAAATCCTAAAATATGACCTATAAAACTAAGTTCCATTTGGGCTTCTTCCCAATCCTATTGGCCACTTATTCGCCATAACTTCCACTCTGAGTTAGATCGAGCTTCTTCCCATGCTCAGGTCACAGTTTTTGTAGTTTGCTGCATGCTAGTCTGTCTAATTCAGCTCTCCAGACAATGTATTGAGTTAAGAGATTTTTGTTTTCTGTTGCTTTAATTTTGACCACCATCTTACTTCCAAGATCTCCATATCTGCTGTATTTTCATGGAAACCATTTTCTGCCTACCCTCTGCTAAGTCTGTTTTCTCAGGCCAGGTGCATCTGGCAGCTCTCTGTCAAGGTGTCAGCTTCTTTCAGGTGTGTGAGGGTTTCTGATATCTACAGATGACCGTGGTGTGACTATGGGATCTTCTGTCTAGGGAGGTTAGGGAGGGTCCAGTGACTTCTCACACAGAAAGGATCATCTACTCACTAGATGCTCACTGTCCTGGGACTCCTAGAGACGATTTCATTGTGCTTATTGCCTGATCCAAAGTTTCATGTACTTGGTTCAGGGTGCTAGAGGGTCATTGAACTTTGCTGTCCCAGTCTACCTCAAGACTCATGTTCCTTGTGTCTGCAAGTGTGGAAACCCCCACATAAGCACTTTCTGCTTTAGGATGTGGTTTCCTTACTCAAACTGAAATCATCTTTTTTTTTTTCCATCTTTCACAAATTTAATGTGTTTTACATGGGAAGAGTGTCCATTTGTTTTACATGGGAAGAGTGTCCATTTGATTTTGCTTTCTTGACTGTTATGAATGTGTGCAGTATTCTCTATCTATGTAGATTGAAGCAAGGAAAGACAGGAAAAAGTATGTGTTCATTCTACCATTTAAATCACAACTGTTTTAAAATGGTCCTTTGTAACCCTCCCATTAGAGTCAAAAGGTTTTTTTTTTTTTTTTATTTAACAATTTTAGTATTCTGTGTCTTCGTTTCTGCATATGTGTGTGTATACCAATGCTGTACAATACCATTCTGAAGAAGATATGAACAAAAGTATATGCCCCAGATATGAAGCCAATGACAGATTAAAATAAAAGCACCCTGAAGTTCAATCCAGCAAGCCAACCAGACTAGGGCTATTTAGAGGAATATAGATGAGCATCTACTTACAGAAACAGGAACAACTCAAAGGAAGCTGCACAAGCTGTGACAGCTCAGAAGAGCTGGGAATTTAGAGATCTGAACAATTTGCAGGCAGCTCAACAGTTGTCTTCCAGGAACCTTGGCTGGTCTGAAGCTCTAACTGCTTATAGAATCTTGAGTAGGGAGGGATTAATTTCAGGGACTTCCTGAGACTTCTGAGTTTACTTCCTGAGTCATATGGAGTTTATCTTTAAAACTTTACGGGTCCTGAAGAGCTTTTAGAAATTACTGAATCTTAATTTCCCTCCACAATGAATGTTTTAAAACAGAGAAAAAGGCTACACAGCAAGGCATCTGCTTTCTTTCAAATTACTTGGTTGGGACCTTCAGAACTATTTCAAATAACAATGGATATGGTGGGAGATCTTCTCAACTTCAACTTCTCCTCATTCTTTTGTGCCTTACAAGGACAAGTAAGTCTGTGTGTGTGTGTGTGTGTGTGTGTGTGTGTGTGTGTGTGTGTGTGAGAGAGAGAGAGAGAGAGAGAGAGAGACAGAGAGAGAGAGAGACAGAGACAGAGACAGAGACAGAGAGACAGAGAGACAGAGAGACAGAGAGACAGAGAGACAGAGAGAGAGAGAAAGAGAGAGGGAGAACTGAAGAACAACTTTGTATGATTCTCATTGGCCTGAAACTTATCAATTAGACTAGAATAACTGGCCAGCAAACTTCATCGATCCACCTGTCTCTGTTGCCTCAGCACTAAGACTACAAATGTATACCACCATACCCAGCTTTTTGTGTGGGTTTTAGGGCTTGATCTCAGGTCCTCGTGTTTGCCAGCCAAGTGCTTTACCCACTGATCCTTTCCTCCTTAGCAAAATAAGGAGGCACCCAAAAGCCACATTGTTATCTACAGGATTCTCTACAGTTTGTTAAGATTGTGAAAAGACATCTTATTCAGGTTGTACAAGACAGAACCTTTGTTCAAAGAGTTGGGACCCTTGGTTAAACACAATCTCAAACAAACAAACAAAAACAAACAATCTAGGGGTAGCTCAGTGGTCCAGCACTTACCTAGCAGATGCCAGGCTGGAGGTTCAAACCTCAGCATTTCAACGTAATAAAGAAAGCATGTGAAAGGAAGGCTAGGAAGAGGCTGAGCTCTGAAGGAGCTGTGGGAGGGGTGTTTTCTGTCCAGCTCTGCATTTAATGTGATCCTGGCTTTTAAAAATCCATTCAGTTTTCTCCCTCACCCTCCGCCCAGCAGCAATTTAAATAACAAAGGCATTTTATTGAGTCCTGAAAACAATTTGTCCTTGAATTTGCCTGGGATCTGCCTTGTGCTGGGAAGGGAAATGGTTCTTTGACAACCTGCCAATTTTCCCTCGGTCGTTTATCTTATTTCCCTGATAAGATTTGCATTGTTTGTAAATTGCCCATTTCGCCCAGGCTTTCAAATGACTGACTTAGGCTTGCCTAATCCTCGCTGTATAAACGCTACTGCTCATTCTTAATTTGTATTTGTTCTTTTTTTTTTTTTATATTCTTGATTAATTCTTCTAAACCTTTGTCTCTTTAGTATTTTCAAAGAACACGGTTTTTACAGTTATTTATCAACCGCACACAGTTTTCCAGTCTGAAGTGTACCATCTACCTAACTTGCCGTTCGGTTCCATACTTATTTCGAATAGTTTGGAGACATCTCGAGATTGAACTCATTTTCTCTTGTCTCGTTCTTTGAAAGCTATGCATCTCCCTGTAGTTTCCGCCTTGACCACATCTCAGGTTTTCACAACTTTTTAAAAATCGCCAGGTACTTACTGACTTGTTTAGAATGTGCCCAGTCTTAGATTTAAACCTTAGCCTAGTAAAACAAAACAAACAAAACAGAATAGGAAGCTCCTGAAATGAAGGGCAGTACAAGACTGGCATCTGAAGGAGCTGGAAGAAGGAACATTTTCTATCTGGCTTGTGATAAGACCAATTTGATGACTCTGACATCATTTCTAATCCCTGCATTTCTCCTGCAAGTTCAGGATCCTATGTTTTCAGCCTTCTGCTCTCTGCCCTTCAGCTGTGGCAGAAAGTCAGATGGGTCTTTTCTGTCCTTCTCTTTCCTTTGTCGTCACCACATCACACAGATCGCATCCTGCTGTTGCAATATCTGTTCGAACTGATCCCTGTCTTCCCAATTCAGAGGTAAGGCATCCCCTGTAGAGCAGTACCCAGAAACACACCTTGTTCTCATCAGCTGCCCTGACTGTGCTGAAACCCATGAATAGGTGCTTTTTTCCCCCTTTCTTTTAAATTTCAATACTCAATATTCTAAGAATGAAATGACATCAGGGAGGTAATTGCTATAGTGTAAGATGTTGAAAGGGTGAATAATCAAACTCAGATGGGTTTCTTGGAAGAGAAATCAGTTTACAGTTCAAACATGGGGCCTGGGTGGAGATGTACAACCAGGGGAAGAAATTAAATCACACAAGAGTCAAGGGCAATGGTCAGGGTAGCATTAGACTGTGATATAAAGGAGCCAAAGAGAAGGAGTGTCCAGCAAGACCGGATGACCAGAAGACAGGGTCCACTACGTGGCAGACCCACGAAAGACCTTCTGTTCCAACCTGATTTGGTGGAAGAATTAAGGCACAAAGTGTGTCCGGTCCAGCCTGTTGGCTCCTGCTGTATTTTTAAGCTGTTACTATCACTTGGTAACCTTAACAGCTTTTGCTATACATCCCCATGTTGCTGTATGAAGTTGAATCAATATCAACCTTGGAGATGAAAGCTTCTCAAACGAACAAGAGGATAGTCACCAGTCACTGGAATAAGCAGTCATAAACCTAGGATGAGAAAACGCTCCATCTTGGTGAGACACTACCAGTTTGACATCCTTTGCTCCTTGTTCTTCTGGTAGCTCAACTCAGAAGCTTGTTCTTGAGCCCTCCATCAGGCCTCTTGTTCTTGTGTAGTCCTGCTTCAATCCAGAGGTAGATTCCATCCTCCTTATCCTTAGTCTCCATGGGAACTAGTGCCTTGCTTACTCTGTCGGCTCTGGTAGCAACAGTGATCAATGACTTTTGTGGTTTCTGAGATTGAGGCATTAAAAATCTTGAAGTTCCAACCTGGGTAACTAGCCTGCTTAGATTATTCCTACAAACCACCCACCATGCTATAAGAAGCCAATGACAATGTAATAGCCATGCATTAGTGTGTCTGTCACTAATCCCAGCTGCATCGTCAGGTGCATGAACAGCCTTCAGGTGACCCTTCTTGGCCATTCAACTCAACCGGACCTTTGCTTGAGCACAGCTTCATCCAATACCTGTGTGGAACTGTGTGATGTTCACCAAACGCAAAACCAGCTGACCCTGTGAAAGGGGAATGGGAAACAATAATTAGTTTTTATAACATTGAGCTTTGAGGCAGTCTTTATAGAACAAGACACAATTAGAGTGATTCTCTGTGTTTTTACAACACAAAGAAATGCCCCTCTGAGAGAAGCATATATTCCTTCTTACATTAGACAAGAATTGCCTTGTCTCAGGTCAAAATCAAAGTATGCTGAATGCAAACACTTATTCCAACATTATTTCCTTTTTGATCCATGTTATACCATTTATTAACAAAAGCGCAGTATCTTTTCAAAGTCTATTGTTATTATTCGTCACAGTAGGTATTTATTAGCTGTCCTTTACATTATATACTGTGATTGATGTGGGCTTACCAAGTGAAATAGAGTTCTGTTCCCAAGAACTTTTTATTCAGAAGAGAAAACAACTCAAAATAAAGATAAACCAATCTGAGGAAGAATGGGTTAGGTGCTTGTGACGATTACTGTTCTCATGCCTCTGATGAAATTCCAGACAAGAAGCAAGGGGTTGTTTATTTGTTTGCTTGTTTGTTTGTTTTTCGTTTTGTTTTGTTTTTTTCTGGGCTGCAGGTTTACAGTCTGTCACAGTAAGGAAGTCAATGGAGCAAGAGCAGGGGCCAGCTGGTACTTTCCATACGTACTCAGGAGGCAGAAAGTGAACAGCATAGGAGGTCAGATGATTGGACCTCAAGACCCATGCCCACTGACACACTTCCTCCAGTAAGGCTTCAATTTTTAGAAATTTCAAAGCTTTAAACAGTATCACCAGCTGGGGACCAAGTATACAATCCCATGAGCCTAGAGGAGACTTCACATTTAAACAACATTCTATTCCTGGCCATTATACAGTCATGACAGACCACCTTTTGATACAAAATGTGGTAATTCCAACTTCAAAAGTCGCTTCTGAGACTCAAGGAAATCCTTCAATTATGAATCCTGTTTTATAATAAAAAAGATATTACATACTTCAATATTCAATGACACAGAATAAATATTCCCTCCTAAAAGAGAGTAATGGAATCATAATAAAGATTGAAGCAAATCAAAAGCTTAAACCCAATAGAGTAATACCAAATCCTGAATATTTGGCATGTGGCATGATAGAATCTGGGATTCTGAGAGCTTAGCCAGACATGTTCCTCTAGCTCTGTGGCCCACAGCCCACATAACCTCACCCATGAGCCAGCTCTACTCTATGTATACAGCTTGCTACAGACATCCCATAATTATGCTATCTCTAACATCCTGAGAGCTCCATTCCAACTCAGATATCATTTTCAATGGCATCATGCAATGGCTTTTCAGGACCTCCTTGAAGAGACTTCTACACATTTCTTAGCCTCAGAGACTCTCTGAAAGCATCATGTGAGGCTCCATTATCCTCTTAGTCTTGTATATTTTATGCCTAAAAGTTACTAGTGTGTGACCAAGTTTCACTGCCAGCTCAAGACAGAGACTGACCCCTTGGGCCACAGCTAAAGCAGCTTCTTTGTGATGACTCTAGGGAAAAATTTCTCTTAGCAGTTGCTTATGAGAATCAAGAAACCCCTTGAGTGGTCATCTCAGTTGAGACTTTACTCACCAGTGAATTTGCATTTTTACAAGTTAGAGCCTTTGATAGGTGGGGGGTTTGCCCTCAGGACATTATTCTATTATCCCAGTATAGAGAAAGAGGTTTCTCTTTAATTATAGCCTATATTTTGGCAAAGGCTTTGGTTACAACTTTAAACTTTTTCTTGCTCTTTTCCTTGACAAACTGAACATTTTTATATCTTTCTCCTTTGCTTGTTTTTTTTACTGTAGACCCAAATAAAATTGATTAATAGTTCCTGTCTCAGGGCCTGATCCCTCTCCTGCCGTGGTATTTTTTTTCTACCAGTCACGTTAACTCATAACTTTTAGATTTAACTTTTTCCAGCTTCTCAGGATATGGACAGAATGTAGTCAGATTTCTCCTTAGAATATGACCCTCCTTGATAGGCTGTTTCCCTCTGAAGCCTCATGAGCCAGCCCTCTTCATTTCAAGGTTAGCTCGGCCATCTGGTCTTCCAGACTCCCATCAGACCAGCCCATTAAGCCCTGCACAGCATTTGAGGGAGGGCTCTTCCTACCTAAAGTTTCAAACAATTCCATACTCCAACCATAAACCATTTCAAAAGCACAAGAAATAAATACACAGCCAGGTTTATCACAGCAATGGAGTCAGTTATCAGCAAATTAGTTATTTTTCTTGTTGTTATGACAAAATTACCAACAAGAAACAAATTTGGGATGGAGGGGTTTATTCTGGCTTCCAGTTCCAGAAGATACACAGTTCATAAGGAAAGGAAAGTCATGGCAGCAGGAACAGAAGCCTGGCTGGTCATATTTCATCTTTAGTCAGGAAACAGACCAAGAGGAGAGGCAAGGCTATACAACCTCAAGACCTACCTCCCATGACCCACTTTCTAGAAAAAGTTTCCATCTGCTTCCGACACAGCACCACCAGCTGGGAAACACGTGCTCAAACACGAGAGCATAAGGAAGACATTCCATATTCACACCACAGCAGTGCTTTACTGGCTAAGTGATTTTCTATAGAAACACAGTCAATAGAATGTACACATACATTATAGAAGTGAATCTGTTGGCAACGCTCAAATGATAGGGGCTGTGTAATCCAGCCATGGCCTTTTGCATGCTGGAGAGGCAAAGAGTGGTTTCCAACCCAGGATGTAGCAGACCCAAAACAACATTGAAAACCTAGCGGCTCCTTAGAGAGTTGATAATAATTGACTCCATGTTGAGAAGTACAAGAAACTGAAGTCTGACATCGGTGGGCAGCAAGGAAGTTGACAGACCCATACACAGCTCCTTTTCTACTGGGTCCTTCATCCCAGCCAATCGTAAGAAAGGTGAAGCCCAGATCCAGGGCAATACTTTCTCTCCTTGACTCTGTTCAACTTGCCAAATCCTCTATAGAAATGTTCCTTAAACCCTGACTTTCAGGTGCATGTTGCCATCCTAAGCAACTCTTGACAGCGAGCAAGTTGACCCTCAAGAGAAACCATGAGAAGCACCAAGCAGAGGAGACACAAATGAAGTCAAACAAAGAGGAAGATAAATTATTCAGTACACACTTAAGAGCAGGAAAGGAGAGCAGCAAACCTAGTTTATATTCTGGACTCGCTACTGAACACATTATCAAACCTTCCTTATTTATAATGCAGGGAAATCACCACCAACCCCTGCTACTTTGTAAAATCTACTTCACAGGGTATCAGTATTAGATAAAATAGGGAGAAGACATGGATGGCTGTCCCATGGAAGTTCCTTCATCTGTAATATTTGGTATTATTAGCCTCTTCAGTTCCACAATATTATTTAATTAATGGCACCAGAGAAAAGTTGATGAGAAATGGCATATGTGCTAGAATGTTTTAAAGTGACGTTAGGAGCTAGAGTGACAACTTATTGGTTCAGAGAGTTCCCCATGCTAGTAGAGGACCTGACACCTACTCTGGATGACTCACAACCATCTGAAACTTGAGTTCAAGGGAATCTGACATCTTCTCATGTCTCCATGATCACTAGAATTCACATGCAACATACTCCCCACATATATACAAATAATTAAAAATAAAATATTTATAAAAGGTGTTGTTATATAATATATAAAAGTCAATTCAAAATGGACCAACAGCTTAAGTATAAGAGCCAAAACTCTCAATGTCTTAGAGAAAACACAGTCTTTGTGACCTTTGTAAGTTTTTAAGCCTTTGATTTGGTGATGGGTTGCTATGTATAACATCAAAACCAAAAGCATCAAAAATACAAAGTAAATATCCTAAATGCTGAGGCTGAAAATATTTCATGCTTAAAAGGCACTATCAAGAAGGTAAACAAGAGCTATAAAATAAGAGAAAATATTTACATACAATGCAGGTATGTATGCATGTATATATGTATTTGTATTAGAGACTTATGTGTATATTCGATAGTTATATGGAAAATGTATAAAAGACTTTTAATGCCCAATAATAAAATATCCATCCAGGAGGGAAGAATGTGAAAACTATCTGAACAGACATCTCTTCCAAGAAGATAGACAAATGGCTAATAAACACATAAACACATGCTCACTATCACGAGTTTTCTTGGAAATGCAAATGAAAAAGACAATGAGGTGTTACTTCAAGCACAGTGTAGTCAAAAAGTAGGGTGACAGCCTCGGATCAGGGGCAGAGCAGTTACCTGGTCTGCTCAAGGTCCTGGTGCAATCCCCAGTGCCATGAAATGAGAGATGTTGTGGTAACAAGTTTAGGTAAACTTCTACACTCGGACTGAGTATTCATGATTAAAAGGGTAAAAAATGGAAAAAACAAGCAAGCAGACGCTCAAGTAGTTCAACAATCCAACTCAGGAGTTCTTCTCTTGGAGACATGCTGCGAAGAATTTCAAACAGATGTGTATATGATGCTCATACCAACACCTGCCATGGAGCATATAATGGAAGCAATCAGAATGTTCATCGACCAATGAATAGAGAAACAAGATGTAGTCTATTGATACGGTGAAACATTATATAGCTATGAAAAGGAATGAAGTACAATTGCATCTGACAATATGGACGCCTCTTGAAACCATCACTTAACACGGGAGAAGTCAGTCAGAAGGGCATTTGTCACATAATTTTGTTCGTATAAAATGTTCAGACTTGGCAAGAGATTGGTTTTCTAAAGTTGGAAGAGTGGAGGGTTGAGAAATGAGGAAATCATAAATTATCTTGGGGCCATGAAAATGATCTGTAATTGGCTATCATGGTGATTTGGAAATACACTGAGTTTTATACTTTAGGTGGGTTGAACTACAGAGCCAGTGGGTGACATTGCAGTTATTTATATGCAACAAGTTGCCAAAGCTTGACACATGGAGGTGAACAGCAGAAATTTGTGGTGCACAAGAAGTTCATCTAGATGCCATCCTAGGTCAGGATGCAGAGAAGACACTGGTAGCATTAGGAGAAAGAGTGCGAAATTTACTTTTGAATCATGGTCCCCAAAGTAATCACACTAACAGAGAGAACACTCGACTAGGCAAGATTTTAGTGGCTCATGGTTTCACAAGTTCCAACTCATTGTGTAGAGACCCACAGGTTCTGAGCATGTGAGGCAGATGGACATGAGAGAGGAGTATGTGGTAGAGGCTCCTCACCTCATTGTAGACAGGAAAGAAAGATGAGGAAGGGTCCAAGGACCAGGCACTGCCTTCAAGGCAGTACTCCACAGGGACCTGCTTCTGCCAGCCAGTTTCTCACCCCTTAAGTCCCCCTAACCTCTCAAAACAACACCCCATATGGGAAGCATTCAACTATTGACCTGTGGGTGACATTTTACCATCAACCATACCACAAAGTCATTAGCCATTTGATCTAGGATTGCTACAGCAATGATAAATTGTACAGATGAGAAAATATAAAGTTGGACTGACAGGAAGGCAGGGTGGAAATTTAAGTTTTCAGGGGAGGCAGGAGAATGGAGTCTACCAATAAACTGTGTGTTCATTCTGTGTAGTGAGCCCAGGGATACTGACTCTATCACTCTGGGCTTTTGTTTTATTTTGGTTTGTTTTTAAATGTTGTCTCCTTCTGTAAATGGTTCAAAGGTGGGCAAGAGATGAGAGAGGCTGGTATTTATTGAATGGCAATGTTATTAGTCGCTCTTGCATGTTCAGTTAAAATGAATATTGTCTTATTTTCTTAGAACAACGCTATGGGATCCAACTATTTTTGTTATCTTATAAGAATCTGAAGCCAGATTGGTAAAGATGATGCCTGGGTCCTTTGTTATCTAAATGAGACAACAAATGAGAGCAAATGATACCATCTAACACTCATAGGTACTCAACAAACATTACTATTCTGACTCCATGCCCTTAATAACCTGTCCTCCATTGTAACGTACCTTGTCTGAACGGTAAGATTTAGATTTACTAGCCAGCCACACCCAGGTTCTTTGATGTCCTTGATGTTTCATGCTCCTCTACAGTGAATACTGGGGTGTGTACCCCACACTATCCTGCTTCTCTCATTCTTCCCCAGATCCCTTTAGACCTCTGCTGTTCCTGTGGGATTTAATAATGACAAATGTGATGAGCACTGGATTTGAGGCCACAGTTAAGTGCTTGTTGGGAATTTGATGGAGGACACACACACACACACACACACCTCATTTATAACCTACGTCAGTGGAATGGAAATTACTAAGAACAAGCAGACTACCATCCCCTACCATCCCCTCCCACTGATCTCAAATATGAGAGGAAAAAACTGCAGGCGGTTCATCTCTGTGAGATTTTACCACCGTAAATTGTAGCTCATCGGAGCCAATTCCTCAAGCCATTTGCTTTAATCTAAACCAGAATTTCTCATCTCCCCTTTTATGATCCCATTTCAGGGTTCTGTGAGGGGTTGAGCAATGTGGCCATATGTTATCATTCTAATGAAAACAATCAGAGCCTGCTGGTTATTAATCACCTGGCCTTATCATCCATTAAAGGCCAGTCTTATTAACCAAAAAGCAGATATTTTGTTCCTGAATTCCAGAGATAAAAACCCAAAGGAGATGAGAAGAAGTGAACTAAAATTCACTGCTCTGGAATGTTTGAAGTGAATTTATTCTTGTCAAGGGCTTAATTACGTCTTTCTATTAGCTTTATGGCAAAATGTTCAGGCCGAGGCATTGTTCTTTCAGAGTTTCTCCCTGTATTTCATCACTCTTGTGGACTAACGTGAATTCAAAAATTTCAGAAAAACTGAAGTAACTTAAACAGATTTAAAATAGTGCTTAGGGTCTGGAGAGCTCTCAGCAGTTAAGCACTTGCAAGGACCTGAGTTCAGTTTCCATTTCTGGGCTCTTACAACTTTTTGCAACTCTGTCATCAAGGGAAATCTAATGTTTTCTCTGGCTTCTTCAGGCATTTATATCAACATGCACACCATCCAAGTTAAAGTTTTTTGGTTTTGGCTTTTTTTTTTTAACTGGTCCTTGGGCTCACTTCAGATATGTCAGGGACCCTGAAAAGGCACTCAGTAGAGAAAAAATTCATCAAACTTCCGACAGGATGAAGCTTTGCTCTCTCCAAGCCTTTTAGGCATTTGTGGAAGCACACCAACAGAGATACCCTTTAGCTACGCAGAACCTGAGGACTTAGTCCACAATACCAGTTTGCATTCTGTGGTAGTGGCTTTATCTTCAGCAGAGCATCCCAGGGAGTCACTGTAATGACTCATGGTAGATACCTTGTAAACACTCACCAAATGGGATTAAATTCAAATTAATCAAACTGTTTAAATGGCTTAGATTCCAACTGCCTCAGGCAGTAGGCTGCTCCAGGATGCATGGAAACTGTGAGTTGGTGACCTATCTGCCATCTGAGAAATAACTGCTAGGCCCCTAGGCTCTGAGACATCAGTGATCTTTGAAGTGCTGGGAGCCTTATCGTGGAATTAGGGGATTATCGGTACAGAGTTTGACCATATTTGTGACCCCCTTCTCCATAGCACACATTGCACAGTGGAGAAGAGCATGGCCTCCTGCCATTCCACAGGGAGAGAAGGGCATGCGCTGATATGATGCAGAGCTGTATGAAGACGAGCATCTTCACAAATCTTTACCACCGAGACTGACCGTAGGCTTTGTGACTTCAGCAGCTTTCTAGCTAGGTTTCCGGCACAGCGTACACAGTACTTGACAGAGACAGCTACAGGGAGGAAAAACTCATTCTATCTCAGACCGTCATGGTAGGAAAGCTCAATGCAACAGATTCATTCACAGCAGCAGCATGTGATGATACACCACTGTCCATGCCACAGCGGGCCAAGAAGCAGAGAGTGACAGGAAGTGGAGGCAGAGACAGCATACCCCAGCCCCTGATCTACTTCTGTCAGCCAGGTCCTACCTCCCAAAGTTTCAAGACCCTCTCAAAATAGTGTTGCTAGCTGTGGGGCAAATATTCAAACCACAGACTGGGGCTTGGGTGATGGCTAAGTGACTAACAGCACTCGTTGCTCTTCCAGGGGATCCGAGTTTGGTTCTTAGCACCCACCTGGCAGCTCACAACCATCCAGAACTCCAAGTGAAGGACACCCGGTGCTCTTTTCTAGCCTCTGAGGGTAGCAGTACACACACAGTGCACACACATAAACACATGCATGTATACAGTCAAAACATACACGTAAAACTAAAAAGTAAGTCTAAGCAAAGTAAAGGAAAGAAAAAAAGAAATAAAGGTAACTTTTGAATTTAAACCACAATATTGGTCAACATAGTAGCCGGGCGGTGGTGGCCCACGCCTTTAATCCCAGCACTTGGGAGGCAGAGGCAGGCGGATTTCTGAATTTGAGGCCAGCCTGGTCTACAGAGTGAGTTCCAGGACAGCCAGGGCTACTCAGAGAAACCCTGTCTCAAAACACCAAAAGTAAATAAATAAATAAATAAATAAATAAATGTAACTTTTGAATTTAAACCACAGTATTGGTCAACATATAAAGTACCTAAAATCCTTCCCCTGGCAGAACTGACATCCTGGGGGCTAGGAACATAAGTAATCAACCTAGGGATATGCAAATCAATTGAATGGTAGATGTGTGTTAAATAGTTTATGATGGAGGGACAATAGCACACTCATGTTTTGAAACATATGAAAACATGATGAGAGAGACTGGAAGGTACAGTGGATAATTACTTGAATTTTGGTTTTGTTTTGAGACTCACAGTACACAATGTTTTAAATGAGATAGTAAGCCTAGGCCTCACTATCTGAAAAGGACTTGAAGAAGCAGAGAGTATAAGATCCATAGATTTAGAGGATAATGTTCTGGACATGAGGAATGAAAAGCAAAATCCCCATTCAGAAGCATCCTTGCAGGCTACAGGGTGTGCTTAGTACCCAGACTCCAGCCTAGAGAGAGGGCACAAGATGGACCACTCCGTCAACACAAGGGAACTTTTCTGGGCTCCAGGGTGAGGGACCAGGGGATGGTGGCTGAAAGCTGGGAGTCCAAGCCTTCAACCCTTATGTTAATCAACAATAGCAAACAGATGAAGGCAGACAGGCCTTCAGCAAGATTTCTTGGTCTAGACTATGTGAATCAGAATCAAGGTCTGCAGTGAGTGAGCAGGCTGGTCTCCAAGGTGACCTACATGAAAGCCAGGCCCAGTGGTAAACCTGAGATATGTGGTCATTGAAATTCTTTGGCCTCTGCATGAATTACACAACCCAAGTCCCAGCTTAAAATATGGATTTAAAATACTCAGAATCTCTTCCCTGGACATTTGATTGACAAGCCTTAAGAGTACTGGGTTTTACAAAGCCCTGTCAGGGAATGTAGTGTGCCTCAAGGCTGGGCTGTCTGTCTACACCCTGTGGTATGTGATGTGAGAATTCCATAAAAGGTTGTCTCCAGCCCGCCACCAGCCTTCCCCTGATAGTCTGATTCATGTCTCCCTCGTCAATGAAATGTTTTGCCTCAAAGTATGTAGGAATTTAATATATTCTGGAAAAAGCCAAGGACTCTGTCTTTTCATTCCTTTGGTTTTAAACCATTCCCTTAAGTAAGATACCCAAATATTGCATTTTCCTGTGCCTAACCCTTTGTGTTCTAATTCACATGTCTCTGCTGCCTTGGTTTAGTGTTTGCCTGGCGCTATGCTTTTCAGTACCTAGAAAAGTCCTCCTCTACCTTTCCAGCCACTGATAGCGTTCTGTCCATCTTTTCTAAGACTCTGAGAAAGCATCCAAGTTTTCTTTGCCAGAAACTGTGGGTGGAAAGAGATGGAAAAGGAGGCCTTCTGATCCAGACTGTGAGCCGAGGAACACTGAGGGAGCTAGATTTATAGACTGTGAGCATCGTCCTTGGGCCTCTGGACAGATGTGAGTGAGGTCATCAGAAAGCAGGTGTGGGGCTCCCCAGCAGGTGTTTCCAAAGGAGGCTTTCAGCCTGTGTTCCCCTGCTACCCAGAGCAAAGGGGCACAGATGTCAGGCACAGGAACTCTCAGGGATGGTGTTAAATCAACACAAGTGTTCTCTGAGAGGAAATTGCTAAGACTTAAAAATCCCCACGTTATGCAAGTGGGAAACTTGTTTAAGAAAGTTGACATGAATTGGAGTGTGCAGTCTGAGGTCTGAGGATTTTATGGCAATTGGAAGAATTCTTTAAACTACAAAGAATACATTCCTTAAAAGAGTGTGGTTTTAATGTTCTTGCCTGCTCTAGGGTTCAGATATAAATGTGGGAAGGTATATAAAAGTTCAAAGGCCTTCTAGTGCTACTTTTTTGTCACTATAACAAATACCTAAAATAATGGTCTTATAAAAAGGGGGTTCAATTTGGTTCTCAGTGTCTGAGGTTTCAGCTCATGGTCAGTTGGCCCTGTTGCTTGTTGTGCAACTATGGGTGGGAGAGCAAAGCTATGTACCTTAGAGTCAGGAAGTAAAGAAGAAAGAAAGGAAAGCTAGGCTTCCACACTCTACTTCAAAGGCATGCCCCATAAACATAAAAACCCACCCCTGAAGCTTCTGCCACCTCCCATAAGCACCAAGTTGGGCCCATTCCTTAAATAAGTATTCTTTGGGGGAGAAAGACACATTCCAGATCTAAATGATAGCAGTGTGCCATCCAAGAAGAAAGCAATGCTGTGTATACAATCATGTCTGCCCAGCCTGTCACTGAGCCATTACCTCTCCCATTCTGAATCTATAGGGCTTGAGGTAGGTAACCCTACACCTCTGCTCCAGGATCACACATATAACCCGCAATCTAATCAGAATTCCTTTGGGTGTGTGCAGAGAGATTGGAAGTGTGTGTAGCTTCTAAAAGGATTGCTCAGGTAACCAAATGGGAAGCCATATTTACCTGGGGGTGCTGTGAGAACCACCATGACATCAAAGCCAATGCAGAGTACATGGAGAACTACAGAGAGAACGAGATAGCCCTGAGGGCTCACTTGAGACTTCCCAAAGATTCCTCTCTTTGTACAAGGCATCATTTGTCGTGTCTCCATCAGTAAAAGTGACCTGGGCTCTCCAGGATGATAACAAGTGAGTAGGCTATAGAAAGCATTCAGCACAACTAGGGTGGAGTTCTGGCATTTTGGTTACCCAGGCCATTCTTGGCTAGTCACATTTTGAATTTACCAGGTGTTCTCATTTCTACCGGAGAGCAGAGCAGAGAGCCCATCCTAAGGTCTCCAGTTCACTCCCTTGTTATGAAGTTAATGGTCTTAACAGAGCCATCTTTAAATTCTTATAAATTCTCTGAATTGTCTGGCTATTTCACTCACTTTAAGTTTGTTTGTGAAAGGAATGTATACACCACTTGGCCTCATAAGTTTTAGCAGCAGCAGCAGCAGCAGCAGCAGCAGCAGCAGCAGCAGCAGCAGCAGCAGCAGCAGCAGCAGCATTGATCTGGCAGGAGAAAAGCAAGGATTCTGTCACAGAGATCCCACTAGAAACAGCCATATCCTGAGAGAGGCTGGGGATACTCGGAGATAACGTGAGTCCTTCCGCCATTCTTGTTCATTGACAGCTTCCATCTCACTCCGAGGCTCTCTTCCTGACTCAACCTGCACGCATATTTCATCCAACTTTGGTTAAGAATCTGTAGATAAATTAAAGGTAGAGTCAAGTCAAGTTCCTGGCAGCCTCTTCTTTAGTGTCTACCTTGCCCTAAAACAAAACAAACCCTAAGTCTATTGCTCAGCTTATACAACCCCCTCAGAAAAGAAAACAAACTAAATTCTGTCAAGTAACTCCATTTTACACACACACACACACACACACACACACACACACA
>JANHMN010000002.1:56507504-56551139 GCA_030674055.1 Rhabdomys pumilio
AAGTACTCTCAAAGCAGGGTGGGAAGGGGTGGGGGAGCAAAGAGGGTGGTATACGGAGGAGCTGGGGTGGTAAATATGCTTGTAAAATAGTTTATGAAGCTCTGAAATGAATTAAAATGTTTTTTAGAAGCTACTTTGTCTATAGCTTCCACAGGATTACTATCTACGTGTTCCTTCTCCTTCTGCCTCTAACCCTAAAGCCCTAGAAGTATATCCTTATTAGATTAGCAGCAGCTAAATGTCTCAAGCTTAACGGAATTAGTCTAATAGGAATTGTTCGCCGGCAATTTGTGAAATGAAATGACCTAACATTGCAGCCCTTGAAATTAGACAGCTGGAGAGAGAGCCTGGCATTTGTTTTCATAACAAAAATTAATCCCCCACCCCGTTCCTCTTAATGTCCTCACAGGGGGAACTAAACAAGACTGCAGACCTGCAATCAATGTGAACTTGCCTCCCTGAATGGCCCTCTCCACACCTATACATCAGAGATAACAAAATTTACAGCATTTCTGCTCTCAGCTCTGAATGGAGATGGAATGGGGGCCAGCGAAGAAATGACCAGTTTAATGTAATACATTGATTTGCAAGCCTTTCAGATATGGTATGGACAGGGTAAAAAAGGGGTTAATTCGATTTTGTACTAAATATTTCCAAGTTGACCATCAGAAATGCTGACGGTCACAGAGATGAAAACTCAGTGGCTGAAAAATCTACCACAATTCAAAGTAAGAAAGCCCATGCCGTTCCATCTGTGTGGAGAAAGCACAGCGATGGCGCTGGAGGACAGAGCTACAGGGCCCAGCAGCCTCTGCTCCAACATGCCTGTGCCCTGTAGCTATGGAGTGGACCCTCCCTGTGACAGCTTTCTCACTTTGCTCCTTCCTCTTTGTGGGTTTTAAAACTGTTGGTCACCTCTGGCCTTCTGATGTTTTTTGTTGGTTATTCATGCTCACAGGGGTCCTTCATTAGGGTTTTTCTCAAGTTCGGACCACTGCATATGAGTGCACACATATCTTTTGATATGTATACTAGTTATTAAAATACCACTGTTTAAGAAATGAAAAGAATGAGGATCAGTTGCTTCCCCACTAGGTAACCAAGTCACAAGCAACTCTTCTGGTTTCCTCTGTGATTAGCACTGGCAGACTTTTCAGTCCCATGTGGCTTTGTTTCCAACACACTTGTGAACTCAGGATCTGCCCTTAGCAAGCTAGAGACCTAGTATGAGCACAATAGAGTCCATCTGCATCTGAAGGGAAAACCCAAATATCAAGACCACAGAAGACAGAGAGGTAGGTCTCCAGAAGAACTTTCAGGCAGAGATCTATCTAGTGAGTTCTCTCTGCTTCGGCCTTTTCGTTTTGTGTAACCTCTTAGCAGCTTGGATGGGGTCCACCAACCCTGGGGCTCTCTTTTTGCAGTCTATTGAATCAAATGTATATTGGTTCTAGTTCTCTAGAGAAGAATATAACCAGAGGCTCTCAGGATACCAAGAGTCTAAGAGAGTAGACAGAACGGACTGGAGCAAGGCTATCCTGAGGAACATGAGCAGGAGAGGGCAAGGAGGGAGGTGAATGAAGCAGGACAATAGAGATAGATTAGTAAGAAATCAAAAGCCCAAGGAATAGCATCCATCCAAATTGCCTTGGTGACTTGGCATGTATGACTCCTGGAGCAAAAAGAAGGTTGAAGATCATACCTTCTCATGAGGCACAGAGCCCGGGGAACATGCTATTGGAGGACCAGCTAGTCTACAAGAGGAGGGTGATAAAGGAGGGAAAGGGTATGACTGCTAGGAAATACCCTTAAAACACCCAGGTTTATATTTATCTGCACAAGCAGCTTGCCTGAATCAACACGGAGTTTTGCTTCTCTTAGCTTCATTAGCCCATTCCATTCAGAACTAACACAATTTATACACTAGAATTATGTCTGGGGTGCTCTAAGTCTCCTCCATTCTGAGGTTAACTAGAGAGAGGGCAAAAAGAGGCAGAGAGGTTCACAGTGGGTAAGACAACTGTAGAGCTATACACAGCAGAGCATCATGTGGCCACTCAACAAGTGAAGGCACAAGACCACTGTGAACCAGCTGAGATGGCATGTACAATCCAGAGAACCACTAACTGCCCGTACTCTATCATAATGTATCTCTTTCTCCGTAATCTTGCAAAACCTGGCTATTCCCACCTTTCACCTAATGGAATGCTAAATCTGAACCCCCTTCCCAGGTGAGGGCAGTAAACCTTATTCTGGGTAATTCCCAACCCATCCCTCAGTTCTCCAACTTTTCTTTGCCTTAACTGATAAATAATCCTTGCCTCTTTAAAGTTTGCCCCAAAGAAATTGTCCAAATCCCAGGACGTAAGACTTCCTCTTGACTGTATATTGTTTACTCTGTAATAGATCCTCCACCTAATTCATAACCTATAAGCTAGACACGAGGATCAAAACCATAGAGTAAACAAAGAAGTTATCCAGCCAAATGCCACAGAATGATGTTCCAGTCAAGGGTAAATACCCATACACTAGTAAGTGATCCTGTGAGATCATGACATAGCCTAGGTCTGCAGTAGGCTATGCAATCTCAGTTTGCACAGATACACTCTATGGTTCAGATAACAACATCACTTGAGGATGCAACTCTCAAAATGTCCAGTGACTAAGCATCACGTGGCTGTATCCAAAGATGCACCTTTCCCATACAGCTCATTGCTTTCCTTCAAAGCAGTGTTACTCAAGCTTCAGCAACAATTAAATCCTCTGGGCATTCAGAGATCCTCAAAGCACAGGCACTGTGACTGCCAGGGCTCACACCAAGAAGTGTTGCTCTACATTTCTCCATTCACCCTCTCTCTTCTTAGTTTTATGGGATAAAGAACACTATTTCATAACAGCTTCGTGACAAGCTTTTCCAGTCTCCGTGGCCACACACAGGGAAACATCAATCATTCCAGGTCAGAAAGGGCAAAAACTGTTATCTATTCCCCATCAGGTGCTCATAGCTACTCGGATGCCTGAGGCCGGGCAAGCACTCACTGGGAGCCTGGACTTTACATGACTGTTATTAAAAAGCATGGAACACCCACGTGTCAACAACAGCATCTCTTCCTATGATCGTAAATGGTTTCCAGTCCTGAGGAAAACCCAGGAGGCGTGTGGGAAGGAAAAAAATGCCAATTCTATACTTACGGCCTCGGGCTATCCCCCAAATCAAATTGAAAAGAAAACTAAGGAAATGTTTTGGCTTCTCTCTATTCATTCCTGCATTCCTCATTGGAATATATGGATTTTTTTTATACTCCTCAGTTTTTAATGTTTGTCAAAGAAACACTCCCACGAGAAGTAAGTGGCAAATTTAGAGAGGGTTCACATACTTTTATTAATATCAAAATAGATCATTATTTCTCTTTATAACACAAACATCTCATCTTGACTTCCACTGGTGGCCTCTTTCCCTTTGAAACACATTTCTAGAGTCTAAGATCTAGACAGCTGATTTTCTTCAACCTCTGCCAAAGTATAGTAACTGCAACAAAGCACTACTGAGTCCCCAAATGCCAGCTCAGCTTATCCAAGCTGATATCTAGAAGGACCACAGGGCTACTGCAAACTACACCATGTGACACTTTAGGATACCAGTCTGACCGGACACAAAAGTCATGACTTAGAAATTGTCGGGTCGGAGGCAGAGGCAGGCCGATTTCTGAGTTCGAGGCCAGCCTGGTCTACCAAGTGACTTCCAGGACAGCCAGGCCTACACAGAGAAACCCTGTCTCGAACCCCCCACCCCCCCAAAAAAGAAATTGTCAGGTCACACTCCTGGCTCGTAGAGCTGTATGTGCAAATATACCAGTGTGCTCACAATAGGGATTAGTGACATAGGACTAGAAAAGGTGACAAGGACCTTCCCTCATTCCACTTGAATGGACAGCAAAAGATGTCATTGCCCAAGATTCATTACCTGGAAAACTAAACGGTAGCCTTCCCTGCAGTGAGAAGATGCTAGGGAGGCAGAAGTTTAAGGAAGATGAGGTTAATATAAAGGCATCAAAGGGATTTATTTCAAGACCTCCAGACTCATTAATACTCTAAAATTCACAGTGAAATTTCATAAAAAGGTGGTTTAGTTTTACCATAGGAAATACATTTCTTCATAGGAAAACTATAGAGGATCTTCTCTTGGGTTGTTTCTGAGCCACTGATTTCGAATGCAGTAGATTAGACAATGTCTAGTCACTTCTACATAAACTCTCTGTTCCAACTCCTAAGCTTTTAGCATGTGGGGAAATGGCGTCTAAGCCAAACAGCAAGGCTCAGATGTGAGGTCTCAGCCAACTATGGTCTGCCCTGAAGCTCTGACCTAAGGAAAGAATTTGTTGAGTGTGCCTCACTGTGCCTCACCATCTCCTCGATGTAATAAAAAAGTGATTGTGGCAGAGAAGGTAAATCAAGAATTAACCTTACAACATGGACTCCAACTTTTATGGACATTTTTAAAACATTTTCATTCAGTACCTTATATATCAAGTATTTGGGTCATGATATTCTTGCCAAAAGAATTCTTCTTCACCTACACACCCACTGTCTTAACTGGAAATTGCCTTTTCTTCAAGAGCTCTAGACATCAAATATACAATTCCAACTGAATACTAAGTCCAGAGTTAATGTACAATCTACCTCCTCTCCTGATCTCAATCTGGTGTTTCTGTATTTCAACATCTGACCAGACACAGGAATGTAAAAGAATCTCAGCTATGAATGATGCTGTTTTCATTTAAAATGTTTTGATGTTTCAGAACTTTATTACATTATTTTATAGCATACTCTATTAACTATATTCTTCACTATTACTATCTGTATCATATGATCTGACTACATAATTCTGTCATTTGTCACAGAGCATAGTACACTTAAAGAGTATGCACTGTCAGGATTACCCTCTAACCGGTGATGAAATCATGGCTGGTTAAACATAAGTCATTGTCTCGACTCACCCAGTTAGTACCGAGCACAGGACTGGGCCATGCACCTACTGTCATCAGAAGCCACCCCATTCTTCCCAATCACTTCCATAGTCAATGGGATAATATTGAGAAAGAAGAAAAATATTTCTTAAATAAAACACATAGCTGGGCAGTGGTGGCGCACGCCTTTAGTTCCAGCACTTGGGAGGCAGAAGTAGGCAGATTTCTGAGTTCAAGGCCAGCCTGGTCTACAGAGTGAGTTCCAGGACAGCCAGGGCTACACAGAGAAACCCTGTCTTGAAAAAATAAAATAAAATAAAATAAAATAAAATAAAACAAAACACAAACATGTTTTGAAAACACTTTAGAGAGAAAACAGATTCTTACAACACCAAAGCATGTACTTAACACATAAAAGCATGCAAGGAATGTGGCATTTTCAGGACATGTCACTAGTGCTCCTCTGGTGAGAGAGTTTATACCAAGTAAGCAAATAGCTCTCTTGATTAAACCTCACAGTGGATGGGGGTGCCTCAATGGGCACATTTAATCATGTACTCCAAACTCAAAGAATCAAAGAGATTTATTAAATAAATATATAAACTACCACCAAAATGATGATAATAAAAAGAACTTTACAGTTAGCAAAATGCAACTCATCTTCAGGCTTAGTTTTAAGACACACTCATTTGTACCAATTAATTTCATTATTCTACTTGGAAGATTTCTCTCCCTCTCTGTATTCCAACTCTCTTTTAAGATTTCAGTGTGAGCAATTTTTACGGCCTTATTTCTACTTAAGACTGCAATCATTTGTCACTGGTGTACAGACACTTCTTAAGTATGCCGGTGATAGGCATAAAAGAACAGCATTGCTCAGGAGCGTCTCTCCAGGGCCCTGCAAAGCCAAGCACTATAAAACGGTTAGGCATTAAAGATGCGAAGAAAACTCATAAAACAACACATAAAAATGTGTCTTGCCTTGCTATTTATATGGAAAGATGGTGCCGTTCAATCACTCAAGTCAGAGACTATTTCAGAATTAAAGTTTCAATCAGAGCAGAAGTAGGGAGAGGTTTCTCTCTTTGACTTTTTTTTTAAGTTGTAAAGCTGCCAATGTAAAAATCATGTGCTTTGCTGGTTTTCCCATTTGCTATTTGCTCTCTCTCTCTCTCTCTCTCTCTCTCTCTCTCTCTCTCTTTCTCTCCCTCCCTCCCTCCCTCCCTCTCTCTGCCTCCCCCTCTCCCTCCCCCTTCTGTCTTCCATCTACTCCCCACCCAAGGCCTCTCTGGTTCTCTCTCTTTCTACCTTACTCACACACCAAGTGCAATGTGCTTTTCCTGGCTTATGGTACATTTAGGAAAGAGAGAGAGAGAGAGAGAGAGAGAGAGAGAGAGAGAGAGAGCTACCTTTTCGAAGTCAGCTCTTCATCTCTTAGAGGAGACTTTCATCCACAAATTTAGGAGGAATCATGAGTGGATAATGGTGGACCAATGGAGCTCTGTCCTTAGGTGCTGGGAGCTACAGCTCCAACCTGCTTCAGGATCCTGCAGTGGCAGAGGTGTGCCAGCAACATCTGTGGTAAGCCTAACAGCAGTGAAAGCTGCCATCCTCTGGTGCACAAGAAAGTAGATCTCAAGTACAATCATGTAATCTGGCTCTAGAGGAATCAGATGTGATGGAGGGAGGAGGGGACATTCATGGTGAGCTCTGTTCTGGAGCAGAGGATGCCCATTGTCTCTCTTGGTCCATGCTGCATTTCCTGTCCATTAGACAGGATGTTGATGGCAGAACCAGGACAGAGGTTTCTAGTATTCCAAAGCAGATGCTGCTGGTGCCCATTTCTTCCAGTCTCTTTCACTGTCACCATTTCAGAATGTGCAAATCAGCTTCCCATCATGAACTCCCTGATGCAGCCATGAAAAGAGATGGTGGGACCTTTACCAGGTAGGGTCCCCAGGGAAGTCACCAGGTCAGGTGAATGCCCATGCAAGGGATTATCTTAGCTCCTCAGGCACCTCAGTCGCTCAGACTTCCTGTCCCCCACCATGGTAATACCAACCACATGTGTTCCTCAGCCCCAGGTCAAGGAATGGGTAATTCAAAGCTGGCCAGTCAGAATTCTTCCTATGATTCTCTCTGCTGCCACAATAAATTGGGAAGACACACAGGAGCATTGTGATAAAGAATATTCTGGAAGCTGTAAGGGTGTGGCCTCATCACAATGTAGCCACAGGCAGAAGGATACACAGACCTAAAAGTTTCCTGGTGTCACCTAACTCCTTTATTATAGTTGATACAGCTGCTCGTCTGGGCTTGCTCATGTGAGCTACTAAATTTCTTTCCCCTCTTTAAGTTGATTTCAATCCAGAACTAGACCCAAGCTTTGATAGACTAACAAAGAAATAAATTCAAGAAAAAGTGGAAAGCAGCAGCTTTGCATGATGAGGCACCGTGACCATAGAAATGACAGGTGATAGTTCAACGCCGCAAGCACATATTGAAGGGCTGAAGAGGGAACACCCGTTCTATCATGGTGTGTTACTGTTTATAATGTGATTCCCATGCGCTTGCCAAAACTTCACTGCACTGTGTTTAAGGAAGGGGCAAACTAATAGGCTCTACAGATACTTAAATCTAATTCTTTGAAGCTTGGGAGTTTGAAGGACAGACTTTGGCTACTAAATACTAATTTCCAAATAAAGTAGGAGGGTTTTTCCTTTTCTTTTTTATTTTCCTTTTAAGCATTTGAAAATGATAATTTTTTTCCAGGACTTTAAATTCAGTTTTACAAAAACTAGCTCCTATTCCTAACGCAGATTCTTGAATAGACCTGTAAGGTGCATTTCTGGAGAGGGAGGGGGCATGTGCACAGGAGTGCCGTGACCACAGAGTCAGAGGCCATTGGATTCTCTGAGGATGGAAGCAGAACAGGGTACAGAGGGTCCAAGCTTGGGTCCTCTGCAAGGGCACCGAGTTCACTTATTGGCTGAGCTGCCTCCCAGACCCTATTCTCAATGCTTTCCAAAAGAATTCTACCTCTCTTGCTAAATTGTTCATTTTGTAAATCTCCCTTCCCTGCAAAGGAGAAAGGGGTACACCAACTTTCCGCATTCTCTCTTGGGGTGGTAGAATTTAAATTTTCTGAAAACATAAAAATTCACTCAGATTCTAGCCCTTTTCTCTCCAACGAAACCATGATTTAACAAATTATGAAATGATTGTTCACCTGCCATTTGCAAGTTGTTTTTATCCTACTAGTGGGCATGGGAACTCCATGTGGACTCTATTACTGTCAGCATCTAACACGGTATGGAAGACAGTCCTGCACTGTGAGACCATGACACCCAGAAGAGAAGCAAAATTGCCTGATTCAACCTGCCCACTATTTCCAAAATCCTGAAGATAGTAACTCTGACTCCTATTTTGGTGTTCCAAACATTTTAATGCATGCTTTCTATACATTGCTTTCTATACATCAGATACTGCTCATTGCTTGAGTACCTCACATTCTCAATCAATCCAACCACTACATTCTGCATCTCAGTGTCCTTTCCTGTGCTGACTCCTTCACTACAGTCTCCACAGGCCTTCATCTAGGCCATGGTTTGGTCATGAAATGTCTCCCTGAAAGCCTAGATGTTGAGCTCTTGACTTCTAGTCAATGGTGCCTTTGGGAAGTTGTGGTACCTTCACAAGGTGGAGCCTACTGGGAGGAAGTTAGATCACTGGGTACATATCCTTGAAGAGGCATACGAGGCTCTGACACTTCCTGTCTTTTCTTCTTGACTTCTTGACTGCCCTGAAGTGAGCAGCTTACTACACTCACTATTGCTGTGCTGTGTCACCTCATCACAGACTCTGAAGTGATGAGCAACTGACCACAGGCAAGAATCAAAGCAAACCTTTTTCTGGTTTTTGTTTTGTTTTTTGAGACAGAGTTTCTCTGTGTAGCCCTGGCTGTCCTGGAACTCACTCTGTAGACCAGGCTGGCCTTGAACTCAGAAATCCACCTGTCTCTGCCTCCCAAGTGCTGGGATTAAAGGTGTGCGCCACCACCACCACCAGGCTTCCTTTTCCTGTTTTTAAGTTGACTTGTATCTGTTATTTGTTATAGCATGGGAAAGATGCCTAACTGAGCTTCACTTCTTAGTAACAATGTCTCATCTGAAGCACATGGCGCATGGTTTTAATTTTCAGGATCCAATTTTGTTATGTAAAAAAAATGCAAAGAAAAATGTTTTCCTTCAGGAAAACAGAAAATTGAAACAATGAACAGCAATAAAAAGTCTTCAGAGGACGTAAAGGAAAATCTGAAAGAAATTCAAATGGACAGTAAGCATCTGGGAAGAGGGTCAGGTCTGAAGGCCTTTGTCTTTTCTGTCTCTCTATCTCCCTTTTGTATGTCTCCGTTTTCTAAAGTGTTGATGATTCAGAAACCTAACCTAAAATGAAAAAAAAATACAACCTCTAAAATCTTTGACAGTTTCCCATAATTTAACATCAGGGTCCATCTGTTCCTTCTTTCCTCTGATGTCCTTTCTTCACATCAAACAATATTGTGGCAGGAAACAAGTTATACCATCTACTTTCCCCATTTTATTAGTGTTAGCCATCAAAACCTAATCAGAACCTTAACAATCCCAAGAAGGGCACAAGAGTAAGAGCAAACAATCACTTGGTACCAGTGACCCCAGGAGCTGGTCTATTTAGATATATCTGTGTGTGTGAATCTCATGTGACAGGGCCAGTGAGATGACCCAGCAGGGAAAGGCAAGCAATCTTAACAACCTGAGTTCAATCCTCAGGTCCCACATAGTAAAAGGAGAGACCAGACTCCTAGCAAGTTGTCCTCTGACTTTTACATGTGCACCTTGGCATAGGTACACACACACATACACACACACACACACACACACACACACACACACACACACACACATACTCACAGTAAAATCCAATTTAAAAACCAACCAATTCTCATGAGACTGCTTTGTGAAATACATCTTACCACATTCTCCTTTTTATAAATTAAACTAAAGAATGATAAGGCCAAAGTCACAGAGTCACTGTGTCTCCACACCTATGTTCATTAAAAAAAAAAAGACATAATAGTACATATTTACATATTTACAATAGTAGTACATAGTTTCTGTAGGAAAACCACGTGCTGTTTTGACACATGATACATGGACATTGAATAGTAATCAGCATGGGGGTAATTAGCATATCCGTTTCCACAAATGTATGTCATTTTGTGGTGAGACATTAAAAACTTACTCCTCTAGCTATTTTGGAACTGAAATCACTGTTTGCTACAGTTTCCCTACTGTGTGCTAGAGCCCAGAACTTAGTCTTTCTATCTCATAGTAACTTCATAAATGCCAATCAGCATCTCCCATCCCCACCCACTGGCACCAGCCTCTGGAAGCCATTATTGTACTTTCTACTGCTGAGGGATATGGTTCTTTACATTCCACATAAGAGTGAGGTCATAAGAGCTTACCTTTCTGTTCCTGGATTATTTCACTTACACATGATTCTCTAGGTCTGTCCATACTGTGCAATAGCAAGACAGCATTCTTTTTATGACTGGGTAATACCCATTATGCATCGCTGAATTTTCCTTCTCTCCATTGATGAGCGCTTAGATGTTTCCATATCTTCACTATTGTGAATAGTTATTCAGAGAAACTAAGAGACCGAGCAAAGACTTCAACTACTTTGGATACACCCAGTGATGGGATTCAAGTGCCATCTATCCCCCAAACTGTCCTGGGTGGCCCTTCGAAGATTTTTATTTCTGTTCTTGATACACCATATCAACCAAGATTTGAAATAATTAAATGTCTAGAGGTGAGATTGGCTCCTTGACTGCTATTTCTACTGTTTTTATAGGGAAAAAAAATCATTGCATATTCAAAAAGAACTGGGCTTCAAGTGAAATTTCTCTACCCCTTATGTGCAAGTTGGGATTTGACTGTATATCTCGCAAAGAAATTATTGCCAGGGAAAGACACATGTTTCCATCCAAAACAAATGTCTGGAAAATATTTGGCCGTTGAATAAACTCAGGCCGTCCATCTTCAGCCAGGAGTTTACACTGAGGACTCTTCATCAAACACTCACAGTGTGAAGAAAGGCCTCTTTGAATGCTAATGTCAGCTCCCAGACATAATTCTGGAAGCTGGAGAGTTTTCACATGAGCACACACGTCCTTCTGGAAGATGGCCTCTCCTGGCTGGCCTTCTCAAGGAAGGGACAGAGATCCATGAAACCTGAGCACCTCCTGACCCTTTCAGAAGTAGACCCTTTGCTCTGTGAAGGTAAAACAGTATGGGAGGGAAGAAAGGCTAGAGTACATTCAGAACTGTAATGTGCATAATTGCTATTGCTTTAACACAGAGTCTAATATATGCTTAGGTTAGCCTGCTGGACGCAGAGCATACAGTCAACAGCTTGTAACAATTGCTTGTAACCAAGCTAGGGCAAACCCATTCTAACTGCAGCAGAGAGAATCCATATTTGCTTCTTTTCACTTTCCAAATCAGAAACCTGCTGGGGGAGCTTTTAATTACATAAAGGCAATACAGCATTACCAACTGCCACCGTAGGAAAGTACGCATTTTCTTTATATACACTTTCTTCTTGCTCAGTAAGAAACCGTGGGCTATTCAAAGGCAACAGAAGAAATCTCTCTACCTTAAAATAATACCAGGATAAATAAAAGATAACACATTAAAGTTTTAATGTAAAAACATTCCATAAAAATAATAGCTATCAGTGTCACCAAACCATAAGAATATTGGTCTTGTCACAAAACGGAAAGTTTTGTAAAATTTGGGAGGAACAAAACAAATCTGCTTAGAGGACAGGCAAGCCCCACTCTATGGTGAGCCACTGAGAACAGACTCCAGCTTTAATATTCACAATGATCTTGAATAGAAAACAGTAAGCTTTACAGGCAGTGGCAGAGACACTTGCTGTAGATGGAACGACATACATTCAAGGAGAGTGTGATGCCGCTCACCATGGAAAGCTAGTATAAGACTGTGAGTTGTTTCCTCACCAACTTATTTCTGGCACGTAAATACCATAGGCTCATTCTTGCCACAGGACCTCAGAACGCAGAGCTTCTTAGATGATTTTGTGGGCTGGATCATTCTACTCTTGCTTCCTTTGTTCTGTTTAATAACAGAAGTCTCTCTTTTTATATAGGTAAAAGATGTTTTAATCCTGGCTCATTAATAAACACCGAATCCCAAAAGCTATGTTTGGATCTTCTGAAGACAGTGGGGATCAAAGCCTTATACCATGCATCCTCACCAGTGCATCACTAAATTGTATAGGCAATTATCATGACTAATCTCATTAGATTTTTGGGTTTTATGATTTTTCAAGGGGATGAGATTAATGACCCATTAGAGCTAGTCTCTTCAACATGATGGCCACTAGCCACCTTTGGCTTTTGAGCTCTACAGATGTGGTTGATCCAAGTTGAGATGTGCTGCGAATATAAAATACATACCAGATTTGAATAATTAGTGTAAAAAATGCAAATTGGCAGCAGCATTTTTGTACCGCCGACATGTTGCCTTCGTTAGCTTTAATTGTTAACGTGACAGAGCCTGGAGTCATTCACAAAGAAAGCCTCAGTTCAGGAATAGCCCAGATCAGATTGGGGTAAGAGCATCTAAAGGAAATTGTCTTGATTGCGATTGCTAGTTAATGTTGGAGGTCCCAGACACCTGTGGGTGGCAGATGGTCCAGGACAGTAAAGGAAAGTCAGGTAAGAATGAGCACAAGAGCAAGTCAGCAATCATTGTTCTCCATGTTACTGCTTCAGGTTCCTGTCCTGTCTCCCCTTGATGGATTGAGATCTACAAGTACAAACCAAAGAAATCCTTTCCTGCCCTAAGTTGCTTTTGGTTAAAGTGTTTTTATCTCAGCAACAGAAAGCAAACTGGAATGTGTGTGTTGCATATACTCTCTTGGTTGAATTGTCTAACATAAAACACATCTTTAAGATTTATTTAATCTATTCTCTGATCTCTGCCCCTGATTCTAGAAGCCTGTGTTCTGATGCTCCAACAATGGAGTTGCCCAGACTTGGATGAGAGCAGATCCATGTTTTAGTCCAGTTTCATTGAAGGTGATGCTGACACAAAGCTGAGGTTGAGAGACAGAAAAGGTCAGGACACTTATTTCCTCTTCTACTCCACCTACTTTGGGTTCACATTTCCCATAGAAGCTAAGGTATCAGTATTATTTCACTCCTGCCTGCAGTGACCAAGACCCTGTGCTGACCTGCATAGTGACAGGGAAGACCTGAGCCTCAGTCTGACCTCAAGAATATGAACAAATGAGAAAAGCCTACAGAAAACAAAACCACGGAACTGAGAGACTGGGTATCCGTGGAACCATGCAACTGAGAGACTGAGTGGCCATGGAAGTACAAACAAGTACAGAGCTTGAGAGGTCAGAGACAGCAGCAAAGTATTCCTCCATCCATCTTGGCAAGCAATAAGAAATGGAAACACTGACTGGATCATGAATCTGGGTAAGACCATTGCAGACAACCAAAATTATAAATGCAACTAACATTAACCCAGTACCCTTATGTATCTAACACTCCTAAATACTTCACTAAATAATTAAAGCGATCACTTCCATACAATATTTATAATATCTAAAAACATTTTAATTACATTAACTCATTCCATAAACATTTAATGTACTTGCTAGATGCTATTGTAGTTCCCAATTCCTAGTGTTAAAACTGCCATACATATTAGTTCCTGGTTTTCAATTTGCCCAAGTTCCCATAGACATAGCTCTAACTGATAGAACCACAGACCATGCTGTTAGCCAATGTACCCTACACTCTCATAGCCTGAGTTCACCTTCACAGTCACTTAGAACATTCCAAGGGACAGGGATGCAGAACAGCTTCTGAAATTTGCCCAAGATCCTGGGGCTGCTCTCTGCTCACTCTTAATTCAGTCTTCCAAATAGTCTGCTTCTAGACCCCTTTCTGCAAGGATGAAAGTCTTGGCAATCTGCCATTATTTCCTCTCTAACTCCTTATTAAATTTGTCTTCATAGTTCAAGTCTGTAGAGTGCCTTCTGCTCACCACCTTTGGCTCCTTCTCCACACTCCATTCCTCAGTGCTTATTGCTCCCAGCAGTCTGCTTTTCTTCCTCTTTTTCATCCACTGCATTAAAACTAGATATTTGACAACTGTTCAATTGTTCTTTCTTTTTTTGCTACCCCTGTCTTCCTTCGCACAGATGGCCAGAATTAATTCTAACATGGTCACCAGTCACCCTGAACTCTGGTTTATCACATGACATGACATGACATGACATGACATGACATGACATGACATGACATGACATCACATCACATCACATCACATCACATCACATGAGAGTCAGCCAGAGTGAGAGTATTAGTGCCACAAAATTAAATGTAGTGATCAGGTCTCTGAAGTGGAAATATAAGGGTTCTTTGGAAAGTCAGTTGTGTTGGATGGTGTTTTGCTGGAGCAAACATGTGAAGGAACATTTAGCTGAAGTGGACACAGGTGAAAAACTAAAGCAGACTTGTGAAGGAACATCTAGCTGAAGCAGACACAGGTAAAAGGATGCTCTGCTAAAGCAAGAATGTGAAAAAAACACACATCATTCTTTGCTAATGACAGGCATGTATTGGTCCGCCTTACACGCATAGTTGTTTGTTTATAGTCCATTTGTTTGGACTCCATAGAAAGGAACACACCAAAAATCTTTTGGTGATGTGCTAGTTTCTTCCCACTTCTGCAGACTTGGGCTGATATGCTGAGACAGGACCAATGGAAGACATGTGATGTTTGGAGAGTATAAATAGGACTCTCTTCCCTAGTCTCTCCTGCTGACTTGTGCTTGAGGCTGAGGCCTGGCTGTCTCTGCTACGTTATGTTACCACTGTTGCTAACCGGATTCTGTTGAACTGGATTGCTGGTGTATCCATGAAGTGTTTTTGAGTGGATTGAGTTGTCACTGCTGCCTCCTATGAACTGGACTGCTGATTTCCTAATAACACAGGTAGGATCTGCTCCAAAGAACCCTTTCTAAACAGGTTCACTTCCCCTGTTATCTTTTCTTTTCCACTACCTCTGTTGGGTGGTAGGCTAAAAGGAAGGTTAAAGCATTTGATAACCATTATTAAAGGTAAACTTTGAAAAAATTAAAATTACAGGGCTTCCTCTCCTCCTTCCCTTATTTCTCCCTCTTTTTTCTCTCCCTATTTCCCTCTCTCTCTTCCTACCATTTGTCTTTTTAAAAAAATCTTTTCTGTGTCTGTATGTGTGAGACAGAGAGAGTGTGTGTGTGTGAGAGAGAGAAAGAGGGGCAGGCGAGAGGAAAAGATGGAGATGTGTTAACCATATACCTAGATACTACTGAACACCTGGTCCTAATTGATGTCCACAAGCCACAAGCAGATATTTAGTCTTTGGAAAATTCACTTAAGAAGGTTCTTCATATGAGTTGTAACAAAAAAGCTCTTAGAAGTGTTTTGTGAACCATCACTGTTAGGGTTAAATTTGACAGTCAAGGTGACTGGCATGAGCAGCACAAAAAAAACACACTTCTGGACATGTTGGTGAGGGCATTTCCTGAGGGAGTTAACTAAGAGAGAAACCTCTACCCACAAATGTGGGTGGCATGATCCCATAGTCTAGGAGTCTACATAGAAAAACCACTGAGAACAGAGGAAGCCAGACAGCACTGAGAACAGAGAAGCCAGCCAACACAGGCATTCTCTCTTTCTGGCCACTGTGATCGATGCCTTCAGATGCCCTGAAGCCTCTGAGATGATAAGTAAAGTGAATCCCACCTCCCTTTCAGTCATTTGTACACACCAAAGGGAAAAACAACTCAAACAATTTTAAAAGATCAGTGCAGGGGATGGAGTTCACACAAAGAGAAGAGCCCCTTTACAAGATCCAGAGAGACCTAGAGCCAAAGCCCCAATCTTGTGGATTTCTAAAGAATCCCACTAAGACCAGGATAAACTGTCACTCATCAACAGAATGGGCCAAAGAAGTTTCTGTTTTAAAACAAGATAGAACGGGGATTTGTGGTCTTTAGTTGAAAGAGCATAAAGTCATACATGGAGATATAACTAAGAACAAGGCTACCCACCCATATTGTCCAGCTTCAAGGACAATATCCAATGATCACATTGACAACTTGGTAGAAGTCTTTGGAGTTGGTCTGGGTATGGCCTGTGCAACCCCACAAGGAGTGTCTCTCTTCTCTCTCTCTCTCTCTCTCTCTCTCTCTCTCTCTCCCTCTCTCTCTCTCTTTCATTCAACTAAAAGCCAACATTCCTCTTGACTCCCCATTGATTCTTTTTATTCCAGGGTCTATTCACATTAATCTTTTCTTACTGCCCTGTCACAAGTAAGACTAAGACTCGGCTACTCTGGTTTTATGTTCTCTCCTTCTTCTGATGGCCAGACTTTACTGCTTTTCTACCCCAGTTTCATGTCATCTGTGGTCTCTTTAAGTTCCTAAAAAGAATAGAGAAACTCTTTAATCCTGACTAGCTCATCTATTAATCAAAAATTTCCCACTAGTCTTGTAAACCTTTGTGCTGTTGTTTCATTTTCTACTCCCTCCATATTGACCCAACTGTCCTGCAATTCATTATCTTCAAGATGTGTCTAACTAATAAGTGTCTCAGTGTGTGAATCTGTCCTCGCCCCAAGCTCCATGGCCTCTTTATCTTCTCCCATTAAAATATCAAGTATCTAGCAAGTCCTGATGAAGATCTCTCTCTATTATGATCAGCTCAGATTTTTTTTACAAGAAACAGACCATTTTAGCCAAAAATGCTGATTTTTTAATATAAATACAGAGCTGATTCATAGAACTAAAAGCATCCAATCCAATTTTGTGTGAGATTAGAGTAAGAGAGACTCAAGGCTCAGGACTGGAAGCTGCCCTCTCTGTCTCTGGGGTCTTGTGGGCCCCAATGATCTGCTTCTCTGTTTCTTTATCATTTGTTCCTGCTTTCTTCATACCAGCTCTTTGTATTTAGTGTATCCCTGATGGCTTGTCTGCTTCATCATTTCAGGGCCCAATGGAAACCAATAATTTCCCCATTCCATATCCTTTGGAAAGAAGCTAGTTGGTCTAACTAAGCCAATGTGTTGATTCCCCCTGGATCTGATGCCAACCTAATCAAAACACATGATTAATAAGGCATCTTAGCCAGTCCTTCTAGGAGTATAGAAAAAAAATCTGACTCTGAAGAAAAGATTCATGGACCTGAAAGTGACTGTCATCTCTAATAGTGACAAGCCCACAGAATGATGTGAACTCTAATTTTCTACCCCAATTTCATGTTATCTATGGTCTCTGAAAGTTCCTATAAAAGAATAAGAAAAGTCTTTAATCCTGACCAGCTCACCTATTAATCAAAAATTTCCCACTAGTCTTGTAAACCACTTCCCTACTTATTATGACATTTGCGTATTTGTCATGAAGTAGTATCTTCATGCCTCGCTTCCATCTCTTGCCTAAGTGGAGGATACACTGTACCTGCATGTGTAAGGGGCCTCATCCTTGTCTGGCTTTCAAGAAAACAGACTCTGTTTATAAAGCATATCTTTGGCACTGAGAGCTGAGCAAGAGAAAGGAATCAAGCAGGATTGGATGCTGGACACAATGAAGTATACTAAAGTCAAGTGACACGCTACCCCCCGCTCTTGAATGTTAGGGTATTCTGCAAGCTTTGGGATTATCTTAGTAGCCAGCATACACACTTGCCATCCACTATTTACTGGATGCATGAATCTTCCCAAGAAGTGATTTGTGTGAGGCTATTGAAACTGAAGCAATTTCAGGAGGTGCTAAGAACAAGGACATGTCCTGGTCAGTGTTTATTGTCAACTTAACATAATCTAGAGTGACCTGGGAAGAGAAATCAACTGAAGAATTGCCTGGATCAGATTGGCTTGTGGTCATTTCTATGAGACCTTATCATGCTTGCCAACTGGTACAAGTGGGTCTAGTCCACTGTAGGCAGATGGTCCTAGGATACATAAGAAATCTAGATGAACATAAGTCTATGAGTGAGTCCTACACAGCATTTCTCTGCTGTTCCTGCTTGGGTTCCTGCTCCCACTTCCTTGAACAATATGACCTGGAAATATAAGATGAAATCAACCCTTTCCTCTCCTAAGCTGCTTTTGGCCAGGGCGTTTTTAACACAGCAACTGGTACAACAGCCACTGCTGCCACTTTTTAATTGGAGCTGGATGGTACAAATAACCAGAGGCCAACTGAATCCACCCCTAAACCTTAAATAATGCATGCTCTTGCATCCATGCTAGCTACTTCAAGGGGAGACACTGAGCATAATTACTGAATGAAAGATTGGATGAGTTGCTATGGAAACACTGACCAGAGAAGAGCCATGTAGGTACTCAGAGAACTCTGCTTTATTGGTTCAGGCCTGAACTAAAGCTACAACTTTGAAAGAGAATCTGGTCTTGAATCGCAGTTTCTTATAACTTTTACAGATAACAGTGTTAAAATTGTCATCTATGTGACCATCTTAGGGTGGCTTTTGAGTCCTGTGATCACCAAAGAAAAATTTCCATCACAGTTATGCATGTTTATAGAAATGAATGTCACAGATGGTAGAGAACACATTCTATCTTAAGCCAACAGGACGATGGTATGACCAGAGAGCTGTGGTTAAGGCAGTTTCTTGCAAGCATTTTCCTTCCCCAAGATAAGAGTCTCTAACAAGCTAGAAGAACTCAGCATACTTAACTATTTCAGAAATTAAATTTATTCTATTCCTACATAACAGAATTCTAGGCAAACAATGTTATTATAGTACAGGGTTGTAATTCCATCTTGTTAGATGTATGTAAGGGTACAATATATATCTGTTCCCCTTTAGAATGAATACACACAAACATTTTTCTAGAGATCCTAGAAGAAGCTCAGATTTGGGGATATCTGATTTATAGATGGATGATAGAAGAGTAGATTGATAGATTGGTAATAGACAGACAAATAGATGATAGAGATAGATGGTAGATAGATAGATGATAAATCAGATAGATAGATAGATGATAAAGAGAGACAGATGGATAGGTGATAGATAGATAGATAGATAGATAGATAGATAGATAGATAGATAGATAATAAGGAAGTATAAAAATTTGTTTGTTTGTTTATTAAGGCACGGTCACATGTACCACAAGATGGCCTCAAACTCACTATGTACCTGAGGCTGGCTTTGAACTCTTGGCCTTTCTACCTCACCTTCTAAATTCTGGGATTATAAGCACATATTATTACACTAGACCAGGAGGGAAAAAATGTTAACTTAACAACTGCAAATTAGAGATGCTTCTTCTGACACCTATCAAAGTTTTAAGCGATTTACAGAACATCTCTCCTCTTTGATTGCATCAGATAAGCTCCATGCATGCTTGGCCCCAACACTGTGTGGTCCAGAGAAGACAACAACTGGGGTTTCCTATCCTCATATATCCATATCTTGACTCACATCTCCAAGTTCTGCCCAAATGCTTCCCAACATTCTTTGCCAGGAGCTCCTTTCCAGGAGGATACACTTGAGCTTCTTCCCAGGGCCCAGAGCTGGAGAAGAGGCTGTGCATGTCCCAGACATGGGCTCCAGGACAGTTGTTTTGGAAGCACAGGTATCCCAAGAGCCTAGCATGCTGTCTATACAAAGCAGGTTAGATTTGACTGAATCTCCCATGGCTGTCATATTCAATTCATGGGCAAGATCCTGGAATGAGGTAACTGAGGCATCTTACCTCATGCATAGCCTAGTGAAGAAGTCATGTACAAAATCAGCAGGGGTCAAAGCTTACTCCTTCATCCCACCTCTAAGCAGGACACCAGTATGCACTTGGCCTAACTCAGTATTTTCTAAGTTGCACAAAATGCCTCAATCTTTACCCTCTTTTAAATCTTCTTTCTTATTCCCCAGTAGTGTACTAAGACACCTACTTTTCTGTCTTTGCTGTATCTCCTGGTCTAAGTTTATTGAGACTTTGATTATGCAAATTAATGGATTAACTCAACTAGGAACATATCAATCACTGATTCTTTAAATGGAAATATGAATATAATTAAGTTAAAAGATTTTACCATGCATCTAAAATCACACTCTAGTCATGACTGTTGTTGTTGTGGTAGGAGGGGCAATTCTGCCCAATTTGAAACCAGTCTCTGTTTCTCCAAACAGACCAATGGGTCTTCTTCCAGCAGTCTCTAGGCCCCATATGGTCATGTGCTTATCTTTCAACAACGTCTCCACTTGTTTTTACCTATAAATCCAAAAAAAAATAGAGCCCCCGACACCTCTCTTGCTCAGATATCCAGCAAGCTGATCTATAGGATGCTTCCATGCAAACAGAGGTTCACACTTTGCAATAACTGGCAGGAGAGCAATGAGCCTGCCAGAAGCTGGATTTATGTTCAGTCTGAAACAGAATCTTGGGTTCCTACAACAAAAGCACAGCAGGGGTACTCATTCTGCTTCAGAATGTTCCGTTCCCTGTCATCCTTGTACAAATCTGTATGTAGATTCACCAGGCCCTCAAAACTTGCAAGGATCTGAGAGTTTGGAAGAGTTGACTGAATGTAGTTTACTCTGAAACTACATTCCATCCAGTAAGCATCCTAGAGACCCTAGCCCTCTTTGCATTTCTCTCTGAACCATTAATTTACAGCATTCAGTAAACCAATATTAAAAGGGCAGAGCAGAGTCAGTGCATGGGCTGCATTACTAATTCTCAACTGAGAAGGGCTAAACTCAGATCTGCAACAGTGAAAGGATTTCAGTAATAACCAATGACCACAGCACAAAGTCTGGAAGCTATAATCCTCTGGGAAAATAGTAGTTCACATTTGGGGACAGACACACAGTTCCACGCAGATAGCCTATGGCCATTATCCTAGATCCCCACCCCTTGTGAAATAAGCTGGGCATTTCTGTTCGAATCTATGGGATCGGGATAATTAACCAGCAGATGTGGATGTGGAAGCAATCTGTGGATTCAGAGAACCAGAGCATAGCCAGTGCTGCTGATGCATTACTTTCTCCCAGGAGAGCTTGAGCTGTGATGACTGTTTATTGTTCAGCAACTTTAAGTCTCTCGTGCTTGTTTTCTTGTCCTCTTACCTCATTGGATAATAAAAATCACGCCACTCCCTCACAGTGAACAGCCTCTCCGTGAGGATTTTTGTAAATATTTTGAAAACAGATGCTGCTAAATCAGTCTCAAAGCTTCTTTTTAAACTCTCAGAAGACTTGTTCTTGTAGCAATTAAACCACTGGATTCAATGAAAGAGCGGAGGAAAGAAAGGAGGGAGGGAGAAGAGGAAGAGAGGAAGGAAAGGAGAAAAGAGGAAGCGAGCATGCCAACATATCCTCTGAGCGACATTGTTGACGATCATTTTGATGAGCAGATGCATTTTGTTTTTTATTGGATAAAACACTAGTATGTATTAGAATGATGTTGTTTTCATTAATTATACTATGGCATAACTAGAGTGTTGAATTCAGTAAGTTATTTATTGATGAGCTTTTCCCAGCTTGTTGGCCGACCTTCATTTGTACGGAACCACTTTGATTTATAATCCTACACCGTCCCCTCCCCTCTGGAATGTGAACTCTGTGAGTGCGTTTACTAATAACGGGTATTGAAATAACGTTAAAAAATATGAAATAAAAATGCTGTCTGTGACAACCTATCTTTAGTGATGATTTCACTGTACCTTGTCACCTGTTCAAGACAATTCAATAGATATACAGATAGCTCATTTCAGTATTGATATTACTTCTGTGAGTGGCTCATTATGATTGCTAAGGTAAAAGAATCACCTGTGGTTATAAGCCCAGGCTTATCAATACACATAAGTCTCATGTCTTCTTAAAGAACACTGCTGTTCCAGTAGCTGTATAAATTTAAAATACGATGGTTGTGTGGTCTCATTATCTTGGTTTACGTATTATAAGAATTTTAAATATATTAATGAGGTTCATTTTGTTTGGAAATTTTAGTGTCTGTACATGTATACAGGGAAGGTATAACTATTAAATTTCCTTTTTAGCCCAAGGTCAATGAGAATTACGAATGACCAACTGATGTAACTGGAATGAGCATTCATTGATCTTTCAGGGTTACCAGCCAGGCCTTTCTATGTGAGGAAAAGGGATTCCACCTTCTAATGCTACTGCAGAACTTCTTAGCTAAATTCTTTAAAATGTCTTAGTTTATTTCTTTTTAAATTATTCCTAACATTTTAAAAACTATGTCCAATTAGTGCTACCCACATGCCCATGGATGTGAGGCAATCCACTTGAGCATAGTGCGCGTTCTAAGAGACTCTGAAGAGACACCATGACCAAGGCAACACTTATAAAACAAAGCACTTAACTGAGGGTTTGCTTACAGTTTCAGAAGGCTAGTCCCTGATCATTATGGCAGGAAGGCATGGGGCTGTGAGCTTACATCTTGATCTTTAGACAAGCAGGCAGACAGACAGAGAGATATGAGACCTGGCATGAATATATAAATACAACCTGGTGAGTCTGTTTAGTGTTTGTGAGATTGGGGACCCACCCATAGGCTTCTAATCAGGAACTTAAACGGAGACAAAAACAGTTATAGTAACCATAAAGTTGGAGAAATGGATTAGAGTGTAGTGAGAATTCTGGAATTTTGTTTTTTTAAAAAACACAGACATATTATAGGAATAGGTTTTTGTTTTAATCTCAGGTGTAGAATATGAGGCTGCTTTAGATGGTTCCCAACAGCTGACTATGATTTGCTTCATGTTCTAGCAGAGGTGTGATTTTTGCCAGTTGCAGATAGTTTCTGCAATTGTGTGACATTTGGAATTCTGGGGACTTTTCAGAGGGATATAAGTGCTAGGGCCCTGAGAGGCATAGTGGCTTGGTGGTTGGTTGTTGTTAGTTGTTGTTGGTCATGGTTAGAAGAAGAAGAAGAGGAGGAAGAGGAGGAGGAGGGGGGAGAAGGAAGAGAAGGAAGAGGAAGAGGAGCAACAACAACAAGAGCAACAAGAAAAAATTAGATATCCTGACAGCAAAGATCAAACTTGCCCCCAGGGAACTGACATCCCTAATCAGCAGGAAGTAGTCTAATGATCATGTCGCCCCCTTTCCTAACCAGACTTTACTCAGGAATTTCTTTCCTTTCTGTCTTTTTTTCTCTCTTATCTAGTGTAAGGGTGTTGAGAGGGTGGAAGAAAAAGGGTGGATAAGGGTAGAAAAAAGAAGCAAGAAAGTAGCCTAAGACCAGCTTCATCAGAGAGTTAAGAGCACTCTCTGCTCTACCCAAGGACCCAACTTGATTCTCAGGATCCACATGGAGGCTCCCAGCTGTCTATAACTCCAGTTCCAGGGAACCTGAGGCCCTGGCCTCTGCAGCCACCAGGCATGTATGTAATGCACATATACACATTTAGGCAAAATATTCATACACATAGAATAAAAATAAATGAGTCTTTTAAAAATTACAGTTAATAGGATAATACAATAATTTAATTATTTACTTAAACACTATGGTTTAAAACTGCAACAATGATCTAAACCTTGGTACAAAAAAGCAAAGTGAATATTGCTTTGGAGGTTTATTCAATATCACCTGACCACCCTTGAAATCATACACATATAAAAACCATTCAAAAGACTTAGCAGGTTGTATTTATATATTCACGTGTTTATATGTATGTGTAACAATAATAATCAGAGAAAATGAGGCCATGTATTTGAAGAGAGCTACATGAGGGGACATGGGAGGGACTGGAGGAGCAAATGATGTAATTACAGCTTAATTTTAAAAGATTGGGGAAAATATGAATAAAATTTAAAACATTGCAAGCATGTTAAGACTTCAGTGCTTAACTTTTGTTCTTTACTAGGAAGAACTGACTCCTCCTCTTATAAAAACTGTCTGGGACCCATCAACTTTCACTTGTCTGCCTCTTCAAGCTTATTAATACTCAAACAGCCTCTGATCTTCTGGGACCCTAGCCTCTAAGCTACTGTTTACCCAAGGCAAGAAAGCTTCTGTCAGTCTCAAGGTCCTACTCCTCTATGTCATTATTAATACATCAGGCAGGCAAGGCAATAGTTTAGTGTTTCTTTTCTTTGTTGTTGTCACATTTACTTATTTATTTTTAAAAAAAAAAACTCATTACAGACACAATCGAAAACCCTGCTACAAGCCCCACCCTTCTCAGACCAGTGCTCTCTGGTAGAATTTATCTTTAATCTTAGCCATCAGCAGAGTCAGTGAGCCGGGCATCATCCTTTTATGATACTGTTCTTTGCTCACATATGCATATCGTGTTGGCTGTACTCAATTTTGTAATTGAATCCACTGCTCTACCTCACATCCCTCATTCCCTCCTCCTGCTCACACGCATGTGGTCTTATTACTACATGTTTCAGATTGCTTGCTCCCATTCAAGACAAGCTTGGTCTTTGTTCTTTAAAGGAGATTTAATTGCTTTTGGTTTTTTGCTTGCACCATTTCTTGTTTATAATATATACAAGCTATCAAGATAATTTCTTCCTTCTTCCTTCCTTCCTTCCTTCCTTCCTTCCTTCCTTCCTTCCTTCCTTCCTTTCTTCCTTTCCTTCTTTCCGTGTGTGTGTGTGTGTGTGTGTGTGTGTATCTGTGTCTCTGTGAGTGTGTATGTGTGTCTATCTGTGTCTCTGTGAGTGTATGTGTGCGTGTGTGTGTGTGTGTGTGTGTGTGTGTGTGTGCACTCATGTGCAATACTGGAGATTTGATCCAAAACCTTGTGCATACTAGACAAATGCTGTATTATTATTCTATGTATCCAGACCTCCAGTATAATCTTTCTATAGTTTTATAGGCAAACTCAGTCTCTGTTGTCTTAGAAAATCCTTGTGGAGCTAGATGTGTGGCATATGCCTGCACTCTCAGCTACTCAAGAGGCTGAAGCAGGAATATTACAAGCCCAAGCAAGACCTGTCTGTACTACAGGCCAAGGGCATGACCAGCCTACACAACATAGGAGACCCTCGTAAGCACAAGGTCCTGACTGAACTCCAGAACTCATATGAGGTAGAATAGTCTTAAATGAGGAAGTAAGGCAGGTGGATCTCTAGAACTCACTGGCTAACCAGTCTGAACTAACTAGTAAGTTTTATGTGAGTGAGAGACCTTAAGTCAAAAACTAAGGTGAACAGTTTCTGAGGAATGCCATTCAAAGTTGTCTCTGGTCTTCATATAAACATGCACTTCCATACACATATGCCTATAGACACACACACACACACACACACACACACACACACAAACACACTCACATTGTATGTGCATGATATGTTATTAGGGTACATTAGTATATTCTTAGAGTATAATATTACCTCTGATATTACAGTGTTATTTACATTAATCATATCAAGAATGTGGTTATTGTCTACATGTTTATATGTATTAACATGATCTCTTTTGTTAGCTTCTGTGGAACTTTTTAATTGATTCGTTGATGCATTTCTCTTTATTGTTCTTTCTTTCAGATGATTTATTCTATTATTGTTCCTCATACTTTCTGAAATAAGCATTGAGTGTGTTATCTCATTTGTCCTTACTATCAGAATTTGTAATGTGTGGGACAGCCTGCACACCACACTTTTCCATGTGCTTCTAGTTGTATATACAAGTGTTGGAGGAATAGTTCACGATCATAACTTTGGTTTCCCTTTTGACATCAGTTAGTTAAAAGTGTTTCCGTTCCTTAATAAATCAGAATTTTTTAAATTTCCTGTGATGGTTTGTATATGCTTGGCCCAGAGAGTGGTGTTTTAGAAGGTGGGGCCCTTTTGGAGTAGGTGTGACCTTGTTGGAGTAGTCGGGTCACTGTGGGTGTGGTCTTTAATACCCTAGTCCGAGCTGCCTGGAAGCCAGTTTTCTATCAGCCTTCAGATGAAGATGTAGATCTCTCAGCTCTTCCTGCACCATGTCTGCCTGGATGCTACCATGCTCCTGCCTTGATGATAATGGGCTGAACATCTGAACCGTAAGCCAGTCTCAGTTAAATGTTGTCCTTATAAGAGTTGCCTTGGTCATGGTGTCTGTTCAGAGCAATAAAACTCTGACAAAGACATTACCTTTTGGTTATTAATCTATAATTTTACCTCATTTTCATTAAAGAACATAAATTGGAGTGCACAGTTTCTGAGAGTTAGTCGGACTTCTTTTATGATTGATTGTAAGGACAGTGTTCACAACTGGCTACATTACGTAGAAATATATGTTTTCTTTTTTATTGGGTATAGATCTATATTCACCAGGTCCAGACTCTAAATAAATATGACTGTTATATTAAGTTTTGTAACTATTATTTGAAACATCTATATTACCGGGTCATTTTGCCTTCATTTTTCAGGGACTTATGTAGATTTATCAAATTTTCTACTATAATGATGGCTTCTCCTTGGACTGATACAATTTCTGCATTTTGCAATTTGATGCTTTGTAGGTAAAGGCTATCAGATCTCCAGGCAACTTGTTGCCTGTAGAAATGGACTGTCTTTAACCCTAATAGCACACTGATCATCGATTCTAATGTCGCTGTCTACGTCTGTTTTCATCCATGCGTCTTTTACAGGACACTATTTTCCAAGTCCCTGCTTCTTGTTTTAGAAGCACATCTTAGAAAAAAAAAACTTATAATGAATCCCTGTCTCTTAATAGGACCATACAATGTAGAATGTAATATATATCCAATACATCCATACTTATTACAATTACTTGTGTATCTTAACTCTCTCCTCTTCTAGATTTTAGATGATTTCTTTCCTCCCTCTTTTGTCTTTCATTGAGGGTTGGATATTTTACTCATTTTAAAAGTTTGATTAAAATGTGTTTATTTTTTGTTAGTCCTTCATATATTGACTACTTTTCCTGCTACTATGATAAAATACACTGATGAAAGCAACTTGAAGAAGGAAATGTTTATTGGGAATCTCAGGCCATCACAGTCGGGAGGTTGTGGGGCAAAGCCTGAGGCAACTGGTCTCCTGGCATCCATAGTCAGAAATGAGAGGGGGGGAAGAATAGTCCTGCTCCAATTGCTTGATCTTTCTGGCACAGCATTACTGACAGAGGGTTGCCTCTTCTCACTTCCCTTGATCTAGATAATTCCCCACAGACATACCTCGGGGCTTCTGTCTCTTCAGTGATACTAGGTCCTGCCAAGTTCAATCGATGATCAATGTAAGCATAAAACTTAGTAACCCTTACACTTCCATGCTCAACATGCTGTGGCAGGTAATATTTAATAAATGGCGCCCGATCCAGCTTGTTCCCAGACAGCCATCATTTTCCCACAGCTCCGGCTCTGGACCAAGGCTCCAGCTATCTAGAATCACTGGCCCCTGGCACCCACGAGATGCCAGAGTGGGGGATGGCGTGGGGGAACTTCTAATCCCCCCACGCTATCTCCACAAACCTCGACTGAACACCAGACAATACCTGCCATGCCTGCCGTACCTGGTAAAATAAAGATTTTTAATGCTTAAAGATTATCAAATATTTATAGATTTGAAAATACTCAGTTAACAAGATGCCCACACAATTAAAATTGTAAACCCAATTACCTAACCTTGTAGTTATTATATTAATAACTACCTTAGTCTGCTAAAGACACTCAGACAGCCGCCAGCATTTTCTCTCCTCCTCCCTCTCTCCTTGTCCCCTCCTCTTCTCCTCTCCTCCAGACTCCTCACTCCACCTACCTCTCATACGGCCCAATCGCTGAGCTTTATGCAAATGTAGTGGGAAAATATTCCACTCCAATATGACCCATCAGATTTCCCATCTCTTTAAACCACACAAGGACCTTAGATTTTTGCAACATAACAGAGACACAGCTAAAGATTCACTCAAAATATACTTGAAACGGTAAGTTCCCAGGAAGGGTTGTTCCCAGGTCCCTGTTTTTACATCTCACTCGTTTCACACACACACACACATACACACACACACACACACACACACACACACACACACACCATGTGGACTCACCCACAGGAAGTCAGTCAATAGGAGTTCTAGTTTGCTTCCCTGGTGCTTTGACAAAACACCATGCCCAAAGAGCAACCAGAGGAGAATTTATTTTTCAGGTAACAGACCGTCACTGAATGGTAGCCAAGGTGGGATCTCAGTGTAGGAGATTGTAGTGAAGCCTCAGAGAAATATAACTCATTGTCTTGCTTTCTCTGGTTTGCTCACTTAGTTCAGGCCCACTTGCCTAGTGATGGCACCACCCATGGTGGACTGGGCTCCCCTACATCGTATGCCATAAAGTATTCAAATATTGTTTCCACACTTGCATTGGCAAGTTGCCCATTCTTCTGTCCGCTGCCCTGACTGTTCTTGACTTCCTGTCTGAAGTATGATTCTGTTACTTTGAGTTCTTCTTTCATGGGGGCTGAAGATGGCTTTGAAGCATGTGTGGTCCTACAGACTAGTGTTCCATCTGCTTTTCTCAGGAGCACAGTGACTTCTAGACTTCTTTATTTGAGACTATCAAACAATTCCCATAAATTCAGAAACTACACCGATTTTGGTAGCAATAATGTTCAGAGTTCTCAAAGAGCGCTTTCAGAAACTTGAAATCATGTATTTGCTTTATTATGTGTATGCAACTAAGAAATGGAGTTTTTCATTTTCATGAACTTGGACCCCCACCTTATGGGTCCCAGCTGTAGAAAAGAAACCCCCACTTCTACTTCCAATCCTATGTGGAGTCACAGACACATTTTTCTTCCCTATAACTCACCTAGGCTATAGAACCTTAGACCCAGCTCAGAGCCTGTGCCCAGTTCTGATGGCCAACCCTACGGCAAGGATGCCAGTGGTGGCTAGTGGTGTGATTACTACCGTGTATGTGTTTCCTTGTGTTTCTGATCTCGGGGAGTTCTATTTACTTCATTTCATGAGCTTTATGTATGAGTTACATTAAACATTTCCACACTGTTTAGCAATGGAAGGTAAATGGGATTGGGTGACAGCCATAGGTTGTGACAACTACATCCTAAGACCGCTTTTCATCCTGTCCTCTTCCTGTTCTCCTCTGTGACCACTCGTGACCTCCACTTCAACTATTCATGCTCAGTTTCATCACTTCCAGATTTTATCTTAGAAGTTCAGAGGATTCACAGCTCTGTCAAATCTAAGGAACACCCCTCTCTGTCACAGTGTCAGCTGTCAACACAACACAAACTTGGAGCTATCTGGGAAAGGGGAACCTCAATTGAAGAATGTTCTCTATCATACTGGTTTGTGAGTGTGTCTGTGTGGCATTTTCTTAGTTGCTTATTGATGTAAAGGACTACAACCCACACTGTGAGTGGTGCCATCCCCAGGCAGATGGGCCTGAGCTGTACAAGAAAGCCAGTGGCAAGACAGAGAAAGCAAGCCAATGAGTTACATTTCTCTGAGGCTTCCCTTCAAGCTCCTACACAGAGACTCATTCAGTGATGAATTGTTACCTGAAAGATAAATTCTCTTTGGGCATGGTGTTTTCCAGTCAAAATAGCTGGGAAGCAAACTAGAACACCTATTGACCGACTTCTTGTGAGTTCACATGTTGTGGGTGTGGGAAACCAGTGAGATGCAAAAACAGGGATCTGAGAACAACTCTTCCTGGGAACTTGCTGTTTCAAGTGTATTTTGAGTGAGTCTTCAGCTGTGTAAATTATATTACAAAAACCAAGGAAGCATGTTAGTTTGAAATGAGTCTGGTCTTTGGAGGAAGTAAGTAAATTGATGAAGAAACCCATTTCCCCACATTGGTGCCTTTGGATTGGGAGTGGGAGGCTCGAGCCTAAAGTCAACTCTCTTTATCTAAAGAAGGGAAGCAGAAAGCATTAATGGTGGCCACAAATGGCTCAAGTGTCCTTCACTTCCATAGATATTTTCCCCAGGTTGCCTCCGGTTTTCAAAGGAAGTCTTTCTACTATTTCTTTCCATTGGAGTCATTTCCATTTAGCTGCTCTCTCTCTATGCAACAACCTTAAGACAGGATCTCCAAAAGGTTCATGCTGCCTGTGTCTTTGTTTTCTCAAAGATGTCAGCTGTTCCACAGGCCCTCGGTGACTCCCAGTTCTGCCCTGAGTCCCAGAGATGAAATAAGCAACCTCTCTTCTAAGAGTCAGTTTTCTTTCATTTAAAAGATTTAACTTGTTTTATCCAGCCACACTGGTTTTGACTATCAAGGCTAGGTGAGATGTTCAGTTGTTCCTTACTGTCAAGTGCTAGTTACCTAGGAGCGAAAACAAACACAGAAATTTTGAAGACACTACCATTGGGTTTCTTATAAAAACAGTACCTAAATGGCAAAGCCGTCCCCCATCTATCAAGCTGATACTGTGGCTGTACTTACAAGAAGAAAGAGAAACAATAAGATAGACAGTGGGGAAAGAGAAGCCAGTTGTTACCCACAGTTCACACACAGAGAGCTCTGCCCTTCCTGTAAGCAGTTTGATTTATAGCCTGTGATATTACATGCAAGAGCGCCCACAACCCAAAGTGTTTTGTGACTTGACCTGTGAAAATAAGCCTGTTAACCCCAATCAACCTCCCATTATCCCAGAGTGCCTGAAATTTAGCAAGCAAAGGGGTGACAGAGGTCTCTGCAGCTCCCTAGCTAACCATTGTCTTTACCAATCTGCATCTTTGCCGACAAATTAGCATCCAAGTACGCTGGTGGGGGAGGGCGTTTATCTTTTTAATGAGAAAAAGGAGGATTGTTTTCCGTTTTAATTGCTAGAGCTAATTAAGGCCTAGGGCTCTTGTGCAGACCCGGACCCCTAGGCCTAGGCTTCACCCCAGCTGTGGGTTAAATCGCCTGCCTCAACTTCCTGCTGTAATTAGTAAGGTCTTCTATTCAGATGGAGCACTGTATTACAGAAGCTGATTATGATGAAGTTTTTAGATGGCTTGCTGTGCTGTATGCCGCAGGCTAGGGATTTCCCTGGGCTTTGGGTAGGGAATTCTAAAGGTGAGTGTGGCTTCGACCTTTGGAGGGTAAAATGGGAACTGGCACATGACACGGCTGGTCAGATGTTAAAGTATCCATGGAAAATGGAAGTATCTTAAACTCACACTGAAAAACTGCAGCCAACAAAGCTTCTTTTCAGCTGAGATTTGGAGGGATTGATGGGAAACAACACAAGCTGTTACAAACCTCCACCAGGGATTGTTACAGCCATGCTGGGTGGGTCTCAGCATGACCCAGGCCGAGGCAGGGCACTGTGCCTAGCACTCCTGATAGGGATGAATTACATTGGGAATGAATTACATTGGTAGAATGTCCTTGGGAGTAGGGTCCACCTCATTCCTCTGCAATCTTACGTTCATTCCTGTGTTCTTATATGCCTGTGTTTGTTTCTAGAACTATCAATACATAAAACATGCTTTGGATGGATAGAGGAGGATTAAATTTGTAAACACTGGCTCCTTGTGACATTTTGAAAGTATTATTCCATCACTTATTTTAAAGCACTTCAATAAGAGGAATTTGGGGACACTATTCCATTTGTGTTCATGTGTGTAGGTGTGCATTTATGTGCACATGGAAGCCAGAGGTCATTTCTGCTGTTGTTCCTCAGACACTATTCTCCTTGAAGGTTTTTTGTTTGTTTGTTTGTTTGTTTGTTTGTTTGTTTGTGACAGGGTCTCTTGTTACCCTGAAGCTCCTCAAGGCGAGGCTAGCTGACGCATGAACTCCAGAAATGTGCCAGTCTCTGCTCCTGAGGACTGAGATTATGCCACCTCACATGGCTTTTATCAACTGATCTCTCCTCAGCTCTGACATTATTTTTCCATTAAATATGAATTGACTATTTCTCAACTTTCTGCCTCTTCTCTCTCTCTCTCTCTCTCTCTCTCTCTCTCTCTCTCTCTCTCTCTCTCTCTGTCAGCATGAGTGAGGCAGAGACATCCCTCGGCCTTAGCATCCTGCTTTTTTCACTCCCTGTCCTGTGAGCAGACTTTCCTTGTCATCTAGAGCACCACACTCTTCAGTGAGGAAGATCGGGGAATGGGACTAGTGTGGGTCCAGGTGAGATGAGGGCGTGTGTGTGTGTGTGTGTGTGTGTGTGTGTGTGTGTGTGTGTGTGACTTAAGTGGACATAGACCTCTTGCCCTGGGGACAATGATGTCAGAAGAACAGAGAAAGATCTGCACATCTCAAGACTCATCACAAAGTCACCTGTATCCAGTCAATACCGGATGAGATTTAAAACAAAAACCAAAAACTATGTGCTCTGTGTTCACTCCTTTTATTCTTAAGTACAGTTGTTCTTTTCACAATGTCTTTTGCACTGTGTTTGGTACCACAAACACATTAAGAGTTTATTATGCAAAATGAAGTTATTGGTTTTGAAACATGCATACAAGAATTTTAAAAATGAAATAAAGTCTCTATAGCTCTAGTCATATATCCACTTACTAAGAATTTTGCTTCAAATTTTTCTTAAGATATATTAAGAAGTGTATGTTTATGTGTCTGCAAATGTCTATATATGTGAGATGTGTGTGTGTGTGTGTGTGTGTGTGTGTGTGTACAGTTCAGAAGGTTTAAGGATTGATTCTTATAGATGAACAAACTCAAGTTCAGGATGGCAAGTCTTCAGGTCAATGGAGCTGCGACACATCAGGGATTAATCTAAAGTTTCCAGCCATTTAACTATGGAGAGAACTGATCAGTTCATATAATAGTTCTGACTGTGTGAATATCTAAACTGATCTAACATTGTACACAAACCCTGCCATTCAAGAGGCTGAGTTTACAAACTGTTTTGCTATTGCAGTTGTGTTCAAATCAGCCAAATAGAAATCAAGATGTTGCCAAGGCTGTGGGCTCTGCCTTTCTTAATCTGGCTCTACCGTGCCCTCAGAGGAGTCTATGCTTAAGAATTTATAACATCAATTGACCGATGGCTTAAACCTCCCATAAACACTCTTGCAAGCCAGTCTAGGGTATATGAAAAAAGACTTGCTTTTCAAATTCCAATGCTACATCTTTCCAAGATTGCAACAAAACACTGATAAATAAGACTAGCTTCCCAATGGCCCAGACAATAATCTTCATTGAAAAGTGGATAAAATTGGAAGAAATTACTTCCAGATTTAGCATATTAGATATAAGTATACTACAATAAGATCTGTTTTAGAAAACACTTTAAATCCGGGTTCTCCTTCCAGTCAGAAATTAGAAGAATGTCCTTCCAAGCAGAGAAGCCTGCTTCAGACCTTCAGTAGTACATCCTAACTCATGGTAGGAACTGCAGGAAAAGGAAACTCAGCTCAAAAGGTACAGGCCATCACGCACCCTTGTGTAGTCATATCCACCAGGGCAGGGGAAGTTCACAGACGCTTCAGCCAAAACAAAATAAGACATACACTTCTTCACAATGGAGGATGTTCTAGTCATAAATACCCATACTTCACCTCTCCAAAACTATTGCTAACCCCAGGCTTCTGGCTTCCTAATATAACTATGAAGCATAAGAGTATTGTTGTCCTGTTACCTGGGATTGCAGAATCTGAGCAGTGAGTCCCCAAAAGTCATTGTCATGGTTACTGTTTAAGCTACCAGAGAATCTTCCCTAACATAACGGGCCTGCCCAGGCAGCACAGGCTGTATTCTCAGTTACTCGGGAGGCTGAGGCAGGAGGATTATAAATTCAAATGCTGAGAGTGGAAAGATAATGGTGATTTGAAGAGATAAATTGTGAAAATGGAGGGAAGGCTTTAATGGAGGAAAGAGGAGACGAGAATATGTAAGGAAAAGGAGAAAGAAGTTATGAATAATACTAAGATTATTTCAAAACCCCATGGGGAATAACGTTGTTTTATATTGACCTAAAATTACATAGTGTGGGGTAGTGTGTGGTGGAGTATGAGTGCATATGAGTGGGTATGGGTATGGGTATGGGGGTGTATGTCCCCAAGAAATTTCCCAAACAGCATAGGCTGTTTCCCTTCCCCTTAGTTGCCTCCCAGAAGTTGAAAGGAAGTCTCTATTGACAAAGACAGCTTGCACTTTGGACACAAGACTCAGAGAAATCATGTCAAGTCTGACCCCCAAACCTCCTCTCTGAGGACTAGCTTTCATGTACTAGAGGATGTTATGCAAGATCCCAAGAGAGGAAAACAGTCAATAGTCCTACCCAGCTGTCACACCAATGAACGACAACAATGACCAGCATGACAAAATATCCCTAAAGGTGCAACAGGGACAATTTTATATTGGTGATAACCAGTATCTGTCTAATAGGACTTAACAAAAGGTAAGTCATATCTGGTACTAGAAACATAGCCAACTACAAATGGCTAATAATGAGGTCATGGGTCTTAGACTAGAGCTTCCTACAACTACTTTCTTCCATCAGTGTAAGTCCTAACTGCATTCTAAACATCCTTATAACCACAGATAAACGCAACTCTCATCTCACTTCAAAAAAGCGTCTTTCCCAGCAGAGAGAATCACAGAAAGCCACAGCTGATCAAACTGCAGAATACAACCGACCATCAGACGCCCAGCTTCAGTTGAGCGCATCGACCTCACAACCCTACACCTAAGGCTCAGGGAACGTCATGGAAGAGGGAGGAGAAAGATTGTAAGAGCCAGAGGACTACAAAGTCTGCCATGAGATTGTTCCTAATAGCTATGTCAGGAAAGCTATACTCATGGAATCTCGACAATATGTCTGCCTGAGCAAGACCTGAACAATGACAACACCAGTTGACATGCCATTGTGAATGAAGGAAATCTCATGGTCCTTCCCATAAGGGAGGAACTTCAGGCAATTAACAAGTACAGAGAGAGGAGAACCAGTCTTTCCCAGGGATGAGCCTTCTAACTGGTTATTTAATCCTAAGTGGTCAATCTAAAAATATAAACATTTGAGAAATGCTAAATGAAATCAATAGGTTGCATACACATACAGTGTGTGTGTGTGTGTGTGTGTGTGTGTGTGTGTGTGTCTGTGTGTGTCTATGTGTGTCTGTGTGTGTCGCCATCCATCCCCAATAAAGTTAGAGAAGGGAGGAGGGGAAGACAGAGGGGGGGAGGAGAGAGAGAGAGGGAGATTCCATGCATTTATAAAAATATTGCTATTCAGAATCACCACTGAAAATTAGAAATTAGAGAAAATAAATTTTTCTACAAAAAAAAATGACGGGAGTTTTTCAGAAACTATAGCAATTTTCAAGGGGGTAATATTAACACATATATCAATCCATTTAGACATCTATAAAAATAAAATAATTTCTGGGCAAGGAGATAGTTTTAAAAGATATCAATACTGAATTTAAAACATTATGATTACTACAAATCAAACTGAAGTCCTTTTTGTTTGTTTTTGTTTTTTTTTCTTTTTTCTATTGGATATTATATTTACATTTCAGATTTTATTCCCTTACCCCATCCCCCACACACACCCAGGAACTCCCTATCCCATCCTCCCTCCTCCTGCTTTTACAAGGATGTGCCCCACCTACTCCCCCCAACTCCCACCTCCCCACCCTCGAACTCCCCCACACACTCGGTATCCAGCCTTCATGGGACCAAGGATCTCCTCTCCCACCTATGCCCTGTTGTTTTCTGAGACATGCTTTTTCTCTGTAACCTTGGCTGTCCTGGAAGGTACTCTGAAGATCAGGCTGGTCTGGAACTCACGGAGATACCTCTGCCTCCACCTCCCAAGTGCTGGGATTAAAGCATATATCACCCCCACCTGGAGAAAGTTCTCTTAAAATATATTTTTAAAAAATATTTATTTATTCATTTTACATTATGATCGCTGTCCCCACCCCCATAGCCCTTCCCCCATCCTCTTCCCCTTCTTCTCTGATATTTATTTTTATGTTTAGGGGTGTGTGTGTGTGTGTGTGTGTGTGTGTGTGTGTGTGTGTGAATGAAGGTGCCTATGGAGGTAGAAGAGAATGTGGGGCCCCTAAAACTGTGGTCATAGACCCTTGGGAGCTGTCTCATGTCAGTGCCAGGAACAGAGTTCTGGTCCCCTGCAAATTGAATTCTTAAGGGCTCAGCCATCTTCCTTCCCTCTGCTGTTAATTGAATTAAGCAGATATTTTTTGAATCTGGAAATTCTTCCAATATTCATAGGAAGATAGAGCTTAAAGAGATAAAAATACATGGTGGGTTGCCAAGTCCAAAATCTCCTGCGATTTCTGATGCCACGTAATCCTCCTGTTTTAATTCTTCGCTTGTTTCCCTTGGTGGTCAGCTAGAGCACTTTACTTGGTCTAATAAATTCTAAAGTATGTGAAAAAATTCCCATCTTAGCAGGAACATCTGTGACCAGTTTCTCCCTGCTTCTGTGAGCTGCCGTCCAACAGCTGGGCTCAGTGCTGGTCAGTCTTTCTGAAGGACACATTCCAGGACATGGCTTCTAGTTCTTAGTCACAATCCTTTCCTCTCCTCCATCCTGAATTCCCTACTGATACCTCCCTAGAATATAAAAATGGGGGGTGGGAGGATGTCAGGAAGAGGAGACATAAAGTCATGAGTTCAAGATGTGTAGAGAACATGGGTAAGTTATGGGTAAATATGGAGCCAGAGTCAGGTGCATCTGTGTCAGTACAGAAACACACACACACACACACACACACACACACACGGGCTTGCAAACACACATGCACAGGCACACACTCACATGCACTAACACATGTGCACACGCACACATGCACAGGCTTACAAACACAAGTGCAGAGGCACACACACTCACATGCACTAACACATGCGCAGGCACACACACATATACACACATGCACACGTACATACACACACACACTGATAGTGAGGAGACAGCAGTAGCTCTCTCTCTGCTGCACTAAAATGTGAAACAAGGAACTACAGCAATGAACATGAAGAAGAATTATTCTGAGGAACAAGGCCCCTCTATATTTCACTGTCTTAAAGAAGCAAAAATATACTTCAAGGAGACAAAAATCAGTAAAGACTGAAAGCTACTGAACTTGAGGGCAATGCGGTGGCCTTAGGCATGTCTGATACAACAGGGACCTGACCTGGTTCCTTTGGCTGCAGCACAAACCTCATGCTGGAGAATCACTCACTGCTCGGCCCTACGATATGACAAAATTAATTTCATCAATATTCATGAAGCAAAGTAAGTGTTGATAGTGGGCACACAGGAAATAACAGGAGGAAATTACTCTTGTAGGTTGTGTACTAATAAAAAGGAAAATAATTATAGTACAAAATTATAGTACGAGCTGGGTTGTATATCTAAAGAAAGTAAATGTGTGTTTAAAGAGCATGGTAGGAGTTGGTGATGACTAACAGTTATGATATTGTCTCATCTAGAACTGAACAGCCAGAATGGATGGGAGTCAGCTTGCTCAATATTAACTTAGCAAGCTAACTAATCAGTAAGGGGGTGTGTGAATGAATGACTCTTTAGAGCTGGGCGCATTAAGATTACATCGTGTCTGGCTTTAATTAGACACAATAGCCAACACAGTAGTTTTATTTACAACCTGATTGTCCACGCCTGTATGTCCCTGTTCTGTAAGCTCAGAGGCCCTGGAAGTAGAGGACACTATGTCAGCAAGCACAGTGGGGACTCACACCAGGGTTCTAAAGACACTCTAAGTAGAAGAAGCAGGGAATACCACAAGTTATCAGATGTATTTCGTCACTATAATGGACTCTAATTAGGAATAATAATTTGAAGATTTCAGGAAAATTCCAAAAACAACCCACAGGTCAAATGAGAAATGAAATAATAAATCGAAAATATTTCTAACAGGAAAAATGTTACAAAGCTGAAACAGTTGATCTTATTTTAAAGGTGACATCTGCCAAAGGTCTTAGTCCACAAGCCCAATCTGGCAACGCTTATCACTGAGCATGCTGGGACATGGTTTGCTACTATCTGATGGCTTTAGTAAAAACTCATTAGCCTAAATCAATGAATATCTAAAACTTAAGCTTGTGTTGTTTCTACGGCAACACGCTTTCTTAAATGCCTTCTGCCTGTCTTGTTCTGGTCATCACTTGATCCAACTAAGGTGCAGAGAGAAGCAACCTGCTGCATCTGATAGCTGAGGCACAGCCGTGATTTGCAATAAAGAGCTCAGCCTCCTGAGCCACGTTACTCAGAATACACTGCTGCCTCCTTGCTGGGGAGAGTATTGGGTGTGGGAAGTTTTTGCTTTAAATTCAACTACTGCATTACTTGCCCAAAATAAGGTAAGTTTACGAGATTCTAAAACATTAAGTTTTTTAAAATATCTGATTAAAATATAATTTAAATACATGAGAATAACTCAAAAAATCAAGCATGTTCTATGCATTTTAAAATAATTTAAAGAATCAATATACTTATTCAACTAAAATTTTTTATTTTTTACATTTCAAAGTGAAAAGATAACAATAGCCAGATGTGGCAGCTCATGCTTTGGAAGTTTGTGAGTTCAAAGCCAGTCTGGTATACATAGCAAGTTCTAGGACAGCCGGAGCTACATAGAAAGACCCTGACTCAAAGAAAAATCATTTAAAAATAAAAAGATACTCTTAGGTAGAGTATTAATAGCCTCAATATAGAAGTTGGTTGTATTAAATAATATGATAAGCTTTCAATCATTCTAATATAGAAATGATTTGTATATATATAAATAGGGAAAACGAGGGAAGAATTACAGACTATCAGTATCCCAAGAGAGAAAGAGAAGGAAGGAATGCCACCAAGAAAGAAAGAAAAACTTTTAAACAAAGTTTCTTTTGTCTGTTTTCATATGGAAACGGTCACTTTTCTTACTTGTAAAACAGCCCTTTAGGGGCTGGCAAGATGGCTTCGTGGGTAAAGGTACTTGCTGCAAAGCCTGATGATCTGGGTTTGATCCCAGGGACCCAGGTGGCAGAAAATAGACTCCTGAAAGTTGTCCTCTGACCTCCCCATAAATAAGACTTAAAAGATTTCAACGTCCTTTAGTTTTGCTGTTACACACAAGTCTGATGTGAGGGGAAGAAGGTGTTTACCTGGATGCTGCCATGAAACTGTCAATAAACTTTCCTTTAAATTAAAAATATGTGCTCTGAGAACCTAACATGATTTGTGTTCTTCTCCCAGTAAGAACAGCTCTATGAATATGTGGTAAAAAGAACTGTCATATCCACATTTGCATAAAGATGAGCTATTGCTACAAAGCCTGCTGAAAGCAGGTCCGATCCCTGTCTAAAGATCGATCAGACGTTCCTGGATATGCAAGACACTAAAGCTATGTTTAAAAGGAACTTTTATTAATTCCTAAGGAATGAAATTTAGTAAGATGATATTTTTGTTTCCATGTGTTAGTGATTGAATCCTGGGCCTCAGACATGCAAATACTCAGCCACTGAGCATTGGCTACACTTGACTTCGAGAATCACGGAACAATTGTGCATAAGAAAAGCAAAACTCACTTAGAGAGAAGAAGAAAAACCAATGCCCTCCATTGCTAGTAGTGTTTATTTCTGGGTTGTGGAATTTTTGGAGTCTTATTAGTATGGTCATTATTTTCTAGTCCTACAAGAATAATTCAGGAAAACTGTGCTCAGAACGAATCATGAGATCTTCCTAAATTTCTCCCACAATCCCCATGCTCCACCTCAGAATAGTCTGTGCTATCTTTCCTTCACCGGATTAGCTTAGAAAGCTAAAATAACTGCAGCTTCATTATTTTGCCATTCTGGACTCCAGTAAGACCAGGCTCAGTTGTAAATTATTTGGCATGGCTTTTCCTAGGAGTAAAACATCACCTACCTCCCCTGCCAGAAGCCAGAGAGTTTTAGAGAAATTTCTGAGAAATTGTAAATGTAGATAATTAATACCATCACCAGCACCACCACCACCACCACCCTGCCCTGGCCATTATGTTTCTTGCAGAGGGGAACATGTGTCCATGTGCTACAGCCATCCATGCACTGTTTGGAGAGTAATACAGGAATGATATCATGGGCACAATACAGACATGAAATCAAAGATGGCTACCCCAGCTCTATCCCATGACAATCCAGGCAGGAATTTTCCACAGAGCTTTACTCAGGGCACGGATTTACAGAGTCTTTTAATGTGTAGTCCTTTTATCTATTTTTGAAAATGTGTGTGCTTTTGGACAAGTTGTTCTCTGGAGGGAATAAAGAGGATGGGGGCAGATGGGGGCGACTGGCTTTCAGAGGGCAAAGCTGGGCATCAAGGTCTCCGTCGATTCACTAAGTGTGTTTGGTGACAGGCCCTCCAGCTACCAGTCTAAATGAGCAATGGAATCGATTATGAAGTTGTTAAGGCATCCCTGATCTCCAAGGATGACAGCCCGGCGCCTGCGTTTCTCTGTAGACATTAAATCACCCCACTGAGGTGGCAGGCAGGGAAGTAAGAGAACACACGCATGCTGGAACAACTCGGAACAGCGATCGCTTTATTTTGGAGATGACATTGAGAACACCAGAAGTTCCCGTTAGAGACACACAGAGATTTATTTTTATGACTTCTCAGCCTCGGGAATTATTTATAGGGTAACTCCTGAGACAAAGAAATAATTCACATCAGACCATGGGACTGCCTATGCTCTGAAGCCTTGAGAATAAGATACTCATTTTTTATTATGTCTATCGATATGGAAATGGATGCAAAAAGTTCACGATGGGCAGGAGCCCCGCCATGTGAATCCAGGGACTTACCAGCTCTGCCATTAATACTCATTTCTTTGTGTGCCTAGAGCTTCCTGATTTCGTTCATCTTCCTCAACTCTCCCGGGTTTCTATTTGGTGGACTATGAACTACATGTAACTGAAAGTATAGTTTTGTGTTAGACAAAGAATAAAATATGTTCCTTCCACTAATTGATGAAGTGCCTATACGGAAACAGAGTGGGGAAGTATGTGCCAGGACTGAGGCTTACAGTCAAACAGTCATCCATGCATCCGGTTAGCCGTGTGAATGGTGTTTGCTGATGACAGCACATCCCCTCTACATACCAAGACAAATGCATTCGTCATTTGTCAGTGCTGAGGTCCCCAGTTCTTTGTCATCTCTAGACACCTACCTGTCACAGATTTCTAGATCCATGTCTGTTAGAAGACACTGTGTATCCTAACAATTCCCTTGGCCAATCAGTCTTTGGATCATTAAGATTTTCTCAATGAAAAGAAAATCAGTTGTAATTTGATCACAAACTTCCCAAATGCAACATCCAGATCTGGAGTTCTTTCAAATTTTCTATGTTTCCTACCATGGCTATTTCAGCCAAGGCTGCACAATGCCTGCTCCTCCTAGCTAACTGTGTAGGAGCTCTATGTTTCACATGCAGGTCACGACCGAGCTGGGATAAAACGTGCATTCCTAGCTATGGTTCCTGGGTTACATTGAACTCTTCACTCACTAAAGTGTGTCAGTCTTTTAGTTAAGTATTTAAGTGCTGTGATAAAATGCCATGTCCAAAAGCAACTTGGTCAAGAAAGGGTTTATTTCAGCTTATAGTCCTTCACTGAAGTCCCTCACTGAGAGAAGTCATGGCAAGAATTCAAACAGGAACCTGGAGGCAGGAGCTGATGCAAAGATTTTGGAGGAGTGCTGCTTATAAGGTGGTACCGAACCCATGCCATGCTCAGTCTGCTTTCTTATATAACTCAGGACTTCTGTCCAGGGGTTGTACTACCCACAGTGGGTTGGGCCCTTCCATGTCAATCATTTATCAGAAATTGCGTCCACAGACTTGCCTCTAAGTCAATTTAATGGAGAATAGAGATATTTTCTTGCTGTCCACGAAAGGTACCACAGCCTTCATTTTAAGCCCACTTTAACCACCAGAAGCAATTCTCACAATTACATCTGCATCCCAAATTTCTTTCCAGACAAGTAATCTTTCTTTCTTTACCTTCAGTATCACCAACTACATTTACACATGAATATAACATGTACCACAAACTCAAGAAGTAACCTTTTGTCCTTGCCATAAGAGATTTTTAGGCTTTGACTTCTGTGCCATCTCTGGGTTCTCCCTAGGGGATCTCATCCAATATAAAACACATGTCCACTGATCACTAGGGAGAAAGAGCGATGTGTTTGTCTAGGGGGATTGGTCTTGATCAGAATTAAAACATTTGGAAAGGGGTGTTGCCTTATTCCACTTTGAGTAATGTATAAAAGACAAAAACTTATTTTTCATAAGGCTGAGAAATCCCTCATCAATGTGTGGAGAGGTTCATCACAACACAGGCCTCAGTTGGAGGTGTGTTCTACATGGGGCATTCAAACTGCTAACAACCCTTCTTTCCGACAACAGTCACAAAGAAACTGGACCATTTTCCTCTTCAACCACTCACTGGTTACCTGCAGAACTTGATGAACAAATGGATGGCTATTCCAAGTGGCCTCAGATCACCAAGCAGCTCTAACAAAGGAACCCTGATTGTCCAAGACCAGCAAAGTATGACGGTGTCCCTCTCAAACAAGAGAGGACTCTAACCCAGCTCTGGGCAGTGGAGCCAGCCTGGAGTGGTAAGCACCAGACTCAATAACTGCAACTTAACAGTATAGCACTCTTCTTACAGAAGCTGGCTGTGATGTACAAAAAGCAAAGGCAACTCCCTCAAGCAAGCTGAGGACAGTGAAAGCATTTTGTCCACCATACCATCACCAGTCTTGTATACTTAGGGAGTTTTTCTGTCATTAATCTCCTGGGAATTTGCATAGTTTCAAATATACTTTGAACATCAGTTTCATCGATTGTTAAGTCATAAGAAAACTCACCCACTGCTCCCTGGGGAGTCATTAGCTTCAGCTGATAGAATGTCAGGCATGTTGCTAAAACCCAAAGAGAGTGGATCAAGTCAGATATAACATTTGCTGAGACTTGATTTAATAGGCAGAGCAGTGTGGTGCCCTTGTTCTGTTGAGCACAGGATGCTAACAGCATTAGATCCATAAGTGATTATGGTCTGCCCCTCATCCCACAGAGGCTGTGCCATGTGCCAGAACAGGGAACAACCTCTTCTAACGTCTACCGAACTGTGTACTTGGGACCTGGAAATACACACAGAGGAGTGAAAATAAACACAGGCAGCCTTCTCCAAGGGCAGCAGGAACTTAGACAAGAGTCACTCACCACAGCTCCCCTGGGGAGGGGAGGGAACTCACGAAGGGGCTGGATAAGGGATGAGATAGAGAGAAGAAGAAAGAGCAGTCAAGGAGCTGAGGATGCTTGGGGGTTCCGTGGCTGATATGTGAACCTTAGCAAGAGAGTTTCAGGCAAACAAAGAATCAAACAAGGAAATTGAGGAGACTGACAGGAGAGGCTGTGGGAGTTCTGCCAGAGTGGGATGTTTTGGTCTATCCTGTAGACAAATGGGAATGATTGAAGGTTTTGGTCTTGGTTTGTTTGATATTTGTTTTTTTGAGACAAGATCTTGGCTGTGAAGTCAACATAGCTTTGAATTCACTATGCTATTTACCCACTCCCCATGCCCACCTCTACCCTCACCCCCCCCCCCCCCCCCCCCCCCCCCCCCCCCCCCCCCCCCCCCC
>JANHMN010000002.1:56551539-56565710 GCA_030674055.1 Rhabdomys pumilio
ACCCCCACCCCACCACCACTCACCTCCACCCCCACCCCACCACCACTATGCCTCACAAATGAATGGCTTTGATTAAAAAGGATAGTTTTGTGATGTCAGGATCTTGCATGTTCTAGAGAGAGGTTGGGATACAAGGAGGCCTAGGGAGAAAGAATGGAGTCTAGAAATGGACAGGACCAGAGACAAAGAAAAATATACCACATGGGACTGGTATGTCTGAAGAGACCTATAGTGTCTGAAGAGACCTATAATGCAGCATATAGAGGAAACTACAGATCAGAGAAAGCACTGGATAATAAACTTGGATGACTAAAAGTCTTCACCTATGGGAAAGATGAGGGAGAGGGAAGCAGCACCTGAACTTAGGGGTACTCCAGCCACTGGACCAGACAGGTGTGGAGAGGTGAGGGTACCCTGTAAAGAAGATGTAGTGGTGAGGCAGAGGCACCTGTGCTGAGTGTCACTACATGTTTAATGATAGATGCCTCATGCACACAATCATGATCACTGTGGAGAGTCCTACCTAGTCAGAGAAAATTTACACCAAGAAAGAATAATCCATGCAAACCACATGACTATGGCCTCCATGTAAATACCAGCTGCAGGAGGGCAGAGGCTGGTACTCTTCGAAATTCCATGTGAAGAGGGCAACTCCAGAGCTAGTAAACCACGGAGGGATCCAGCCTATACCATCAGGGGAAAACAAGCAAAGGACCTGAACTGGAGAGAATCTCTTATAAGTATCACCTGTCATTTAAAAAGCTTATGGCCAGTGAGCTGGGGCAGGAAATAGGAGATAGGACATACGGCAAGGGTAGAGAGAATTCTGGGAAATAGTCAAGAGGCCAGAGTGATTGGTCCAGGAACACTGAGGAGGTGGGTGTAAGAAGATGAGGAGAGGAAACCAGCCTTGTAACTGAACTCAGGTTAGAACAAAAGGGATAATAAGTTAAGAGCTAGTCTGAGAACAAGCCGAAGCTTATAGCCTAAGCATTTATTAATAAACAATTAGTCTCAGAGTCATTAGTTTGGGGAACTAAGTGGCCAGGAGGAAAACCCTCAAATTACACTAAACAGATATATGGCACCTGACATGTGTTTATGCTGAAGAATCCAAGAAGACATAAAGGGGAGATGCGCTCTCCAGCGTTTGATTGCCCCTTCCTTCTATAAGAGCCAGAAACTCCACTTTTTGCTTGGAACTGAAGGCCCTCCCTTCTGGGCCTCCAGATGCCACCTCTAAATCTAGTATGGTGCCCCATCTCTCCTAATGTTCTCCCACCTCAAAGCCTGATCATGGCTGCCCAGTGTCACGAGGCTCTGTCTTTGCAGTGCTCATCTGAAGCCTACTTTTGGGTCAGCAACTTTCTACAAAGCTGTACTATTTTCTAACATAAGGGTTCTGGTGTGTGCCAGTGTTTCTGACACTCCTCTCTTTAGATGAGTGGAGAGAGAGGAAGACGAGTGTGTTCCAGGTAACAGGCTGAGAGAAGGCACACTCGCACGCTCGAGTGTGCAGACACACACACACCTCATAGGGGGACAGGGGTAGTAGAGGGGAGACCATAGAAGGCCTACTCAAGAGAGAGATAACCTACTCAAGGCGAAGGAACCTATCAGCACCCACCAAGGAGTGACTCAAAAAACAGGATCCCTTACAAATCTCCTGAGATTGAGATTTCCTCATGGAGAGGAGCCCTGGGGTAGTGAGCATGCTGCCAAACATTTCACTGCTACCCAGCAACCACCTCCACATTCATGGCTCTATCTCTTAAGAGAAAAGATTGCTGCAACTCTTGAGAGCGAAGGTTCTGGCAAAGTCTGTTGGCCAATTTCCTCGAAGATCAAGGAGCAGAGACATCGGATCCTATGATCTCTGAAGCTGGTCCAGCTCTGTTTATCTTAGCCTAGTCTTTGTCTGCCCCTAGCTATTCTCTAGCTCACATCAGAAAATGAAACCCACATCTGGAGAGGGTCCCTGAGAAGAAGGGCTTTCTAACGATGTTCAGCTTAGGAAAGAAAGTCTGTGCAAATGATACCGCTCATTTTCTGTATTTATTTTCTCTCAAAATCTTTCAAATCCTATATGCTCCCTCTGCAAATTGAATGAATCTGTGGGAAACTATGCTTAGAAACTGCAGAAGCTTGCCCCTCTAACAAAGGTCTACTGAAAAGAGTGAATGTCCTTGCTAATGGCCTGCCTCCCTTTGGTGTTCCACCATAGGGCAGCCAGCTTCATAGAGGTCCTCTCCAACCTCATCCTCAAAGCACTTGAGGCAGCAATACGGAGTCTTTGGGCCCTGCCCCCAACCCCAGTGACCATCATTTCCAACATTTGAACTGAAGTTGTGCCTTTGAAGACGCATTTGACAAGCTTCATGCAAACACATCTCTAAGTGTCTCCTATGAGTCTACTAATCTGTTTCCGAGTTATCAGACACCTTGCAGGTTCTGCTTTCTTGGGGATTTTTCCATAACTGGGGTCAAGTGTGTCTTATAACTGCTAAACTGGAACACACTTGGGGCAAAATCTAAGGCTGTCACATCCAACAGAAACAAGCCTTGAGCCAAGAGCGTGCACACAAGTCATCTCCAATTTCCAGTATTGGCATTACCTGTAACAAAAAGAAATAGGTGAGGTAAATTTTCAAAGTGTATTTTACTTGATACAATATATCCCCAACAGTGTAATTTTTTAAATGGCAAGATGAAAATTATTATTAGAAAATTTGCCATTTTGTACCAAGTTCAAATCCAGTTTAAAATCTTCAGTATATTCTAATTTAGACAATCTGCAGGGCTTAGGAGGCATATTTGGCCAGCGAGAATGGCATTGGAGAGTGCAACTAGCATCATGAAACTTAAAACGGAAAGGCTGAGACTGGCAAGCAGGCTCAACAGTAAACAAAGGCTATTGCCACACAACCCCACCAAGTTGGATTTAACTTCTGGAGCTCACAAAAAGGAGGAAGGAGAGAATCAACTCCATAAAACTAGGAAATTTCCTAAATCCCAGTGACAGTGATATAGTTCTACCAGTGGGAGCTTGTCACAGATTTGCAGATGGTGAGAATGTGCTACTCTACTGGGGTTATACAGCGGGGGGACTGGAGGAGGTACCCGTGTGGTGAGACACACCTGGATAGCCATGGTGACCCAAGGACCTCGTCCATGAGTAACTCATTCTGAGCCAGAATAATGCCATTTAATTGCATGGAGAACCGAGTTCAAGTAAAAGCCCTTGGTCGACTCTGCAAAGCCAGTGACCTGACTCTGTGAAACTTACTCCATGGGAGGAGGGGAGCATGGCTCTTCTGAGTCTGTCTGGTGAGTAGGGCCTGGGGACTATTATGCCACAGATTAGAAAGTAAGGTGTTTCTCACAAACACAAACTATTGGGGAAACCTGGGGATTACTTCCTGGGAATCTACTTCAGAAATCCAAAGAGTTTTGTAGGTTTCACTATTCTCTCTTTTGGTCTGACACGGATTTCCTCCCAGAACTGTTGTACAGGGAGAGGTTATACTTGGTGACAACAACAAACTTCAAACAACAAATTTCTAATGAATTCTTTGGGTTTCAATTCTGGGGGTAAAAAACTTGAGCAGAAAATATTAATTGAATTGAAGGGAAAGAAATACAGTTTAGCACATCCAGTATGTGGGGATAAATGATGCGGTGATTGGCAGTTGATACCACCAAAGCCCCAATACTCCTGCACTCCTCCAGAGTTAGTGTATGTGGCCTGCTTGCTGATGGTCTCTGGAATTCAGGAAATATTCCTTCCTCACTGACATTTATCGGGCACTCCACAATCTCCATTCAAGTTCCTCCAAAGACAGCTCACCTTCGAGAGTGTAATTTTTTTGTTTTATTTTTTATTTTTTGTTTGGTTTGGTTTGTTTTTTATAAACTTTGCTTCCCCACAAACTGTTTCTGGTAAAGATGCTGAATATCAAAGCTGGGGAAATGCAGTGCAAAGCAGACTAGGAAGTGGAAGCTCTAAGCAGTAACTGGTTTAAAATTGGATGCAGTTTTGAGTGCTGGCATTAACTTGATCGGGAAGTTACAATGTTAAAATACCTCCCAAAGGACACACCCACGGAGAGCAGAAAGAGGAGGGGGAAGGGCTGTATGGAGAAAGCTGTTCCAGAAGTTGCCGTTAAATAAATAAAGAAAATCAGAAAATCGGGGAAATACATTCATAACTGAAGTGAGATTAACAAGATGCAAACTTGAGAAGTGATCAAGACAGACGACCCTGTCATATCCTGAAATCAATTTACTCCTGATTGAAATGTAATCTGATCTGTCAGGCCTGTGAGAAACTCAACATTAAAAGCAGGTGCAGGTGTGCTTTATAGCTAGGTCTAAGAAATACCCAAAGTGAATGGCTATTTTTTTTTTGTCTAAGTCATTAAGGTCTTTAAATGATTGGTAAAAGTAAACATTGTCCCTCAATGTGGATCTGACATGGAGAGCATTCCTCCCTGCAGATCTGTGCTGGCTAGTTTTATGTCAACTTGACACACTCTAGAGCCACCAGAGAGGAGGGAATATCATCTGAGAAAAACCATCAGGCTGCAAAGCAAAAAAAAAAAAAATTTTCAGGTTTTTTTTTTTTTTTTTTTTTTTTGAGACAAAATTTCTCTGTATAGCTCTGGCTGTCCTGAAAATGCCTCTGTAGAACAGGCTGGCCTTGAATTTAGTATCTGCCTGCCTCTGCCTACCTGTAGGGCAAATCTTAATTAGTGATTGATAAAGGAGGGCCTAGCTTATGGTGGGTCGTTCCATCCCTGGACTGGTGGTCCTGGGTTTTATAAGAAAGCAGGCTGAGCAACTCAGTAAGCAGCACTCATCCGTGGCCTCTGCATCAGCCCCTGCCTTTAGGTTCCTGCCTTTTTGAGTTCCTGTCCTGACAGCCTTGGTTGATGAACAGCACGGTGGAAGTGTAAGCCAAATAAAAACCCTTTCCTCCTGAAGTTGATTGGCTCATAGTGTTTCATCACAGCAGTAGCAACCCTGAGAAAACATTCCTATGTATTTCTGTAATGAGAGGGAGAGTGGGTCACTTCCACATGCCTATGGACACTTACAACCAAGCCCACTCACCTGCTGATGAAGACCGTGAGAAGAGAAGCCTTGGAATGTGCAGGTTCCTCGGCTTATTGCTCTACAGCTAAAAGAGCAGGGCTTGCCTTCACATGAATGTGGCACTTCGGTTAATACCAATATTTCCATCCATTCATTCAACAGCTGTTTGTTGAACCTCTTTTCTGTACTGAGTTCTATGCCTTGTACTAGGGTGGGATGGAACATGAGTCACTTTCTTCCTGGTCTGTATTGTCTATGAAGAAGGAAGGCATTGATTGATAAACACCATAAAGATATGAATGTTCCTGAAATGTCAAACGTAATGGAAAAATGGCGTCCTTGGGTGCCTGTCAGGGTAACGAGGAAAAAACGTCTCCAGGGAAGCTGTAGTTCAATTTAATGGTCTGAAAGATGAGTATGATTACCCGAGAGATGAGCAGAGGAGTGAATATCCCTCAAAGCCATGTGTACAAGGGCGTGGTGCAAGCTGGCTGTGCTGGTACACAGCTGTGATGGCACACAGCATATGCTCAGCCCAGGGAGTGGCACTATTAGAGGGTGTGGTCTTGCTGGAGTAGGTGTGGCCTTGTTGGAGGAAGTGTATCACTGTGGGTGTGGGCTTTAAGACCCTCATCCTAGCTGTCTGGAAGCCAGTATTCTGCTAGCAGCCTTCAGATGAAGATGTAGAAGTCTCTGTTCCTCCAGCACCATGCCTTTCTGGATGCCACCATGTTCCCACCTTGATGCTAATGGACTGAGCCTCTGAACCTGTAAGTCAGCCCCAATTAAATGCTGTCCTTATAAGAGTTGCCTTGGTCATGGTGTCTGTTCACAACCGTAAAACACTAACTAAGACAACAGCCACAGTCCCAGTGCTCAGGAGTCCAAGGCAAGAGGATCGTGAGTTTAAAGCTAGCCTGGGGTACACAGTGTGACCTTGTCACACAAGCATACCAGATGGCAAGAACACACAGGAAACACAGCGTGGCAGGAGGAAGAGGGAAGCCTAAAAGTGAAGGTTAGACAGCAGTGACCTAGGCTGACGTGACAGCCATGTCAGAGCACAGAGCTGGACTTGTAATGGAAATGATGGAGTGATGGGGTCTGCTATCACAAACTCCAACAGGAAGAGATGAGAAACAGTTCTATAAGTAGCACTTCACAAAGAGGCTAACATGCCCCTCAACATGCCCACACCACCCTAGCCCACACCACTGCAGCCCACACCACCCCAGCTAACACCACCCCAGCTCACACAACCCCAGGTAACACCACCCCAGCCCACACCACCCCAGCTAACACCACCCCAGCCCACACCACCCTAGCCCACTCAGCTCTCACATCTGCACCTAGCTGACTTCCCTGGGAATGGGAGCAGAGGTAGTAAGCCACTCCAGATGTCCCCAACTGGCCCCTGGTTGGGCCCAGCCTTGGCACTTCTCTCCTTCTGGGCTCCTGGACTTTTTCTCATTATTGTCTCTCTCTGTGAATCAGTGTTCTCATTTCTCAGAGGCCACTGGGTCTCACCTTCTTCTCAAGGAGCCCCCTAGGTCAAACCTAACTCAGAACAAACAAATCCACAGTATATAGACTCCTTTTCACAAAATGAAGTACAATGCACCCTTCTAACACAGAGAATAAAGGTGTGCTCATCTGTCCTCCCGCCCCCGTCAGGTTGGAGATGAATGGAGGGTCTTTAAAACTCTGTTATTTGAAGCATGTGTTACATGTAGACATGAGATGTATCACGGCTCCTGTGCCTCCTGTGCCTATGGAGACTAGGAAACCCTGTGATACACAACAAAACAGAAACTTCAATGTCAAAAGGTAGGAGGAGGTGGGTGCCCTATTAAGGAAGACAGTGAATTTATCTACTGTTTTTAGCTTCCTTCCTGTTGCTGTGATAAATTACCTGATGAAAAGAGCCTTGAGGAGAAAGGCTTTATTTCAGCTCACAGTTCCAGGTATCCATCCGTCACTGCCAGAAGCCTGAGCAGCTGGTCTCATCACATCTACACTCAAGAGCAGAGGGGCCTGGGTTAAGGCATGCAGGTCAGTGCTTAACTCACTAACTCTATGCTTGCACAGATCAGAAACCAAACTCTGGGACTAGGACCTTCTACTTTTAGGGTGGTTCTTTCTACCTCAGTTAGCTCAGCTAAGAAAATCCCTCTCAGATGTGCCAGCATCTGCTACTGTTCATAGGGAATTTCTCCTAGAGACTGCCTTCCCAGGGGATTGATTCTAGACTGTGTTAAGTTGACAAAGCTAGCAGTCACACCCTCTCTTTGCCCTTTTTTTCCCTCCCAGACTTTCAATGATTTGAGTGATGCCCATACTAGCAAGAGCAGATCTTCTTTCCCCATCCTGATTCAAATCTATCTCTTCCGAAACAAGAGACAACCCCGTAGGTGCATCTGGAAATAGTTTGTCCATCTGTCTGGGCAGCCAGTAGCCCAAGAAAGTCGGCACACAAAACTAACCATCCTAGAGCATCAGCTGAGAGAAAATTGAAAGAAGCCCTGTGCATTCAGATGGAATAAATAACTGAGCATCACACAGCTCGGGGCAAGCTTGCGGCTATGTGCTGTGCTGGGAGCGGGAGAGATTTCTTTGGCACAAGTAGAAGATCGTGAATTTCATTTTGACTCCATTAAGCTTGAGTTTCCTCTGTAACATCGAAATAAATAAGTCAAGAAAGATAAGTGGATTTAAACTCGGTAGAAAGGCTGGGGTTTAGAAATGTCCAGGGACTCCCAGTATGAAGATGCTATTCCAGTGTGGTACAATCGGGAAGCCGGCCCACCATGAAACCTGTGCAGAAAGGAGACATTCCTTTGTGAGCCCTAACCATCGCCAACGCTGAGAAATCTGAGCTGGGGGAAGAATAAGCAGCAGTACCAGAAGGTGCTGCTTGTAGAAGAAAACCCCAAAGACCTTGAATCACGGCGGCCAAGAGTTAACATGACTCAAGAAGACAGCAACCACCAGAGAGAAGTGCCTCTGAGAGCACATGTCTGACAAGGATAAAAGCCACCCCCAGGATCAGAAAACACAGGGTCCCTGTAGTTTGTGGGAAGGTGACCTCAAGTGTGTGTGAGAGGCGTACATAGGTGTTAGAGCAGAGAGCAGGGAGCCTGCCCGTGACTGACTCTGCTACTAAAGATAAGGAGTTTGGGCTCTGAGAAACTCACCCATGCATACCCTTCCTCCCCTTCTTCCTTCTTCCCTTCCTCTTCCCCTTCCTCCTTCCCTTCCTCCCTGCCCCCTTCCTCTGAGATAAGATGTTTTAACCATCAGTGTACTAGGACATATGCAACAGCTAGATCTCTGGTAAAAGTCCCCATTTGTTTCTTTGTAGCCAGAATCAACTTGTCCAAGCACCATCTAGCTGCAGCTAAACTTCTCTCTTTGTGATGCGTTTTGACAGACATCCTTCAGTCAAGCCAAAGAATTACCGACACAGGACAAGAACCCAAACTAAAGAAGGGAGAGGGAGCAAGGGAAGAAGAGAGGAGGGGAGAGAAAACAGATGGGGTCAGACACAAAAGATAGGCTGGACTTGGGTGACTATAAAAGTAAACAACAGAAGTCAGATATACGGCTCAGTGGGTAAAGGCACTTGCCACCAAACCCGATGACCTGAGTCACATGCCCCAAGATAAGAACTGACTTTTGTCAAGTTGTCCTTTGAGCTACACATGTACATGTGCATGTATGAGTACATACAAGTTCTCTCTCTCTCTCTCTCTCTCTCTCTCTCTCTCTCTCTCTCTCATACACACACACACACACACACACACACACACACGTACAAACATTTAAAAAAATAAAAGAGAATAGATACAAATGTAGGTGCTCACATGATTCCCATTTGTCTTGTCTTTTTGTAAAGAAAAAGTTGAGGCTACAAGAAAAACACTAGTCTAATGTAAGCTTCCAGGGAATCATTTGAAATATCCTCTGTATAAATAGTGAGTCCTAGCCAGGCAATGATGGTACACACCTTTAATCGCAGCACTCAGGAAGAATAGGCAGGTGGATCTCTGTGAGTTTAAGGCCAACCTGGTCTCTAGAGTGAGTTCCAGGACAGCCAGAGCTACCCAGAAAAAAACCCTGTCTTGACAAAACAAAAGAGAGAGAAAAAAAAAAAAACAAAAAACAGTGAGCACTGTTCTGTTCCCAAGAGTAACACATTCTCCTATCAAGACTAAGCTGCACCAGAGCAGCATTTGTGACACTCCCACAGGCAGTCTCTGCATCTTCTCATAGCTCATTCTACGAATGATGAGGACCAAACCTTTATTCACTGGAACTTGAAACCACAATATGGCGATGAGTTAAACTAGCCTGCCACTCCCTACACATTTTCTAGTAGACTCAATGTGAGTTTCATGGTAAACAAAGACATGAAAATACCCTATAAGTCTCCAGTTGGGACTCCAGTGTCACATGTGATGGTTACCTGCATCCAGTATGCCTTCCAGCCTGACAGCTGATACCTCCTCCGGCAATCTCTTTTTCCCAAAATTCATCGTGGTCTCCAGATGGCACAGCTTAGCTTCTTTCAGCCTCCTGAGCAGAGCATATCTCTCCTACCCTGTCTCTGCTCATCACACACAGAACTGTTTCCATCATGCTCCTTACCTCTGTGACAGGCAGCAGGACAGGACCTGCTGGTGTCCTGAACATGTACGATACTGTGTCCTCCACCACTGGGCCACCGCCTGGGGGATGGACCATTGATGCTCCTCTGTATTTAAAAGGTTCTCTTGTTTCTATAGACTCTTTACTCTTTGGGGAGTCTCGTTCCTTTTATACTTGAAGTCCTACAGGAAAAAGGTCATACTCTTTTCAGAAAGAGTCTGTTGCCCAAAGCCTTTGTGCTCTTTGAGAGTACTCCATGTGAATCCCCGCTATGAGCACTCAATGTACTAACTGTGCTGTTTTGGCTTCTGTAGTTCTGCTTCTTGCTAACTGAGGTGTGTCACTACAGGGTGTATTTTTGGGTTAGTTTTGGGGTCTGGTGTGTGTGTGTGTGTGTGTGTGTGTGTGTGTGTGTATGTGTGTGTTGACACATGTATAACTTGGAGGAGTCAGTTCTCTCCCTCCACAGTGGCTCCCAGTAGTAACCTCAGGTCACTAGGCTTGGCTGCAAACTCCCTTCCCCGCTGAGCCATCATCTCTCTGGCCACACAAATCTCTATCACACACAACTCAGCCTTTCTAATTCTCACTGAGTTTTTTCCCTGATGTCACACACTGTGTGACATCTTTATTTTTAACTTGTTTTTCACAGTCCTCAGAATTTCTCCTAAATGTGACTCCAAAGAGGGACAGGGACAATATAGGAAAGATTAAGATGGTCCCTGCTGACATGTGGTGCTGGGCCTTATTGTCTCATGGGGCTGGCGTAGTGAATGGATGCTCTGATGTTTGGGAGAAGGGGAATTGTGCACATGGGAACTATAGTCATTATGCTAATTGAGGCAACCTCTTTGTTGTGAGCTTCCCAGAGCAGAAAACAGCTTGTGTCTGAGATCTACTGTAGAAGTTCTAAAAATGGGACCCCTAGGTGTGCCCCAGGGGTTGGTGGCAGAGGTAGCTGGGAGGTTACTCTGGGAACAAAGAAAATGTGCTGGAACCAAGTGTTTACAAGCACCAACATAAGGTATGAGGCCTTGAATCTCTTGAATAAAGAGGAAAGGAGAGAGGCTGGGAAGGGGAGAAAGGCAGAAAGCACTGGAGAGAAGCATCCTGTCTGGACAGTGATACATAAGATGGAATGATTAAAGGTCAGGACATGCAGCATCAGGTAGCCATGGGGCACACTGGACAGGCGTACACCTGCTGTGTCCAGATCACAAAAGCTGAGGAGTCTAAGGCCGAAACAATGCTGTGAAATGAAAACCTAGACCTCTTCCCTCTAGTAATCACACCAGGGAAGGAAATTGCTCCTGTTTTGCTTTTCTCTAAAGTGTATTTTTCTACTGCATTGGGTCAACGCTAAACAGGGAGGGTTACCCAAACCTGTCTCCTCCCGATCTAGAGCTCCACATTGTTAGTCTTTATTTCCTGGATGACACTTTCCTGTGTGTGGAAATGCCCTTCTTCAAACCTCATATTGCGTCTTTCTTCCTGGATGAAAGAACAACCCTCACTTGAGTGAATTCAGTGGCTCACTTCACCTTCGACTCTAGTCTACTCCCTTCTTCACTAGCTACAGGCCTGTAACAGACAGCCTGCGTCTCCCGTGCCTCCACATGACCCTTCAGCACTCACCCTGACCGCTCACTAAAATTGTTGTGGGACACTACCCATCTCCTCACCTGTCTTTCCCTGGACCTGCACCATTCCTGACCACTCTGAAACAGCCAGAGATGAGGTCTGAAAGCCCCAGGATGTTTTTCTCATGTCAGTGGTCCACTGGGACCAGAATTCTCCAACTATTCAACAACTGCATGTGAGACTGCTCTTGACCAGGTATCCTCAGCAGAATGCAACAAGCATTGGTTTACAAGATGGGCCTCAAGGCTTATGCCCGGAATGTGCTAGGTAGAGTTTGGCAGAACTTCTCAGAAATTGCAAATTATGCCATGTAGCCACCCCAGAATCAGACTCCGAGAACCTCTGCTCAAATAATCACTAGCTACCTCGGGCTGCATTTTAAAGAAGATATCTCACTGTATGGAGATCATGCCAGTACTTCTACAAGCCTGCCTATGTTGTATAACCTGGTGTGTGTGTGTGTGTGTGTGTGTGTGTGAAGAGACCTGTTAAGTATGAGCTGCACGAGTATACTCTATAGTAAAACTGTGTTTACAGAAAGAGTACTTCCTAAACCAATGGCAAGCATAACAGTGAGTACCATAGTCATTTGTGATCATTATAAAGTACTGTATGTTGTCTATCTCTGCATGCACCATCCCTTTACATGACAATCAATGGTTATACCAGCATCGGCATTAATCGGAGAGGGATAGCCTGTACCTCTTTGTTCTAGTGTCTGTGACATTACTAGGCAATAGGAATTCATTGCTCCACTTGAACCTATGGAAATGTTGCCATAGTATGAACTGTGTGGATGACCAAAGTCAGCATGAGGAGGACTGCAGCCGTCAGCTTAGGCTAAGAATTAAAATTACCTGGAACTGACAGAAGTGCTTTGGAAACTTCAACTGGGTAGAGTTTGGGAGAGGGTTCAGTGGTTAAAAGCGCTTGCTGCTCTTGCAGAGAATTCAGTTTCTGTTTCCAGGACCCACACTGAGTGGCTCACAACCATACAAAACTCCAGTTCCAGGGTATCTAATACTTTCTTCTGCCCTCTACCCCAGGCAATGCACTCACGTGGTGCACATACAGACAAGCAGGTACACACACACATAAAATAATTTTTAAAATAATTCAGATTTTACTCCAGAGAGATTACGTAAAACTCTGGGATGGGACCCATGCTGTCCCTGAGATTCTAACACGTGAAGTCAGTGTAGAGTGTCTACATTGGCCTCTTTCTTTGACCCAACTTCCCTGCAACTTCCAGGACAGACACTGTCCAAGCTCAGTCCTGTGATCTTGCAAGCTTGGAACTCTCTCCATCCATGTGCCTGCCCATAGAATGAGACCTAGCCAAGTGTAATGACCGTGGGGAAGAGACAAGAACAATTTCTCAAGACATTCAGGAGTCAAGCAGGGAGTCCACTTGGCGACTAGTTAAGTGCAGGGAGTAGAAAAGAAAGAAAATTCATTTATTCAGAAGTGACTAGAGAAACTCTATTTGCTGCCCCTCCCCAGTGTTGGAAGGAACACAGTCAACACTCAGCCTACAGCTCCTCACGAATGTCATGGTGGGACCCATGTCCACCATATGGGGAACAGTTTATGCATCTGTTCAGAGATCAGAAGGCATACCCACCCACACCCCCGATAGCTTGCCAAAAGAGTGATCAGACCTATTTGGAAATCAGACTTTTGTTTTTGTTTTGTATGCCTTGTATTTTGGAAAAGTTTCACTTCCTCTCTTTTCTTTCCTTATTCTCTTGACAATCCAAACTCAGGCTTGGCTATAACATTATAAGAGATGTGGTCAGAGCCTGCTCCAGACCCAGACACCCAACCTCAGTAGGCCAACTAAAGAGAAAAGTAAAAAGAGGTCCAGCGACCCTCCCATGTAGATCTTAGGAGTCCTGATAAGATTTCGGTTTAAACAGAGGGCAAGGGATATGCACAAAAAAGCAGTCTTGATCAAGGTCTGGTCCTACCCATCCTTTGGCCTACAACTGTCTTGACTCCAGTCTGTTTTGCAAGATGGTGCAGTAACTTATCAGTGTTGTATGGTATCTCTGTTCTGGAGTCAAGCTTCCCCTTTGGTGGGCATTAGGGTCCAGCCTTCTCTTTCCACAGCACAAGGCTCCAGCCCTGTGGAGTCTATTGTCTCAGTTGTCTGATACTCTGAGACTGCCATCACTCCTGCTGCATGCTTCCATTAATACTTACACTGTCTGTTGGCTTTCTCTCTACACATATTCACACACAAACAGCTTTGTCTTTTCCTGCAGGTTTTCTTTTCCTCTTTGCATACAAAGTAGTCCTTGTTCCAGGAACACTAGTTGGATCAATGTTAAAGCATTTATCCCTGTGATGCATTGCATTGTAACAACAAATAAAATATCGAAGCCATGAAAAAGGCACTTAATACGTTTTTGTTTTCTTGATTTTTTTTGTTGTTGTTTTGTTGGGTTTTTTTGTCACAGCAGTTACTGAAATGTGCAGAAAGCTTCAAGAATGATAAAGATTGTTCTTAAAGCTTAAAGTCAAACAGCAAATGCAATGTGAGGTAAGAATCGCTCTCATTAACAGCAGATGGAAGCAGAGTCCATCCCCACATGCAGCTTTGTGCTGCTCGGAAGACACTAGCTAATGCAACACCAAATAATAAGCAAGGTGAGTGGAGTAAGTAGAGGGGAAAGAAACAATCTGTCTTTATTTACACATTACAAAACCATATGCCTAGAATTCCCAAGAGAAGATAATCACAGTTTTAAAACTATTAAAACTAAAAAGCAAATTTGATTTTTTTT
>JANHMN010000002.1:56565810-56595649 GCA_030674055.1 Rhabdomys pumilio
CTCTCTCTCTCTCTTGTTCTCTCTCTCTCTCTCTCTCTCTCTCTCTCACACACACACACACACACACACACACACACATTTAATAAGCTCATGAATCATTATTGAATTAGCAGGCCATTTAGAATTTTAAAAGAAAGCTAAACAGTTCTATTAGAATGAATGGGGCAGGAGAGAGTGCTCAGCTGTTAAAAGGACATTTTGCTTTAGAGAGGACCTGAGTTCAGTTCCCAGCACTGACCCCAGGCAGCCTACAGCTGCCAGTAACTCCAGCTCAAGAGGGTGTGACAGCTTCTTCCAGCCTCCTCTGTCACTCACACTCCACACACTTGTGCTACACGCACACAGAGAAACATACACTTCAAAAAATGAAATGAAAATTCCTGATAATGCTTAATCACATTAAAACTAAAATGTCAAGGCATCAACAAAATGTTGTGTATAAAATAAACCATAAAATAATCTCTAAATAAACAGATGGGAAAAAAACGCAATAGCATAAAAGTCAATCTTTTCCTTATAAATTGAAGGTTTAGAAAATTCATAAGGAATCATAAAGAAAGATGGACAGTGTGACTTTAAATGGTATGAGGACATGTAAGGAGTACTAACACAGTACAGAAAGAACGTAAGATGGAGATTACATATGAACTTGTACAATCAAAATAGTGGGGTCTTGTACAAAAATGTTCATTGAAGTCAGTAGAAGACCCTGGAAACAGATGTAAATAGATACAGCAACTTAATATATGATAAAGGTGCCATTTAAATTCAGTCATGAAAGAACAGTTTATTTTATAAATGAGAGTGGAATAATTGGCTATTCATTTGGAATAAAACAACATTAGCCCTTTACTTCAGACCATGTATAAAAATAAACCACACGGATTAAGGATCTAATATGAAAACTAAAGCAATAGAGATTTTTGAGGGAAATTTTAGGAGACTATTTATGTTACCATTGGGTGGGAAGGTCACTCTAAGCAAGAAATGAACACAAAGTTATTTTTTTAATGTTTCAAAAATTTTAATTCTCTAAATGGCAAAGAGATCATCAATAGATTCAGGAGTATGTGACAGGCTGGAAAAACATTTGCTAACAGTGCTGAAAGTAATCGGTGGATGTCTCTACCATACAGAGAAAGATGAAGGAATTGTCTCAAAATCAAATAAACAACAGACAACTGGGCATGCCCTAATCAAGATGAAGTTGAATCCAATGAAAATGCAAAAAGCCAGTAATTGTAAGTCAAGAAGGTCACTTTTATTGGGGAACAAATAAGTAGAATCACATAAGAAACAAGCTTTCCTCCACCCTGGACTAGAGGAAATAAAGAAAGGGGACCATGACCATGACAACCAGGATGTAGCCCTAGGTCTCAGCCAATATTCGAAACGTTTTATATACAGCGTCCCACTGAATCCCATCATGGCAATATTGGGTTCTTCATGTGTAGAACAGAAAACTATATGTACACATAAAGAATACTTATGTAAGTTCTCTGAAGTTTACTATTCTATTCTGGGTTTCTTCCTTTAAAAACTGCTTAGCCACAGGACACAGAGACAGGCACATGCATCTAATACCACCATTGTCTAGGCAAAAGGACCAGGAGAACTCAAGCCCAGACTCATACACACAGTGAGCTTGAGGATAGCCGGGGCTATGTGTTGTATGTCTTAGAACAAAACAAGCAAAAAAGAAAATGCTGATCAGAACAAGGCAGACCGATTGCATAATGCACAGTGATGTAGATGTGCTTATGAAATAATAGATTATGATGGCTTTCTGAATAATGTACAGATGTAGGTCTCATTTTTGAAAAAAAGAGAGACAGAAGAAAACAAAGAGGGAGAAGGGAAGGTGCATGCCATATGTGTGTGCATGGTGGGCATGTGTGCTTCTGCGTGCAGAAAGATGGCGGAACCACATCTAACTAGAGATAGGAGTAAGCTGAGCAGAGGGTAACAAACCCACAAGGAAAGCTTCATAGTTCTGTATTCCTATTCATCCTATTCCCTCCAGAAAATGTTGTCAGAGTCTAGGCACAATTCAGCAAACTAAAATAAAACAATCTTGTGATTATGAACTTCTGTGTCCGGGATAAACCCGAAGCCTTCCAAACTTCATTGCACCTCATGCTTGAAGGATGCTCGTTCAGCATTTGACTCCCACTTATTAAAAGAATAAATCTCTCAATTCCATCTATGAAACCTCTTGGGAGGAAGATAAAACCGATTATGTTGTCTTCATATGGGGAGAGGAGGGTAAATAATGACCGTTCTCACCCAGGGCAACAACGCAGATGAATGAAAGGGAAGGTTCTCCATGGGAAAATATCTGAGTATCAGAGAGGTTTACTAGAGAGAAGTCAAATTCTGCAAGTTTCACATGTCCGTGCAGTCACTCATTCGGCATGCATGGGCTGTGATTTACTTTATGTTTGGCATACACTGTCACCTGTCTCTGTGCTCTGTAAGTACTTGCTAGGGGCTATGGATTAGGTATAACGTCCTTCTTCAACACAATTACAAAACTGTTCAAGACTTCTGGAGACATATTCAGTTCCAGTATCAAATAAAACTGTGCCCCCCCCCCTTAAAACCTAGGAGGAAAAGAATGAATAAAACCTTAAACTTTTCATCTATTGTTTGCTAAGTTGTTAGCACTGCTTGCCAGCTCCCTCTCCTGGGCACAGGCTGTGATTGCATGACCCTGCCCACTGTGGGGTTAAATGCAGGACATGATTCATCTAATGAAATCTGATTAGAATTTTGAAAGACCCAGGAACGGAGTTTACCGCCTCCCTTTTTCATGATAAGGTTGCACATGAAGAAACAATTTCATTAGTACTCGTGTAATTAGTAACTAATTCTCAGTTCTAGGCTGAGTAGCAGAACAGGTGTGGACAAACACACCTGCTGTCAGCCACTAAATCTGAGTATTGCTTGTGGCCACAGCCTAACTTAGCTAATGAACTCCTTAAATGGTTAGTTTCAACCATACCACACTGTGAAGTCTAGTGCCTTGACACTGAGGACTGCTTCTTCACTGTGGTGTTGTCTTTGCTCTTTGGAATAAGAACCATTTTAGCCGTTGTTTTCCAAAGTATGCACTGAATGGGTGGCTGAGCACACAGTAGTAATTGGGTATTGGTTTCTTGACTCAACAACAACAAAATCAAAGCAGGGCCCTCATCCATGGCAAGGAAGGCGAGGTAACAGGGTCTTAAAGCAGCTGGTCTGGTCACATTGCACCCACAATCAGAAGACAGACAGCCATGAATGGCTATGCTCAGTTTTCTTTTTATATCATCTCCTTTTTATATCATCCTGGACCCAGGGAATGGTACCACTCACTTTTGGTGTGGGTCTTCATACCTCAGCTAACCTAATCAACAAAATTCCCTTTCGACATTCCCTGAGATCAAATAACTCCACCTCAGAGGTAAGCCAGAGGCTTGTCTCCTAGGTGACTGTAGATCCTATCAAGATGACTGTTAACACTGTCACAGAAGGTATGGTGGCAGGAACAGAAAGTGGCTGGTCACACTGCATCCATGCCCAGGAAGGAGAGATCTCAACTCAGGTCATAGGACCACATACATGTTTAGGGTGGGTCTTCTCACCTCAATTACAACACAGTACAGATCCCCCTTCACAGACAGGCCCAGAGGGTTGATTGCTAGGTCATTTTAGATCCTGTCCATTTTGACTATTCCAACTCCACCCCTTAATACCCAAACTCTTTTAACCTTAACCTTTCACTCCTTGTCCGCCTAGGCTCATGGTCACCTCAGAGTGAAGAATACATTTAATCCAACTTGAAAAGTCCCCTTAGTGTTTATCAGTTCCAACACTGTGTGAAAGTCCAAAGTTGATGCTTCATCTGAGAATCAAGGCCACCTCTTAACTGTGAGCTCCTATAGCATCAAATGAGTTATATACCGCCAGTATATAGTACCACAGAACAAACAACTCCATTTAATTAAGGAGAAACTGGGTATATAGCACCACCTGACAGGGCCAGAGCCAGACCAAAGTCATCAGGCCAAACACCAAATCCCGAGGCCCCATGTCCAGTACCTGAAACTTGTGATGGAATTCTCTCTACTCCAAAGGACTTGGGTGGCTCTACCCTCCAGCTCTACTGCTGGAAGCTCACACAGCCTCTCTCTGGGGCCAGCTCCATCCCATGCCTGCATCTTTCTTTGGCATCTCCATGTCCCATGGTCTCTGCAACTTACGTTTCACTCTCACAGCTTTATGCAGTGGCCTTTCAGTACCTTCTTGCAGGGACATCAACTCTGCCACAAACTCCCCTGCCTCAGTAGCCCTCTGGACCTGTGGTACAAGAGGCCATGACCTCCTCAACCTAGTATTTTCCATGCCCTCAGCATAGTATGAAGAACGCTGCCAAGCTCCGAGGCCAGCTCCAACTCTTTTGGACCACAGTTGCATCGGTGGCCTGCCCATGGGGAAATACCTTTCTATAGAGTTGCTCTTGAGCCAGGGACCCCTTCAGAGCTATTTTCAGTCTCTTCTTTCTCCTTTTGAGTGAATTTATGTTTTCCCAAGGTAGAGCCTTGCTTTCAGGCCACCTTTCCTATTATCTGGTGAGGGACTCTAGCTTCCTTTTAACAGCCTTGACCTCCTTAACAGTTACAGGTACCTGTCATCTGCACTCTTCCTGTTTGAAAGCTTAAACTTCCTCATATGCACTTTCTCACCGAACTTCACATCCTCCTTATCTTTCTGTTTCACACTTGGCTTTTGCTTTAGGCGGACAGAGCACATGGAGCAGAAGGGGGAGAGGGCAGGAAGGGCTGCCAGTCTCTCCTGTCTTGACATCTCCTCTGCCAGACAAAGAAGTCCATTTCTTTGAGCTTTGACCGAGGCTCTCAGGACACAGTAGAATGCAGCCAGGTTATTTGGAAGACCATCACATGAGCTGGAGTCTTGCTTCTCTCCAAAACATCAGTAGCCCAGCCTTCACTGTTTGCATTTCTCCCAGAATTTTGTCTTCTATGTTCCCACCAGAATAGCCCATTAAGGTATGCTTATAACACCCAGGAGCTTTTCTAGGCTGAAATTTCAAACTTCCACACTCTTCTTACAAACCAGCTCCAAAGACCTAAGATAAGACCCACACATTCAGGTTTATCACAGAATAGTCCTGAGTCTTGTACCAATTTTCTGTATGAATTCTTGTTCCATTGTAGCAACAAATACCACATAGAAACAACTGTGGTGTTTTGAATAAGAATGGCCCTCATAGGTTTATATGTTGTGATGGTTGGTCCCAGTTGAAGGAAGAGTTTGGGAAGGATTAGGGGGTGTGGCTATGTTGGAGGTCAGTGATGGTGGACTTTGAAGTTTCAAAAGACTCATGCCAGACTCAGTGTCCCTGCTCTGCCTCCTAATTGTGGATCAAGGCATACGCTGTCAACTATTTTCGCTGCCAAACCTTTGTTCAACATCATAGACTCTAACCCTCTGAAACCATAAGTCCAATTAAACACTGTTTTATAAATTGCCTTGGTCCTAGTGTTTTATCCAAGCAATAAAAGGAAACAAAGACAGCAAGTTGAAGAATGAAGGTTTTAATTTAGCTCAGAGTTCCAAAAGATACCATCATGATGGTGAAGGTATGACAGCAAGAATATGAAATCGCTGGTTACATTGTATCCATAACCAAGAATCGGGGAGCAATGGAAGCTTTTGTTCAGCTTACTTTCTGCTTTTTCACTTCTGGGATCCCAGGGCATGGAATAGTAACACCTCCAATTAGTGTGGATCTTCCCATCTTAGTTAACTTAATCTTGCTAAGCCCACATAAACATACCAAAACCTTTGATTCTATACCCAACAATATTTCACTTTCACAGCCTTATGAAATGACCTACCCAGGACCTCCTTTCAGAAACTCCACCCTTGCTGTATATTTCTTGGGCTCAATATGTTTCTGAAACCATGGTACAAGATTCCATGATCTCCGAAATCCTGTTTCCTCTGTGGCATTCTCAGTATCAAGATCAACTATCACAGGTAAGAAGGTCACTAGGCTAACTACTGCCCTGCTGAGGTCATCCGACCAAGTCAGTACCACTTTGAATTACTTCATTAGATATTTTCAAGTATTTAGATTTTAATTTCTCAGATTTTGATCTCCTGAAAATTCCAAGCGTTATATTGTGTGTTTCATAATAAAGCACTTATTATTTCTTAATATAGCAATTATTACAATAATTCTAGCATGCAGAAAACAGAGGCAAAAGCTAGTTTAAAGCCATCCTAGTCTATAAAGTGAGTTTAGGGTCAGCCAAAGCTACATAGCGAGGCCTTGTCTCATAAGCCAAAGCATCAATGAGAAACTGAGCAGAGTCTTGGAAATGTTTTGCTACATGTGTGTTAGGTTAGAACCAGGCTCTGGAGGATGAGCTGTGGTCATCTTTTTCTAACTCTGCTTTCAGGAGAGTTCAAGTTAGCTTGATTTCAACCACAGTGGAAGCATTTATTTACACCACATGAATTATCAAGTGTTACACATCAGATTGGGGTTTCCCTTAGAGAGTGTCAGTTGTCACTGACAGTAACAAGCATACTCGCTACTGATTCTGTATATTCTATAGAGTCATCATCTAGTTTCTAAACTAAAGAGGCTCTACAATGATTCTTCTTGCAATGGGAAAAAATCACTTTGTTCTTTCTTTCATGTCCCTGTGACTTATCAGTCATTGGCTAACTTGGCTAAGATGGTAATCTTAGGTGTCACCTCATCTCAAGTCTATTATGAAGAAAATATACTAAGTACCTATTATATATCAGGAACTAAGAACACAGTTATCAACAAGAGCAAAGCTCTTCCTGTCCTGTGAAAAAGTCATTTTGAAGGTCTAGAATATCAGAAGCACCTATAAACCACACAGAAATACCTTAGGATCACCTCAGTCGATTGACATTCTTGTTGAGCTCAGTCTGCTCAGGGGCTTTGTGGAGTTCATAATACTTCCTTTTAGGACCATCCCTGCCTAGCACTATGTAACTGCCATAACACCATCTATCAAGGTTCCTATTTCCCCTGCCCCAGTGTGACAAGGCTGGGGATAAAAGGCACAGCCCACTCCCCAGGATACAGAGACCGTTCAAAAATGAGCATATGACTCAAGCACAGCCAAACCAAATGAGTATTATAGGGACCCTGGACCTTTCAAACCCTCAAAATGAGGTTTGAAAGGTTATCTGTCCTTCTGAGAGCATGAGATAGAAAAGCTGCATAAACAAAGAGAAGCCTTATTGTGTGGAGATACTTTGCAAGAAATCGAAGTCAACAAAGATGAAAGCTGATCTGATCAAAGAGGAATCAGGACGTGAACATAATGATATTGTTTATTTGAATTCCACACCCACTCCTGTCTGAAACCAGACTAAGGCAGGCAATTGTGCTTTCATGAGCCCTCAATTCCTTTTGGCTTAAACTAACTACAACTGGATTTCTTTAAGATTCAATAGAGTCCTCGTTAATAGGTCATTGTTCCTAGGGAAAGATTTAGGAGCAGCGTGCTGTCCACAGTGACATTCAGGCATAGGTGTCTAAGTGGAAGTTCTAAGAGAAAGCTTGATAAGACAGAATCTAAGACACCAAATAACAGAGCCTGTAGGAGCAGAGGAATCCCAGGGGTCCATAGAAACAAACTGCCTCTTCAGCTAGCTTCCTTCACATTTGGAATAACAGGGAAGAGAGAAGGGGATCAAAAGGAAGAGAGATGAGGATAGAGAGGGCGAGGGAACAACCATCCAGAAAAAGCAAAGCAAGGAGGCATATCTTAAAAGCCAGAGTACCCAACCAAATCGCCCCAAGCTCCTGCGTTATCCTCTTCTTGATGATCCACAGTGGAAGCGATGAGGGTAGCTCACCTGCTCTTGAAGACTTAAGGTTGCCAACTTTAGCTCTTCCTACCCTGCAAGTCTCTATTCCCCAGACATTTCTCCCCTTGACTGATTTTCTCCAGTATGGGGAAACTTGAGATGTAAATATATGCATGAGTGACTTACCAATGTCTCTAGCTAAGTAGTGATCGTTTTCTTTATCCATATCCAGCTTTTTGGACATTTGGTGATAATCCATGAATTTAATGGTGGAATTGGGATATGACCCCATTTAAGGGGTATGAGAAGTTGAGAATCGGGCATTAGCTATGTTTGAGTAGGAAGGGGAAAAGAAGGACCAACAAGCTAAAAATTGAATATCCTGGCTTACCTCCTGCTACTGCAATAAAACACTGTCCAAAAGCAATTTGGGAAAGAAAGGGTGTATTATGCCTTACATATTAGAGCCCATCATCAAGGGAAACCAGGGCAGAAACTCAAACAGAAGCCTGAACAGTAGCTGATGGAGATGATAAAGAAATGCTTCTTACTGGCTTGCTCTCCATGGCTTGATTATCTTGCTTTCTTATAGAACCCAGGTCCACTCACTGAGGGAGGGTTGCAGCATCCACTGAGGTCCTCCCACATCAATTGTTCCACAGATATTCCCATAACCATTATAATAGACGAGATCCAGCAATCAATATCCCCTCTTCCCACATGACTCTGGTTTATGTCAAGTTGAAAACAAAATTAACTATAAGATTTCCTTCTACACATTTGAAAGAAAGCCCAGCCTTCTTTGATTAGAACAGAGAGGGAAGCAAAGAGAACTTTTAAGTTATTCCTGCCCCTGCCTTTAAATACCTAGACTGTGACTTCTCTGGAGATTCAAAAGTCAGTCCATAAGCCAAGCCACTATAAGTCCTGCATCAGTACATAATATATCAATGCATAAATAGATGATCAATCTAATTTATGTTGACTTTCCTTCACATAGTTTCATACGATAACAAGCAAGATTTGATTGTAATTGTTTCATCTTTTCTGAACTCGGTCTCTAGAAGGAGGATCTTTCTTTGCAGTCTCCCTTCCTTCCCTCCACCCCTTATTACTGGCTATAGATGCACTTGCAGTGCACACAGGAAATTTCTCTTGAAAGTGAGATTATTTCTATGAGTCTCAAAGGATATGGTATGCGTTTCATAGTGCACTTTACCTATAGCACAATTTGTGGGTTGTTGTTGTTGTTTTAGTCAGAAGTTCTGATGTCAAACAACTGCCCCAAGTTGGGAGAGTGTACCCAGAATTCCATTCAGACTTTGCAGACAGATCGTGAGGGAGATAAGCTAGTGCACTCTGCCCAGAGGTATGTTCAGATCAGTGAACACCAAAGAGGAAACTGAGAAACTGAGACTATCAGAACTGCTGAGAAGTGCTGATGAATGTGATTTATCCCAGCTTGGTGTGACTGAACAGGAACTGGCTTGGGACACAGGAGACTTATCCTGCAGTCCTGTGTGTTACTGACAGATCTGGCAATGCTGAAAAAAAAATTAACTTCAGCAGAAAACTAACAATGCAGTGTGTGTGTGTGTGTATGTGTGTGTGTGTGTGTGTGTGTGTGTGTGTGTCTGTCTGTCTGTCTGTCTGTCTGTCCGTGTCTCTGTGTGTCTATATCTCTGTGTGTGCAAATTTTGCCTAGTAATGCATCTTTGAGGCAGGCACACTTGCACCCCGAGCAATGTGGGAGACCACTAAGAGAAGCCATACATAGCCTCTCTGTCTTTTTGTCCATGTATTCAAACGGAGCACAATTTTCCTGTCTAATTTGATTAAGTTGATTTTAAGCAGACTGTGATTTAGAGGAAGAAAAGAAAAACAAGTATTTCTAGCAGTTTCAGGCCATTTATCTTGATTAAAAGACAGTCTTTATATCCAAACAAATCCGTCTTATTTAAACCTGAATGAAGAAAAAGGCTTTCATCGTAAGTAATGGATGATCAAGACTTTTAAAGTCCTTCATGAAATCTGGGTGGAACACTGGTCTATAAATAGGCCTATTTTGTGTTAAAAACAAATCAAAACCAAGAAATAAGACACTCAGACCCTACAGACCCTAACTGTTCTCTCTTTCCCATCTCTAAAGACACAACAAAGCTCATCACTTTCCCTACATCTCTTCCTTCATCCTCTACCCTGCCTGCAATCAGGCTGCATCTCAACCGTCATCATCCCCAAACTGCGTCTTTCTGAGTCAACAATTCCTTCCTCATCACCAAAGCCAGCCCCCAAGGGTCTTAATCTTCACTGTTTATGAGAAGCCCTGTCATTCTGTATCGTCCTCTCTTCTCTAGGCTCCTGAAACATTAATCTTTTTAGGTTTTATACTCTCAAAACATAATCTAACTACTTGTCACATGTCAAGAGCTCTGCTAATGATTTTACATACATCCTTATTTAAGCACGACAGCCTCCTTATGCCTATGTTACAACTGCCCTTCCATAGAGGAAAGGACACCTGGAGAAGCTTGCAGAGAAATATGGTCTCCATTCTGTTTCTTTAGGAGAGAAGAGCCAGTCCTGACTTACTCCAGCAGATGATAATCTTTAAGATTCAGAGATTTTTCTATTTAAACAACAATAGCAATAACAAAAAAAAAAATCCATTAAAACCGGAAATAAAATTGTTGCAATTTTTTTTTTTGGTGTCAGATATCAGGTAAATTTTTCCTTAGGAAATTACAAAATAAGCCAACAATAAAATTACCATTGTTATTCCTGTTTGACACGTAAGAAAGCTATTATTCAAAACGATTGGATACCTTGTATCAAAGAAGCATTCTTTAATGGTAAATAGGGACCATCACAGAAAACCACAACACAATCAACAGACCATGGGAATCTCAGTCCAACAGATATGGTCACATCACAGCTCCCGTATATGGCTCAGGGAACATTGCAGAGGAGAGGGCACAAAGATTGAGACCTAGGAAACCAGGAAACTTGTTATGAAGCAGTCTCTTCTATACATGGCTGCATAAACAAGACTGGAACAACAGCAACAGCAACAGCACACAGATGCGGAAGGGGGAAATTTCCATGGGGTCCCACCCCTACACAGAGAACTATAAGCACCTAAGAACTCTTGGAAGAAGAAAAATTAGCCTCTCCCAGGGATGAGGTCCTTATTCATTGTCCAACGCAGAGGGGTCAGCCCCTAACAATAAAAATGGAATTAGCATGTTGTAGTTATATACATTTGTGCATACATTCATATCTTTCTCTCTATAGATATATACCAATAATAATCAAAGAAAAAGGGCATATCAACTTGAGGAGGGTTGGGAGGGATTGAGCAGGAAACCCATGAGAAAGGTTGGGAAGGGGTTGGAGGGGAGGAAAGGGAGATAAGAAAGCGATGTCATTCTATTTCAATTTAAAAAAAATGTGGGGAGAGGGATTTAAGACGAGTTTTCTTTGCTGCCACCACCTAGCAAAATAAAATAAGTTTAATAAAACTTTTAAAAGAAAAGAGAGGCTGCTCAAATCACAGAATTCTTTATTTTGAGGGGAGAGGGTTTCTTTGTTTGTTTGCTTGCTTTTATCATCTGTTTGCTTTGCCTTTTATGTAGCCAAGGCTATCCTGGAACTCTTGTATTCTGGGATTACTGACAGGCACCACCAAGGTCAGCCATGGAATTCCCTTCTTCACACACACACACATACACACATACACACACACACACACACACACACACACAGAGAGAGAGAGAGAGAGAGAGAGAGAGAGAGAGAGAGAGAGAGACAGAGACAGAGACAGAGAGACAGAGAGACAGAGAGACAGAGACAGACAGAAAGACACACAGAGACACACAGAGAGAGTCATCTTTTCCCTCCTTTTCTCTCAGAGTATTTTATTTAGGAAGGACCTAAACCATGCACACAGATGGCTTCATCCCTACACTTCTAACTCCAAGTTTGCATCACTTGCCTCTTTTTGGTTCCATACCATTTATCTTAGTGAGTTTCTGCTTCCATATTCTAAAGGAAAAGATAATGAGTGTAGCTGTCTGTCTGTCTTCTGAGGCACAGCTCATCTTCCTCCTCCCTCTGTCCTCATTGCTGCCACCACCAGTATAGAGTGTGACAGTCATTTTAATTCTGAACCATCTCCTTCTTGATCCTCCTCAATGTTGCCCTGGTTCTTTCCTCTCCAGCAGCACATGCTCACATTTGTCCCCTCCTCCTGACTCACTTCCTTCTGTATTTGAGGCAGCATCTCTCTTTGTAGCCACCAGGGCCTGGAACTCACAATGTAAACTAGAGTTACCTTAAACTCAAGAGATATACTCACCACTACTTCTCAAGGGCTGGGATCAAAGGTATATATCACCACCACACCTAGCTCATGTCTATCAATAGTTTCTTCCTTCCTTCCTTCCTTCCTTCCTTCCTTCCTTCCTTCCTTCCTTCCTCCCTTCCTTTCTGTTTGCTTGCTTTGAGATATAAACTTGCTTTGTAGACCAACCTAGCCTCAAACTTGCAATGGTCCTCCTTCTTCTTCTGCCTTCTGTGTAATGAGCCTGCACTAGCGCTCCCTACCTTTTCCTGCCAAGATTCCCCAAGCTGCCTCTTAACTGGTCTCCCTGTGTTCCCCACTGCGTGTCTGACGGTCACACCCATGTGTTATCACCTTGTGCCTAGGACTCTGAAGCGACATAGCTGCTTGATTTTCAGTTCCAGCTTGTCCACTCTTCATTGACCAGTCACTCTGGGTCTGTGCAAAACTGACCCTTTTTCCAACCTAGAGAATATCCCAGAGAGTGGTCCTTTGAGCCACAGAAGCCTTTTCCTGATCTAAGAGTCCCCAAATGCCATCTGTGCTGAAGAATCTCACCTCAGTCATCCATTGGTCCATGGGAAGACAGAACACAGAAATTCCACCCAACTGCACTGGCAGTGGCAATTTCTCAGTGTATAACTAATGTTAGGGACAAGCCATATCCATTAGAACCAGTTTTCTTCCCTGATTACAAGAGAACCCCTCACTATGTCAGAAAAATCTGCAGAACTAAGGTCTTTCCTAAGTACTAACCATGAGGCAAGCATTCGTGAGCTTCACTTGGACTCAGGAAGGGATTCATTTCACCCAACAACCCCAACTTCCAAACCCCAGAGGACCCAGTTAGTGGGTAAGGTAGCAAAAGAACAAAATGGAACAGCCACCCCAGTACACACACAGTATACAGAGCATGTTCACAAGCCCCTCCTCTTAGTTTTAGCACATTTACTCATCAGAAGTGTACCTATGTCCTTGGCTTCATCCATTTACTTTCAGTCTCTCATATTTTACAGTCACAAATACAACGCAAGGCAAGGTTTGACAAGAATGTAAGACTTGACTGTATTTCTCTTTGGGGAGCAGCAGAAGAAAATGCTAGAATGTCCCAGAAGCGATCAGAAACATTGTTACATGAAGAATCCTTAATCTATGATGAATGAGAAACCCTTAACCTCTTTAACATCCCAATTCAGAAACTGGTAATTGTAGTGTCTCGGATTCGTCCTCCATGGACAGGTGGTTGAATGGACTCTGCGGCTTCCTACTGCGAGAGTAAGAAGACATCCTTCTACACATTGCCAGTCCGGGAAAAACATCTATCCTCAAAATCTGAAGTGTTAGCAAGCGTGGGGGTCACAGCCTGTGCCTCAAGTCAGCTCCAGTCACCCATCCTCAATAAATAAAGCCAATAAAAAGAGCCAAATTAAAGGTGGGAGGCAGAACATGGAGATTTATTCAATGTGGTCACATTGGGAAGAGGGACAAAAAGATACAGAGGGAACCCCCCCCCCAGCCCATCTTAGTCTTCAGGGCTCTGAAGTAAGATTAAAGCCTGAAGAGAGCCAAGAATGTATACATCTAAGCTGTCCATATCCAGGTGTGGTCCTGAGCATCACTGACTAGGCCGTCATTGTCTGGACCCAAGTCTCATCCTCTAAGGTGGCAGTCTGATGGTGTTACCTACAGTCACTTTCTGGAAGACAAGTGCCTCCTGTGGGTGGTGCCTTTTCTTTCTCCCAGCATGAGGAGACATTTCCTAGGGAAATCTTCATTTCTTTGGTGTCTGTTGTTTTAATAGCCTGACAGCCAGATTGAAAGATACAGGTGTCTCTTCGCAGTATCTTCATTTCTGCCAGGCCTGTTACAGATATGGCCTGTTACAGATATGGCCTGTTACAGATATGGCCTGTTACAGATATGGCCTGTTACAGATATGGGTTTCTAACAACTTCATTTTCCTTCTGCATGACTGTAAAGTAGGGAAATAGAAAATCAAACGACCGTAAGTCAGGGCCATCTGTACCTTGCACATTTGAAAGGAGTAAAACGAGGATGTGCAATGGACCCAGCTGTCCTCCATCCAACTGGCACCATTGCCAGCTGAGTTCTAAGTTCCAGGGCTGTCCACCCAGGTCTCCATTTGATCCTCTTAGAAGATCCCACAGGCAATGCTCACCCAGACTGAGACTGCAAAGAAAGCAATGTCTTCCCTCACAAAGGAAGAACAACAGTTGGTTCCTGCCCAGCTGGTGCTCAGTGGCCCCCACAGAAAGACCACAGTGAGAATAAATGGTCCAAATGTTAGTGAGAGCTGCTGTCCCAGGTAGTGGAAACACCTTCGAACCCTCAGAGCTCTCAAGAATCCAAGAAAGCCTTCCTCAGTGCCCCCGGAAAGCCAGGAGGGCAATGTGAACTGAGTCCGCAGACGTTTGCCCTGGATTCCTATCTAGAGTCTAGGCAGATTTGAACAGACAGCTGCTATTCCTGTTCTTAATATGCTGTTGGGAGGGATCCATGGGGCTGCCTCGGGCTGGCTCAGTCAACAGTCACTCTGATGAGAAATGCAGCAGTCAAAGGCACAGACGGGAGAAGCCAAATACCTGTCAGACTTTTTCACACTCCAACGCTGCCAGAAGGCCTATAAAAATGTCATTGTCTCTCAGCTGCCGGTGATTATATTACCCTTTAGGTTGGCTGTTGGTAATAAAAAAAAAAAAAAAGCAAATATCATTTTTTTGCACTGCTCTGGCCTTCCCCTGGCCTTTTTCAAACAATAATAGACTAAATATGAAGAGACAGAAGCCATTACTTGGCTCTTTAACTAGTGCCAAGGAAAATGAATAATTAAGGAAACATTACTTGGAAGAAATGTACACAGTTGCTTTTAAGTTAGAACCAAATAAGAGCGCTTTAAAAATACACCATTTCCCCTTTTCTTAACATGGCATTCCTACAGTGGCCTCATATATTATCGTTGCTACTGTTTAGATCTTACCAAAGGGGAAAAAGGCTTTTAGTTTCCATTATCCTATTAAAAGTCCCAAATCAAACAGAAACACGGAGGAGAGGATGGGGGGAGAGGCATGGAAGGGGTGTTCTGTTTGTACAGCTTCCTTCAAATCTTGCCTAGCAGCCAATATTTAATCTTGTTCACCTGGGGCAGCCATTTCAAACACCATTTTCTTACTCCCCTTGAACATCGACCTCAGTTGTGGGAAGTCTAGCTTACTGTGGAATGTGTGCTCCGCTCTGTCTTTTTAAGTTACTAAAAATAAGCACACTTAGGTCACCCTATGCAAGCATCTGCAGTCAAATGCATGCTGGGTAAAGCCAGTTCTTGCTCACTTGGGCTCCTTGTGTTCTGGCCTTGCCCTTCCGATGCCTGCATCACTCTTCCTTTCCTGTTTGGTTTTCAGCATCCCTTACGCAAAGAGAATTAAACTGAGCTTGCAATTATCCCCAGTGGAATGCCCCATACACAGCTGTCACCCAGGTAATGATCTAGATATACCAGAGGGTACCCGATAGGGAGGACACAAGAGGAACGCTAGAGATTAGAGTAACTGCCCAGCCTGTGGCCGTGTGAGCACACTTTTGAGGTTTCTGATGTGGCCGATCCTTGTGGCTTTCAAAATCAGAGACTCCCTAAAGTCTGCAGGAGTCTCGGTGTGCAATTGTCTGTTCAGGTGACACTACAGTCAGAAAGACAATCTGAATCCTGCTATGGACATACTTCACAATTGCAATTGCGTTTTGAGCAAAGTTCATTAAGCATGTGATTACACTGAAGTGCAGCACTATGCTGGGGCCCTAGTCCAATGACTGATGGCCTCATAATAAGAGGTAAAAACATCGGGGATGCATGTGTACTGAGAAGGGACTGGATAGAGCCAGCTGCAAGCCAAGAATGGTTTCCTGGAAACTCACCCTGTTGCAACTTGACCTTGGACTTTCAGTTTGGGTGATAGAATAAATTTCTCTTGTATAAACTAGCCAGTCTGTGGTATTTTGTTACAGAATCCCAGGAGACCAACACACTCTGCAGACATCAATCCTTTGTTCCATCCTGAAAACAAAGTGGGGTTTGAGGGCATCATAACAAAACACTATAAACCAGGTCACTTAGAGCAACAGAAAGTTAATGTTCCAAAGAGGGACAAGACCAAGATGTCATTAGAGTTGGTTCCTTCTAGGGGTCAGAAGGGAGATTTGTTTCTTGCCACTGTCCCCAGACCTTAATGGGCCACTGGAGACCATCAGTGTTCCTTGAAGTTTTGTAGATTACCCCGACTCTGTCTTATCTTCTGTATTTTGTATGCAAATGTTAGTGTTTTATAAAGACAGACATCAGCCGAACTGGCTCACTCTTCATAGCCCACTGCCCTCCTGGAGATCAAACTCAGAGTCTTGTGAAGGCAAACCCTGAACAAAGAGTTCCATTCCTCTTTGTAAGTTAAATAAATAGAACACACACAATAAGAATGGGTACATTAAAGGCCAGATTTTGGTGGGTGTTGGGAGGTGCACACTGTGATCCCAGCACCTGGAACACACAGAGGCAGGAGATGAGGAATTCAAGGTCATTCTCTGGGTGTATTACAAGTTCCAGGGCAGCAGGCTGCAGGAGACTACATGAGACCCTTTCTAAAATGCAATAAAAAATAAAGGGAAGGAAGGAAGGAAGGAATGAAGGAAGGAAGGGAGGGAGGGAGGGAGGGAGGGAGGAAGGAAGGAAGGAAGAAAGGAAAGAAGGAAGAGAGGAAAAAGGAAGATAATTTTATATCTATTTCCAAAGAACAACATGGTGTTTCGCTAGACTTAGACGGTGGAGTGTCTAAGTCCTGGTTCACTCATCTTAACTTGATCATCTACAAAGGCCTTATTTCCAAATAAAGTCACACCCATAAACATTTGGGGTTAGGAGTTAAACATCATTTTGGAGGACCGTAATTCAAGCCTTAACCAGTACTTAGCAAAAGACCTTTAGCTCTAGAATGCTGATGCCAGGCAGGCAGCACTTGTGGGTGGAAATCAGGAGAGCAGATTCTCCCTCTTCTAAACTCTTCCATTTCACTTACTGATGCCCTGAGTTCTTTCATCATCGACTAGGACTTCCTGGGTCCAGAAGAAAGAGAGCTCAAACTTCAGGTAACTCTAGACAAGCACACTGCCTTAGAAGGTTCTTTCTCCAGGGAGGTGGGATGCCTACAGGGCTACTGCATCTGGATTCTCAAGGGAAGAAGGAGGTGGGATCTTGTGAGAGGGCTGGAGCTGCAGAGATTTGTGTCGTGTCCGTTCAGATGTATACACTTCTCTGCTGTGTATGCTTTTGTTCTGTGGAGTTGGTCTTGGTACCCAAGGAAGACAATAGTGTTTTCAAGGAGCCTCACATGAGTGTACATGGACACATTAGGCTTGAAGCTGAGAAAATCAGAAAACAACAGCAGATGCTTCCGACAAGAACAAGACAGGAACCGAAGGAGAAAGAGGGGCAGAGTCTTTAAAAGCCACCTTAACTTGTTTGCCTTGCCCAGAGGTGATTAATTATACATCATCACAGGACCAGGCACATGCTTTAGAAAGGCTTTTCAGTGAACTACAACCATTTGGGTTTTGTATGGAATCAATCCAGGTGATTAAGGAAGAGGCAAGACTTGGGCAAAGAGAAAAATCTACAAAGCAGCCCCGCTGCACACTAATATTTGCTCTTTCAAAGAAAATTCTGCAGGAAATCCCAGCTGCTGATGCAAACCTTCACAGTTAATTTGTTCCCAGGGGCATATTGGCGACCATTATCCCAGAAGCATACACATGAAAATCCCATTATTTGAAATATATTCATTGTGTTTCTGTTTAACTCTCGGCTGTGCACTGAGAAGCTAAAAGTCTGAGAAAGAAAGCTGAAAGGGGTAGGAGTGATCGCCGCTGCCTTTTCCCAAGACACCCTCTTGGCGGCACATGCAGGATGTCATTATGAGAAAGTGTTTAAAACTACAGGTAGCAGCAAGCCATGGGCTGAGGATGTAGGTGTTGGGGATAGGGTGTGGTAAGTGTGTGTGACGGGTAGCTCAGGTCTATGTGTGAGTGTGTGTGTGTGTGTGTGTGTGTGTGTGTGTGTGTGTGTGTTTGTGTGTGTGTGTGCACATGAGAGAGAGAGAGACAGAGACAGACAGAGAGGGTATTGTGTGGGGTATATGTGTGTGTGTGTGTGTGGTGTGTGGTGTGTGGATGTATATGTAGCTGTGCACATGTGTTATGTTATGTCTGTCTGTCTGGTGGTGGTGGTGGTGTGTGTGGGTGTGCAATGTCTAACTGTCTGGTGTGTCACACATGTGTCTCTATCTGTGTGCCTATTTGGTGTGTGGTGTGTGTGTGTACACATGAGCATACCGATGTATGTGAACTGGTTGGCACTGTGGCCAATTCTAGGCTATAACTGCCCCTGGCCACTTCATGATTCTAAAGTTCTATTTCTGGAAAATCCATTGTTCTCACCAATTTTCAACTTCTCAAGTCGGCACAGGAGGGCCCAATACTGCATGTTACCACTTTGCTGGAGGGGTGAGATAAAATACCAGCAAAATGAATTACTCACTTAGAGTCTGCCTCTTCCTACTGTCTTAGTCTGCAGACTCTCCTAGCCTGTGCCTTTTTTAGGGGTTGGGCCTACAGCAAGCATGCCTCTCTTGCATGTACCACCCTCACCCAGTTCATTTGCTGCTGCAAACACCCCCTGAGATGCTCATCTACCATGGCCTTTCCTGTTTCTGTTTCTTCCTGCCTTCTCCTTCCAGAGCCTCAGTGTGACACACCTCCTTGCCAACACACCTGGTGCAGGCTGTGGGAGAAAGGCTTTAATACACTCTATCCATCTCGTGGATGAGCTCAGCAACACAGTTAAGGTGAGAAACTGGATGCTGACCTCGCAGTCATTGAGCCTCTGCAGCCATTCACAGACACTGATACGTAACTTTAATATTTTTTAATGTCTACTTTTAATAATGGTTCTTAAATGCTTTAATTAACCTCACCTTTAACCCACCAGGGGTAGTGGGAAAGAAAGGATATGGGAGAAGTAGACCTGTTTAGAAATGGTTCTTTGGAACAAATCTCATCGATGTTGTCTGGAAATCGACAGTTCGGTTCACAGGTCTATAGCTGCAGCTTGATCCATTCATAAACGTTTTGCCATTCATTTATCCATTCACCAGCGGTCCAGTTCAGTAGAGTCGGGATAGTAAACACGAATCAGCAATGGTGACACTACCCAGCAGAGACAGCCAGGCCTCAGCCTAGACAAGAGTCAACGACAGGAGGGAACAGCAGCAATGTCAGGAGAAGTTGTTGGTTGTGTCTCTATCAGCAACAGCAAAGATTAATGAAGATGTGAGACCAACCATTGTTGTACAGTTAGCTCTGTAAGCCTAACTCAGCCTCCATCCCTGTCTTTATTATATTTCTTCCAAACATCATGTGTCCTCCATGTCTTGTCTCAGTATGTGTCTTACCTCAACACATGAGTCTATCTCAGCTAACTATCACTCTGTCAATCAGCCTGAGTCCGAAGAAGTGGTAAGAAACTGTAACACACCATCAGAAGTTTCTTGATGTGTTTTTCTCTATGGAGTTCAGACAAATGAAGCTCAACTACACAATATACAATATAAGGTAGACCAATATATGTGTTTGTGTATCAAAGAATCCTTCATCACGTGTCCTTTCACATGTTTGTTTTAGCAGAACATCCTTTCTCCTGTGTCTGCTTCAGCCAAATGTTCCTTCATGAGTCTGTCTTAGCCTTTCACCTGTGTCTACTTCAGAAAAACACTCCTTAATGTGTTTGCCCCAGCAAAACACCATCCAGCACAACTGACTTTCCAAAGAACCCTTAAGTTTTTACTTCGCTGGTAGCCACTGTTCTGGTGAAACATTTTTGGGCACACTACTCCTGACTGGTCAGTGACTATTTGGTTCCATTCTTAAACTTCTGGTCTTATCTATCAGGACACCAAAGAAGTATCTAACAAACCATGGTCACACATCAGCTTCTTCTCTCCTCCCTAGGTTAAGCCAATGTTCTTCTATTGACTTTCCCAATACATGAAAATGGAAATGGAAAACTGTACATCAGCAGCATCAGTATCAGCATCAGCATCAGCATCAGCATCAGCATCAGCATCAGCATCAGCATCAGCATCAGCATCAGCATCAGCATCAGCATCACCATGCAACCAACCTGGTCCTCATAAAACCTATTGACTGCTTAGCTCACGGTTAGCCAATCACTACTTACCAGCTTTGGCTCTTGCTTTGGAGGCATGTAGACATTGACTAAACCTTCATGAAGAAGTCATAGTACCAACTGCCAAGTCATAATACCATGCAATGTGCTAGCTCTGGGGATGTGTAGAAGCAAGCGAGAAATGATAACCACTCGAAAGAGCTTTGCTGTGAAAGGTGAATGGGGCACCCACACTGTATAATCTATGCATTGGTTAAATGAAAGGATTCTGTCTCTGTTGTACAGTTCACCTGGCTTTGCATATAATTTTCTTACATACATTAGAGAACAATATAGAAGAACCATCCACATAAAACATCTAAAACTATTCAGGGAAAGGGAAAGAGAAATTTTACATAGCCATATTTGTACACTTCCTTCCTGGGAAGCTTCCAGTCAATGTCTTTTAAGTCTGTCCTTATGATACATGCCATTAGGTGTCAGAGTCAGGGAGTGGGCCTTGGGGTCCTCTTGAAAACCTGTTGTCAAAGCCTGGGAAGATAGAGGACACAGAGAAGGTAGAAAGACAGAATCCAACATGGCTCCTACAGGAGCAGAACAAGAGCAGACTAGCTCCTATCTCCACCACTGCTTCAAGTGGGTTGTGTTCCCTTTATAATCATTCCCCAGGTTTGCTTTCTAGAAGTTAATAAAAAGTTAAGAAAACAAGGCCATGTGTGGTGGGGGGCTCTAGTAGACCCAGCACTCTAAGAGCAGAGGCAGAAGGATTGCAGTCAAGTGCATCGAGGCTTGCTTGGTCTACACAACAAGCTCCAGGCCAGCCAGCACAAACACAAGACCAAACAAACGAAAACACCAAACAAACATTAAAAACAACACCCAAGGGAGACATATCTTTGTAGACGGTACTATACTTCCAATAAATTGGGTACTATACTTCCAATAAATTGGGTACTATACTTCCCATAAAAAGTAGAATGTTGCTTTAGACATAAACAAAAATCAATATAGAACAAAGTTGACAAGCAGAAGCCAGGTATGAGGGGATAGATTTTAATGCTTAATTGACTTGTGATCGTATCTGATCATCTATTCTCTCTGTACTCATTATAACTGCTTTATAAAGAGAACCCGTTCACTCTGTATCAATAGTGTCTTTCTAATGAGAAATAAACGAGGGATGGCCTTTTTTGATTGCCCTAGCATGATTCCTTCTTTTAGTTCTAAGGGGCTACCCAAAGTTTGCTGCTTAGGGGCTCTTCCTGCTTTCAAGGGCTGTGAGTGCCTCTCAGCAGCTTCCTTGCTAGAACAAAAGGAGCAGCTCACAGCACCTCAGCTGCACACAATTAATCCCCTGCCAGGCTGCTGCTGGTTGAGTGATTCAGCAGCCTTTCAAAGGGCCTGACTAATCGGCATGCACACCCAACATGTGCTACAACGAAGCTAATCCAACATGCAACGTCAAGAAATTAACCAGATTTATACACAGGGGGAGAAAGCACGGAAGCCAACAGAGGAAGCCTGAGAGGAACAGGGTAGCTCCACAAAGCCAGGAACTCTGCCTTGAGAACATAGATTTGTCCTCCTTATGGAGGCCAGGCTAATCCTTCTGAGTCCCGTGGGCATAGGCACTTGTCACTTTGTAAGTCATTATTTTGAGGGAAAGAAATTCTGTCATAAAGTACCTTTTGGAAACAGTGTTAAATAGGATTTTGTTCCTAGTGCAAAACTTCTCTTTTACTAAGTTTTCTCTTATACGAATATCCTATAGAAGAGTGGGCTTGTCAAAGCTAAGAAATTAACCTTGGTAGATTACTTTTAGTTAAAAGACATTGGTGGATTTTACCAGTTTCTGGGTGATTGAATGTTGTTCAACAACACTGCTCCATAACCCCCAATCCAAGGTCATAATCTGTTTAGTCAAATGCAACTGTAAATTTTAGATCTTTTTCTTTAAAAATAATTACAGATTTACAGAGAACAGTCAAAGCAAAGAGCACACAGTGCCCCTCCGTACCCACCATACAGTTTTCTCAGCCGTGGCATCCTGTGTAAATCTGTCATGTCAAAGCCTGAAGCTGATGCCTGGGTTATACAACGTGTGCTTCGTGTCATGTGCATGCATTTCCCAGTCAGATACAGTCTTAAACCCCATTTTACCTCAGAACCAAGAATCTTTGTATTTTCCCACAACATCTCTCCACTCTCTCTGCCCCAGGAGGACATTAGCTCACACAGGTGGACTGGGAGATGACTCTGATCCTCAAGCACACTTCTCAGAGAAACAAAGGTCCTCTTGGAGCACCGCCCTTTCAACAGTCTGAGGAGAGTGCGTCTGTGGCTTGGAGTTACAATGATAAAAATTCAGACCCTTCAAAGTCATTGTGCTGTAGTCTGACCCTTCCTTCCCTTCAGTCTCAGCTCTGCTCCTCAGATCATGTATGTTACAGGAACAGGAAATAGAGGAGCCACAGTGAACTGGCCAACAATGCAACAGTGCACCCCAGCCCTGACTACCTGAAACCAGGCCACGCACACAGCACCCCAGTGCCCCCACAGCCCAGTGACCTGCATTAGCATGCCCTAGAACAGTGCTCTCAACCTTCCTAATAATACTGTGACCCTTTAACACAGTGCATCATGCTGTAATGACCCCCAACATTGAAATTATTTCATTGCTACTTCATAACTGTAATTTCGTTACTGTTATGAATAGTAACGTAAGTATCTGACATTCAGGATATCTGATAGGTGATCCCCAAAGGAGTCTCAACCCACAGGTTGAGAACCACTGCTCTAGAACTTCTGCAGGGGTTGGTGGGTGGGAGTTGGGGGTGCCTCCTTCTTCCTACAGCTTCTTTAACATGGTGCTTTGACCCTGAGTTTTATAAATTCAGAAAACAATATCTCCTATGGGCAAGCACCATCTTTTATACTCATATATTTACTGTTCCTCTCAGGTGCCACCCCCAAGACGATGAAGGACAGTATGAGTGCAACTGGAAAGCCTTTTACAAGGCTCATAGATTCACATTTTGATGAGACTGTTCCAATGCAATGCTGGTGGCTCTCCGCACCCAGATCAATGACATCACAATCCCTGCCACACTAGAACTTCACGCACCGCACCAGCAAGAAATGTTCTTTGAGCTTCACAAGCAGATGGAGTGGATTACGAGATGACAGGCATTAGCTCCACCCCAGTGAGCTTGAAGCAATGTGTTCCCTGGATGCAAAGAGTATGGGAGTGAATCTGCATTAAGTCACAAAGCTCTTGACCAGGATTAAGAGTTCAGGCAATGGTCACAAAATGGGTTTTCACCACTGTGAGTCAACTCAGGAACCAGCATGCAGTCTTGATTCTCCCAACACCCAGAGGGAAAAATGACAGGGGGGTGGGGGGTTTATATATTTTGGTGAATAATCTACAGGAGTGTCCTCTCTTTTAAAAAGAAAACAAAAAAGACACTGCACCGCACGGTACTGACAGAGAACACGGTGTGTGTCTATCTTGGCCACTCGAGCTGGATGATTGAAACCTGGTGAGAGGAAAGAGAAAGAGAGATGTAGAACATTCCTGTTTGAAGTATGACCCTGTAGACTTTCAAAGCCAGTTTTTCCAGAAGCCTAACTGATTGGCGCAGTCTCAAACCTCTGTCGATAATTTATACTCCTGGGCTAAATTTGTAGCATTGCCAAGAAGCTGTGTGTGCCAATCTTACAAAAAAAAAAATGGACTGGGTGTTCTTCCTGTGTGGAATCTCTAGGTGGGCTCAGGGAGAGTCCTCGGGCACTCTGAGGGTGTCCTTGTTTCACTGAGGGTAGATGAACACCAAGGTAGAAAGCACTAGGTGGTGATCCTTTCCATTGAAAGACCCACGTCACTCCATCCCTGTGTGGCTGTCCTTGAAAGATTTTGCAGTAGTCATTCTGTCCCTCCGGTATTCCCTGTAGGAAGCCCAGCAGTGCTGCCAATTCAAAACCAAGGTTCTGAATCCCCAAAGTAGAGCTCCCTCTCCCCCCTTTAAACTGAGGGACCTCTAGGAAAGAGCTTGCTGGACAGGCTGCCTGCCCAGATCCTGCTCTGCTCTTTGTTTTGGGTTGTTCACATCCAGTCTCTTCTTCACGTACTTTCTACCTAGCATACTGAGGCAGGCTGTCCTGTGGAACCCAGTAGTCAGTCTCCACCTGCATTCTGGGACTCTGAATATGGGCCCTCATGCTTGTACTGCACGAGATTATACCGAAAGGCTCCTTAATTTGTTCTAATCATTTTTTTTAAAAAGATATATTTCATTTTATGTGCGTGAGTGTTTTGCTCGTGTGTGTGTGTGTGTGTGTGTGTGTGTGTGTGTGTGTGTGCATTGCATGCATGCCTAGGACACAAAATGGCCAGAAGAAGGCATCAGATCTCCTAGAACTGGAATTATAGAGGGTTGTGTGCCATCATGTGGGTGCTGAACTCCAATTCACTGAACTTGAACTCCAATCCACTGCAAGAACAAGTACTCTTAATCACTGAGCCACCAAGAACCCTTTGGTATTTATTTATTTGGCATGCCTTCTCTGCAGTGGGTCGCCTCAATCATCACACACCAGCCATGGTTTTAAATAGAAATGATATATTTTCTATTGTGTAAAATATCTCAGAAAACAAACTCCCTCAACACACACAGGAACTCTAGTTACTGGGCTGACCAAGAAGTTCTTATACAATTACCAGACACTGGGATCCGTGCCATGGCCAAGGTCTACCTAGGTCACACATGAGACACAGAGCTAAGCCTTACTCAGATGATTGGGGAGTCATTGTTTTAGGTTCAGGCTTAAGATAATCTGTCATCTAGAAAATGAAGAGAGAGAGAACATTCTAGACCAAGGACAGAGACCATAGATGGACAAAGAGAAGGTTGGCATGTTCACAGACAGGAACTCAGTGTCAGGAGAAAAGGAGGTATGGGAAGGTGGAAGGTGAACAGAGACCAGGTCACCAGAGGAGGCTTAAAGCAGTGTAGTGTAAGTGTCGTCATTGTGACTCTGTGGAATGGGAGCTTCCACCATCACTGTCAGGTTCACCATTCATGCACTACCCTCCACCAGCAGTGTAGAAAGTGTGTTAGAAAGAAGTAACACTGGGGAGAAGGACAGCACAAGGAGACCCCAGCACTAGTGCAGGGGCCAAGGATAAATATCAGGTAAACAGGCAGGGGAAGATGGGATGAGCAGGTGACGCATCCCTGGACATTTTGTATTGAGGTTAAGGGTGGAATTAGCTCCTCTCTGCCTTGTTTGACCTGAGTGCATGCTTTCCAGGCAAGGGGCTCAGTAGGAGAGGGAACCAGGAGGTCCTGTCAGCTTTGGAATAGCAGCTTCATCTCAGATGGGCCCCATTCCCTAGCAGTCTATGCCCAGGGGATACTATATGTCTTCTTGATGCATCTGGTCATAGTGCTAATTGTGATATCTAGTTCCCAACAAGCCTGGAAACATGCTACCATGTGACCCACCCTCAGATCCTGACTCTGCCCCTTCCAGCCCTGCCTCTGCAGGTAGGAGAGACTTGAAAAGAAAACCGCTGAGCCCTGAGTCCCCCAGGTGCTGGAGATGCCCCTCAAAGAGTTCAGTACTTGATCCCCTGCTGTGGTGTGTCACACTCTTCTTTCAAGCTAGCAATCTGAACCATGCCAAGCCAGCCGCTTTGGGAAAACTGTAGAGAAGTTGATCGGAGCCTCCCTCTAAGCTGGAAGGAACATGTGCTGTTCATCAGCTCCACGTGTTTCCTAGAGAGCCGCATTTGGCCCTCTTCCCCTACTGCCCACCACCACCAGCACCACCCATGTGTAGACAAGTGTTTTGGGATCAGCGGGAGATTGTAAAAGAAATAAAAGACAGCCTCCACCCCAGAAAAAAATGTATCATCTAGTTGGGAAAAGCAGAACATTCACAGATGTACCGAACAGCTTAAAAACACATTGACAGAGAAACCACCTCCTGAACGGAAAGGCCCCCTCCTCATGGAGCACACAGCAAGGCCACCCACTCCAGTTCAAGCACTCATTTGTTGTTTACAGTCCACCCCATTCAAGAAAGGGTTTTCAGAAACTGATAAGAATTACTCGTGGAAATAAAACCTAGAAAGAAGTGACAAGAAGCTGTGTTGGATGCGTGCAGTGATTCTTGCATCTTTATGTTTCAACACGCTTAATGCTTTGTGGTCTCATCACAATCGATATAACAGGTCAAAATGCAGATCTTTGTGAAGACCCTGACTGACAAGACCATCACCCTGGAGGTGGAGCCCAGTGACACCATCCAGGATAAAGAGGGCATCCCCCCTGACCAGCAGAGGCTCATCTTTGCCGGCAAGCAGCTGGAAGATGGCCGCACCCTCTCTGATTACAACATCCAGAAAGAGTCAACCCTGCACCTGGTCCTCCGTCTGAGGGGTGGCTATTAATTCTTCAGTCTGCATTCCCAGTGGGCAATGATGGTGTTACTCTGCACTCTAGCCATTTGCCCCAATTTAAGTTTAGAAATTACAAGTTTCAATAATAGCTGAACCTCTGTTAAAAATGTTAATAAAGGTTTTGTTGCATGGTAAGGAAGAAGAAGAAGAAGAAGAAGAGAAAGAGAAAGAAGAAGAGGGGTTGAGCAAGAGGAGAAAGAAGAGGAGGAGGAAGAGGAGGATGTAGAGGAGGAGGAAGAGGAGAAGACGGAGAAGGAGAAGGAGAAGAGGAAGAAGAAGAAGAGGAAGAAGAAGAAGCAACCAAACAAGCAAATGAAAAACTAGAAATAAAAAGGGAAATAACATAGAAATGCCATATTTAAGCATCTCGTGTTTTATAGATTTGCTTGGAATCTAGGTTTTTCTTTTCTCTCTAGGTTTTATGCGTACTAAAGTCAGGTTTGGTATGTAGCTGTCATCATCAATACAGGGGTGGGGGATGGGGCACTGAACTCTAAAACCTTTCTTAATCAAACCTTGTTCTTGGGACATCAGCCTTTGCATGAAGGAGTTGATAGATATAGAGGTTTCAAGCCAACTCCAGATCTACTGAGTAAGAGTTTGCATTTTAAGAGGTGCTCAGAGGGTTCACAGAGGTGACTCAGTGGCTAAGAGCAGATGTTATTCTTCCAGAGGACTGGAGTCAGAGGGCCTGAGTCAAGGCCAACACCTATACCTACAGTTCCAGAGGACCTGATGCCCTCTTCTGGCCCCCACCAACACTAGCATGTGTGTGGCGTACACTCAAAAGAAACAGACACATACATAGACAAAAATAATACAGACACATAGACAAAGAGCTCCATTTTAAAGGTTCCTTCCGTCTGAAATTCCCAACAGGGAATCTTGAGATACAAGAGACTATTCAGAAGGATTTTTACAATAAACTAACAAGTGACTGTTGTTGCAGCAACTTTTAAAATAACAAATGCTCTAACATGGCAGCCTCCTAAGCAGGGGTTCTTAGACACAGCACCAAAAGCATGATTCATTTAAAAATATGGAAATTGGACTTCATTAAAATTTGAAACGTTTATTCAATGAAAGACCCTGCTTAGAAAGTTAGTCAGAGTGGAGTTTGGGAGAAAACATGCTCAAACAATATATTCAAATTAAATCTGTAGCTCAGAGTTGTAGCTCAATAGTAGGAAAGTATTTATAAATTAGGTGAGGTTCTAGGTTTAATCCCCAGCACTCCCTCAGCATGTACGTGTGCATGTGTGTGAACATGTGTGTGTACATGTGTGTGTGTGCATGTGTGTGTACATGTGTGTGTGCATGTGTGTTTGCATGTGTGTGTGCATGCACGTGCACACACCTACACACACAACTTAAAATATATTCAACAAAAAAATTAATACTATCTAGAATATATAAAGAATCTTGCTGGCCAGGCATGGTAGTGTACACTTAGATTATAGCACTCTTTAGACAGAGATAGAACAGGCTAAGGGAGTTGGAGGATACCCTAGTCTACATAAAGAGTTCTGGGCCAACTAGGGCTGCACAGTGAGAAAGTCTATCAAGGAAGGAAGGGAGGGAAGGAGGGAGGGAGGGAGGGAGGGAGGGAGGGAGGGAGGGAGGGAAGAAGGGTTCTTAACACTCGAAGAAAAAAATCCAATTATAAAATGGAAAAGAGACAGGAGTAGGCACTCATTAAAGGAAAAGATGGAAGACAAAGAAGCCTGTGAAAAATATCCACCCTCAAAAGCCAGCAAGGAAATGCAAATTCAAACCACATGATGATATCACCCTAGACCCATCAGAACCGCTAACACAAATAACTGGGAGCCCACCAAGAGCTGGGAGGGAAGTCTCTCACACACACTGTTCTTATGGGAATGAAAACATGGCCCACAATGGGAAGTGACTTGGCAGTTTCTCACCAGAGTAAACACACCACTGTCCCACAGCCCAGCTTTACAACGCTGGGCATTTATCCCAGAGAAATGAAGACTTACATTTGCACAAAAATGTCTACACAAACTTTCACAACAACTTTATTCATAATAGTTACAAAGTAGAAACAACCCAGGCATCCTTCCTTCACAAGAGAAATGATGGAATAAACACCAGGGTATTTGCATAGCAGAATGCTGCTCACCAAACAGAGAAGGAGCCATTGACACATGGAAGCTCCCTTGGATCTGAAGGACATTATGCTTAGTGACAAAAGCTGGTGTAAGGATGTTGTGCATCTTCTAGGATTCCGTGTTTTAAAGCAACTTCTCAAAAGTGCTAACCTATAAAGGTAGAGAACAAACCTTCTCTAGCCAATGGGCAGAGACTTTACCAGAGTCAAGAGTGTGACTTCAAAGACAGAACAAGAGGGAGCTTGGCTGTAGTGAAGAGACAGTTTTACACACACATGCATGTGAGCACACATACATACCCACACACACCACATACATGCACAATACATACCACACATATGTACGTATACACACATACCTGCCACACACATGTACACATACATGCATGCATACATACCACACACATGGACACATATCTACATATGTACACATATATACCACACCCATGCACACACATATACACACTCATGTCCAGTTAACCATACTGTGCTACTGTTCTCTAGTTTTAATGTTTCATTAAAGTTATTAAAAATATGAGCAGCTGGGTGATGAGCTCGTGGGACTCCTTGTGACATTTTACAATTTCCACGGATTGATAATTTTCTCAAGAAAAAAAAAAAACTTCCTAAATATTTTACTCTAAAAGCACTTTAATGAAAACTCGAGATAGTGTGATTTGAGGTCACTGCTGTCTTTGTAAAAATCTGTGAGAAAGCAGACAAACACTACCACTACCACAGAGCTGGTGCTGGTGCTGGTGCTGGTGCTGGTGCTGGTGCTGGTGCTGG
>JANHMN010000002.1:56596840-56619969 GCA_030674055.1 Rhabdomys pumilio
CCACCCACTTCCTGGGCTGAGAGCCCCACCCACTTCCTGGGCTGAGAAACCCCGACCACTGCTGGCTGAACTTGGTTCCCTGCTGTGCTTTGTTGGTGAGTATTAAAATTCTATTCTCTTTGAGTAGGAACAGAATTGCAAATTTCATAAGTCAAAACAATTTAAAAAATGTATATCAAGGGGCTTGCAGTTAAAACAATCGGCTATGCTTTCAGAGGACCCGGGTTTGATTCCCAGCACCCACATGGCAACTCAAAATCATCTTCATCACCAACTCCTCATAATGCTACCCCTAGGATCAAGCCCTTGAAATATGGGTCTCTGGGGGACATTTGGCATCCAGAACCTAACTCTGAGCCTGGAAATCAGAGAACAAATCATACTTTTAATCGTTTGTCTGAACTGTCCTACCAAGATCATCTGCCTTGGCCATTGTCTCTTCACCACACTCCTGAGGCAGTCTGAAAAACTATACCCCAAAGTCAATACCTATCCCCTTTGGCCTCTAATCAAGGGCTTTCAGAGGTCAAAACTTGAGCTAGTTATCATGACAAACAACTTTTATAAAGCCTGCCTGTGTGGTGTTCTTTTTTTTTTTTTTTTTCTCAAATCAAGCCACCTGACATTTGCAAATCTGGTAATTTTTATATAAAAACAGAAGAGTGTGGCTCACTCACACACATCACATGCTCTGACAGTCTCCTGAGCTTCTTGAGCAACCTACCCTCCAGTATGCCATCCCCCAGCCTCTCTCTTCATTCAGCAGTATACCTAGCCTGATGCCTTTCCAACCCATTAGACATGAGCAGTTTGTGAAATCTTTCAGTAGAGTCCAGCAGCATGCACCCATTTTAGTTACAGGACTAAAGCCTCTGCACTTTCTCTAGTCCTCGGGGAGTTAGTATAGTACTTATCACAGTACTGTATCGAGAGTCAGTGGGCCAGCTAGCACCAGGCTCAAGGCTATTTCCCCAGTTCAGCCCTTTGATGAAGCCTTCCTATGAACATTGAGCCCACCCTTGTGTTCCAGGAGCTGCCACATTTCCAACTCCCAAAGACTCAAGTCCCAGTGGCAGAGACAAAGTCTGACTACAAGACATGCTTCAACATTTACTCAGAGGATGGTTACTAGTGCCACCCTTGGACTGATCTCACACTAGGTCTTGGCACCTAGTGGCCCTTGGTGGTTAATACCGGTCATTCATTCAGAGTTAACAGCCCCGGACCGACAGTCATAGATAAATTAACAACATTAGAAAAACAGTAAAGTCAGAGTTTCAATAATGGGTCACTGGAGACTATGACAGCAATATAGAGTGCTTCTGCTCAGATACACTGCTAATGAATTTTAGATGTTAAAGACAGTGTTTTCCTGGTTCTTTTTTTTTAATTGTTCTGAAGTTGTCCATATTTATCTTGATTAAAAAACAAGCCAACTCCTAGAGACATTAATGGGTTTTCTATGCTTAGAGGGGAATATTGCGAGCAGATGGAGGAAGCGGGTGGGGGTGGGAGAGGGTGAGCTTCGTATTTCCATCTGAGTGGCTGCTACAATGGATCCAAAGCGTTGAGTAATGGGGCTGCTTTAAATTAGAGGACTGTTTACCTCATTGTGTCTGCCAAAGAAGTGTGGGCCAAAATTGAGCTTGCACCTTGTTAAAGAGGCAAGCCATACACTCCGGCCTTGAACTCTGCTCCTAATGTTACAAGGCCATTTATAACAAGTGACTCTGTTTTTGAACTTTGCTATCTTGGCACATCTATTTAAACATCCCAAATGGGGGAAGGGAAGAGGGTGGAGGTCTCCTTGGAACAACAAATTAAAATTGACTCCACGTACATGGAGTAAGGCAAGATGAAGTAGAAGACTGTGGGGTGGGAAGAGCCTAGATCCCACATTTTATAGATGAGGAATTGTAACCAGGGAGGTTAAACACAAGGAGTCAAGAGGGTAGAGCCTAAGGGCTGTATGCAAAGGTCAACCCCCAGCAGCTAGTAGGCCTCCCCTCCCTCACTGGCTCAGCATCCTCTTGCCTCAAAGAAAGAAGAAAGAACAGGATCAGCTAGCAGCACTTGGAAGTCACCTGCTGCCGGAAGACTAGACATGAAGCTCATATCCTACAGCCGATTTGGGGGCCCAGCATCTCCTGAGAGGAAATGGCTAGCTCATGAGGATAGGTACCAGCTATGTGGTTACTAGTCACTAGTTACTGGTTGTTCTGAAACCCAAGATATCCAGGTCATTCCTCACTCACTCCATTACTGACGCCTGCCCGTATCTAAGAATAAAGCTTATGCTGTCTCTTCTCAACAATGTCTTTCTTTTTTCCCCCTCAGACTGTAAATGTCAACTTGACTATCTTCTGCGGGTTAGCTTGCTCTATGACACTGAATTGCAAATTGCCATTGTCAGGATCTGTGTTTCCATCTGCTGCACCAGAATGATAATTTGACTTAGGAGCATGTTATGTGGCAGACCACCACCGTCGGCTGTGACAGCAGCTGTGTGGGAAGGGCCGGAGAGCAAGCAGTCAGCTTACCGGTATGGCAGGCTTATAGTAGAGAACACAACTCAACCAAGGTCACACTGGGTGTGAACCCAGGCTGCGACAGCAACCAGGTCTCTTTACAGTGGCCTCTGACAGATTCCTTTGTTCTCTGTGAGGCATCAATAAATAGAGGGGATGGTGGGGAATGTGCCTCTCCCACTCCTCTGTCGCTCTCACCTTATGACACAGAGGCAGCACCACAACTTTTAATAAAGTAATCGGGCTTCATAAGACAATGGCAGACCCTCCAGGGACTTCCCTATGTTCCAACAAGCACTCCCATCCCTCAAGCAAACCACATCCAAACCCATGAACATATGGAGCAGGCGGAAGTGGCAAACAAGAAGGGAGGCTGCTTAGGAAGCAGCCAAGCTGAGAACTTGCTTAGTGTCAAATTAAACTAAGCTTGGCCTCAGGCTGCCTGGATGCACTGAGTTCCTCTCTAATGAACTGCACCCTAACTCAGCACATGGACAACCCATGAGAACACATCTTCAGAGTCAGTTGCCAGTGTCAGGCAGCCTTTTATGTCCACATAGGATTATTTCCAAGACCTTTTGGGATACCAAGGTCTTCTTCTATACTCACAAACCCAACCACTTGCAGATAGATGATGTACATATGTATCCATGCTGTGTTTTCACTGACTATAGTTGCAGTCTTGTCTTGCCAATATCCCCTAAACAATACAGAGATTCACAGATACTGAAATAGCATCTACAATGTGACAGGTGAGATAAGCAAGCCAGGAAAGCTGTAAGTCTACAAGAATGTGTAAGTTACACGCCACATCACACAAAGGGACCTGAATTCTGGGATTTGAGAGTCTTGGAGGCTGAGGCAGGAAATAGTCCCCTTATAGATAGCTACAGACCAAGAACTGAAGGTTGGAACAAGGGAATCCTGAGTGAGATTCCTGCCTGAGGCAGACATCTCAGGTGCAGGGAGCTGTGGGAAAACTCTGCTAATTAAGATCAAAGTCTACCATGGGCCAGATAGCTTCCCGAACTCAGTGCATAATGGAGGACTTCCCTCGGGTTTAGGTTGTTTTAATCCCTGCCTTGTCCATTCTTTAAACCAGCAGATAGTAGCATTGCAAAAATCACTGTTAATCGGGTTCTGGTTCAGTACCAAGTTGTCTCCAGTATAGAGGCTGAGTACTTCAGTGGCATTTCTCTATTAAAAAACGAAATCAGGGGGAGATGTGGGAAAACTCTGCTAATTAAGATCAAATTCTACCATGGATCAGATAAGCCTTCTGAGCTTGTGGCCTAATGGAGGACTCCCTTCCGTGGCAGGGCTTTTCCTTCTCTGACTTTGTCTGGGAAGTTCAACCTCCCTATCCCCACCTTCAGAATGTCATGTAGGCTTAGTTAGATTACAGGTTCAACACTTCCCCATCCCACCCCAATAAGAATCTATTCGGCTAACACATGAGATTCCTGAAATGCTTCCCTACGCTAACAAGGCACTTTGGTTCCCTAAGTCTTCAGTCAAATGACCTTTGCCCATCCTGGATGTTTCTATCCCCCATCCCCCCAAATTATATAACCCTCGAATCACCCCAAGTAAAGTTGACCTGCCTACCTGCAGCTGTTCCCAGTGTGTCTTCTCCATCTCTATGCACTCACAAGGCTTCTGAACCCATACCTCCCCACCCCATGCCCCTACTCCCCCACGACACACTCCCCCCCACACTGCCCCACCTCCCATCCCGATCCATGGATTGTGGACCACTAACTATTCCTTAAGGCAGAGAGGGTCAGAGGGAGCCTCTGACAGGTCAGTCTGTCTATCCCCTTTGAGTAAGAATGCCAGCCTTCTTCAAAGAGTTTCTAAGTCTAGCCCCCAAATAGACCCAAAGCCAAGCTGAGAGCAAACCTCTAGAGCAGGACTGGTCACCTCAAGGAGTTCTTCAGTGATTAGTCACAGGAGTTAAAGGGACTGTGGAACTCTGATTGGTTGAATGTGTATGCAAATAAGATATAAAATGGGACCAATCAGGAGAAAACTGTCAAACCTGGTATGGGAGGGGAAGAAACTTAGCCCAATGAAAACAATTCAATCACCTTTCTTCATACCACTGAGATGTTAGAAAACTAGGTCCACAGTTGCCAGACAGTGGTCCTTTGGTCTCCTTTATCTCACCAGGAACAAAGTCTCTGTTGTTGTCACAGAGGTCCAAGGGCCATTGTTGGGTCCTCATCGTAGGTCAGCAGCCTAGTGAGAGCCACAGCCGATTTCCTCACCCCAACCACATGCCCAGCTTTTTCTAGTCTGGCTGCCACCTCAACAATATCTTGGATGGCATAACGGCAGCCTGTCAATCAGCAATCCACTGCTGTTGGCTCTTTGGCTTGAGCTGGACAGCTATCATAAGCTCTGTTTTAGACCCTCCCACTATTTTCAATATAATGCAAATATTATGTGAATGGTTGTCATAGTGTTTGCTTCAGGAAAACATTCTGTGTGGATGGCCAGAGCAGATACATTTTTCTTTTCAGGTTTTTCTTCTAAAAGAAAACCCACAGACTTGAAGCAATTGTAACAACTGGTTGAGTCTAAGCCATTTTTACTGCTATTAAGCTCCAGCCAATCACAGACTGCCAGCTGAGGAGACCATGCTCAGAGAAAGCCAGCTCAGCACTCACAGGCTCCCAGCACCCACAGACTAATGCTTCCTCTCTGCCTAGATTGGGGTGGTTCCAGGACTAAGACCTACCTGATTCATGAAATGGCTTGCTGCTCCTAAGTTTAACATATTTAAACATTTGCTTTAACAACTGAGGGACCTAATCACATTCTACACAAACACGGTGGCAACTTACCAGGGAGCAAGGTGGCTGTGAGGGAGGACAGGGAAACTGACTGGAGAGGTCTGGGCCAGAATGGAGGGGATAGAGTGTCTCTCTGGAGTCAGGGGTCCTTCTCCTAAATGTCCCCAAGTGCTGTGAAGAATGAGATAGAACAGCACAGGCTTATAACTATGGCAAGCTGTCTGAAGATGCACAGCAACTATGTCTGAGGTCTGAGCCAATCTTGTCCTGTTGGCAGACCCCTTAAGGGGGTGAAAAGACAGCAGGGCACAAGGCTGGGCACTGCCTATCACAGGGATGTCAGAACCAAGCAAAATTGAGCCTTAAATATTTGGAATTCTTCAGTGTGAAGCTAATACCCTAAATGTATAAATAGGGCAGTGGTGTAGAGGAAAATAAAGTATGCCTAAAGCAAAGTGGGAAAGGGATGTGGGAACAGAGTAAACGGAAATAAGTGAGTGGCTGTTACAGAATGACTGGTCAGAACTTCAAGACATACATGTGAAGGAGGCATATAGCTGTGGGATCTCACAAGCCTCTGGGGGCTGAGAATCTATGTCTATAACTAAACCATATTACCAAGACTCTGTGGCATACTAAGGGGCAGGATTTCCTTTCACATCCTCTGATGTTCGTTAGGGGTGCTGGGATTAAAGACCATGCTCACTCCCCTGCCCGTGTTTGCCCGTCAGTGTTCTGAGTCCCCTTGGCTTATCCAGTGCTCCTGGGCCTATGAGGCCAGCACCAGTCCCCAGTATATATATGTAAATGATGGAATGTGTAACAAACTATCATTGTTGCTTACTTTTTGATTGCCATGACAAAATACCGTGTCCAAGGCAACTTATAAAAGAAAGTGTTTACTTTGAGGCTTACAGTTCTAGACTGTTAAGAGACTGTGGTCATCATAACAGAAAGTATTGGGGCTGGAGCAGTAGCTGAGAGCTTACATCTTGATCCATACCACAAGGCAGACAGAGTTAGCTAGGATGGCATACCCCTAGTGATATAACTCCTCCAGCCAGGACACACCTCCTAATCCTTCTCAAACATTTCCACTCACTGCTGACCCAGCATTCAAATACCTGAGCCTATGAGGCCATTCTCATTCACAGCACCACAGACCCTACGTCCACTCCACCCTCTGCTGATGATCTTCCTGTATCATTTTTTTCCACAGCAGGCACAGTCAGTGATTGATCCAAGTCTCTGGGACCCCATTTACGTGTCCTTTTATACCAGTACTAACTGGAAACCAGCCTTGATCTCAGACATGCTGTCCATGTTGCCAGATTTGGCTTCCCTCACCAGTCTGCAAGCGACCCTGTGAGAACCACTATTGCTGGGCTACACTTTGCAATACTATACTTTGCAGCCCAGGCAGCAGAACACTAGGTCAGCTGGTACAGCTTCACAACCTAAGCATCTTTGGTCAGCTTAATTCCCATTATGCAGGGAAGTCCTGATATCTAGATGGAAATGGACAGATACAAACAGTGACTGGGGCAGAGATTTCTTGGTCATCCTGGCAGCTAAGACTTAAAGGCAAAGAGAAAGTGTGGGGAAGAGGAGACGGCTGGCTCCAGACATCCATAGCACTTGAGACTAGTGTCTGTCTTAGCCAAGACACATGTTGTAGGAAAGCTCATGATTACTGAGAAGAACAGCATAAATACTAGAGACTGTCTGCTAACCACCACATTGCCCTAAGCACCATGCCAACAGGATGAAAGAGCTGGAAAGAAGCCAACAACTGGGAAGTGCTTTGCTCTGGACACCACACTGCCTCAGCAATAGGAAGACAAGCTGGATGGTTTAAGGCAACATGTCACATGACTCATTTTCACATTTTTTTCTTACCATTTTGTAATTTATAAAGTCTAAGATTCATCTAACATCCAGTCCATCATCTTTGACAATTAAATAGAACACTCTGTCATCTATGCTAACTTAAAAGACTTATAAATCCGTATGTTATGTCCTGGTTTAGCTTGTATACTATCTGAGAACTATCTTCACAAACATATTTTCTCAATGTTAAATAGCCTGGATTGGCTATGAGACTATAAGTAGTCTTTCAACCCTGTCAGAAATCTGAGAATGAGCAACATTATCTAAAAATATAGGAAGCCTGACTCAGCATCCAGAACTGAGACAAGTTGTAGAGACATCTGCCTTCCCATACTGCTCCAGTGTCGAGGCTAGCTCAGCAGGCAGTCCATTCTTCTTAGCTCTGTAGCAGACCTCAGGGTGCCAAGACTGGCAAGGCAATGCCTCCTTCTAGGTCCTATTGTTGTTTGGTCTTGCTGTGGTCAATGACTTGCAGGCCTGCTTAGGCCTGGGGGAAGGGCACAGTTCTCCCCTTAATTTTTTTAGAAATGAGAAATTATTGTCTCAAGTTATTATTATTTGATATTGTAAAGAATAAGATTGTATGGCCAATTATTTTGAAAGGCCTAGAATATGTCTAGTATATAAATCTTCTTTGAATCCACAAAAGGGGGGCTGCTAGGAGCAGATATGTCTCAATAACAAAAGAATAAATAGCATTAAATGTCACATTCTGTGGATTTCTGACATTTTTGAAAACCAACTATCTATGTAAAGTAATATGGACTGTTATTCATTAACTACTCTTAGCTATTTCTAATTAAATTACCCTAAAACACCCTAACAATAACCTCAGAACCATGGATTTGCTATTTGGCCCTTAACTCACAGGCTTAAACATCTCAAATCAGTTTGTAATGACATTATAAAAGGACTAGGTCTAAGCCTTGTACTTTTAAAACTTTTGTATCAATAGAAGAACTTTATATCAATGATAGCCTTGATTCTGTATCAAAATAAATTCTGTTCCAGAATAAGAAATTATGACTTCAATTTAGTTACTATTGTAAAGATTTCTACCAAATGCGATTATGGTTTTGCACAATCAATTCTAGCTATTTCCTCCCTGTTCCAATTATGACCATTTCAACATTCCCCAGAAAGACAACTAGAATAATCACCTCTAGATCCCCAAGTCCAGAGAACTTGGGTGACGACTCTCCATAACTTCTTAGAGCTGAATATGGACGTTGAGATATCTTTGGCGGAGGGAGGAAGGGTAGGGAAAATGGGGCAGTTTGTTGGTCTTAAGAAGGCCAACCAACGATAGTTTTAATCTCTGATGTCTGTGTCCTGACTGGATCTGATTGAAAGTCCAAGACCTCAGGCATTCAAAGCAGGTCAGTTTAGCATGTCTGATGAGACTCACTGAGGCTGTATATTCTGTAATATACAAATCTCAAAACAAAGTTTTAATATCATCAAGATATCTTTTTTTGTTTGATTCTCTGGAATCTAGTCCTCTGCGGGGTCTCCCTTTGTCATATCTGATCCATATAACTCTGGAAGGTGTATAGACACTAATCATCTTATCCAAAAGCACAAAGACCAAACTTTTCTCCCAAATCAGCATATCTTTGGGACAGCAGCCAGAAAAACCTTTATTTTGTCCTCTCTCTCAGGGGAATAATATAACCACAGAACTCAAAATCACACCCATTTTGAAAATTAAAACAATCTAAAACAAATGAAGTAAACTAAAATATTGTACATGCCTATTCTTAGGCTTTTTCTATTTTGCCATGCCAGAATATTAACCCAAAATTCCTGTGGAGCCCGTGTTCAAAGAACATGAGTAATCCTGCAGGACTTCAAATCTTCCCTAAAACAGTTGTTTTCATACAATCTCCCTACTGCCCTAAAAAACCTTTTTGCTTATTGTAAAAACTCATTCTCAGGCCTTTTTCCTAATCTGTCATGTGAGGATAATCAACCCAAAATTCCCGTGGAGCCCACGTTCAAAGAATGAGTTAGTTATCCTGCAGACCTTATTATACCATCTTTGAAACAATTGATTCACACTTCTATCTATACCTGCTTATAAGCAGGGAGCTTGTCAAACCAGAATTTTCACCCAAAATACCCATGGAGTCCACATTAGAAAGAATATGAGTATCCTGTAAGACTTATTAGAGCAATATATTTTTATAGCAGCTTTAAAGCATTTCATTCAAACTTTCACTAATATCTGCCTATAGGAAGCAAGTAGTTTTTACTTGTTAAGCTCACTGCCTAGAGCAGCCATCCTGTTACACCATCTAACTGTTGCCTCTCTACCTGGAGCCACAGACTTAGCCAGACAGTTAGTCTATGTCTTTTTATTGGGGGATTGAGTCGATTGTTGTTAAGAGATATTAAGGAAAAGTGATTGTTGCCTCTTGTTATTTTTGATGTTATTTTTATGTTTCTGTGGCTATCTTCTTTTGGGGTTGGTGAAAGAAAATTTCTTACTTGCTTTTTCTAAGGTGTTTCCCTCCTTGTGTTGGCATTTTCCATCTAGTATCCTTTGTAGGGCTGGATTTGTGGAAAGATATTGTGTAAATTTGGTTTTGTCATGGAATATCTTGGTTTCTCTATCTATATTAATTGAGAGTTTTGCTGGGTATAGTATCCTGGGCTGGCATTTGTTTTCTCTAAGGGTCTGTATGACATCTGCCCAGGATCTTCTAGCTTTCATAGTCTCAGGTGAGAAGTCTGGTATAATTCTGATAATTCTGCCTTTATATGTTACTCGACCTTTTCCCCTTACTGCTTTTTATATTCTTTCTTTGTTTTGTGCATTTGGTGTTTTGACTATTATGTGACAGGAGGAATTTCATTGCTGGTCTAATCTATTTGGCATTCTGTAGGCTTCTTGTATGTTTATGGGCATCTCTTTCTTTAGGTTAGGGAAGTTTTCTTCTATAATTTTGTTGAAGATATTTACTGTCCCTTTAAGTTGGGAATCTTCACTCTCTTCTATACCTATTATCCTTAGGTTTGGTCTTTTCATTGTGTCCTGGATTTCGTGGATATTTGATTTTGTTTACTTTGCTTTGTTTTTGTTTTTGTTGTTGTTTTTTAATAATCCTTTCTTTTTATTGGATATTTTTTTTATTTTCATTTCAAATGTTTGTCCCTTTCTAGGTCTCCCCTTCTGAAACCCCCTATTCCATCCCCCACCCTACTTTTATGAGGGTGCTACCCCATCCAACTCCCATCTTCCCACCATGGCATTCCCCTACACCTGGGCATCAAATACCCACAGGCCCAAGGGCCTCTCCTCCCACTGATATCCAACAAGGCCATCCTCTGCCATGTTTGTGGCCAGAGTCATGGGTCCCTCCATATGTATGTACTCTTTGGTTGGTAGTCCAGTCCCTTGGAGCTACGGGGTGGGGGGGTGTCTGGCCAGTTGACACTGTTGCTCCCTCCATGGGGTTGCAAACCCCCTCAGCTCCTTCAGTCTCTTCTCCAACTCCTTCATCGGGGACCCTGAGCTTAGTCTAATGGTAGGTGGAAAGCATCTGCCTCTGTATTTGTCAGGCTCTGGCAGAGCCTCTCAAGAGAGAGGCTCTCTCATTCAGGCTCCTGTCAGCATGCACTTCCATCCACAATAGCTTCTGGGTTTGGTGACTGTATATGGGACTGTATATGGGAGCCTCAGGTGGGGCAGTCTCTGAATGACCTTTCCTTCAATCTCTGCTCCCCACATAGTCTCCATATTTCCTCCTGTGAGTATTTTGTTCCCCCTTCTAAGGAGCACTGAAGCATCCACACTTTGCTCTCTCTCTCTCTCTCTCTCTCTCTCTCTCTCTCTCTCTCTCTTTCTCTCTGTTGTTGTTGTTGTTGTTGCTGTTGTTATTTTCCAGAAAGCTGGGAATCAGAAGTGAGTAATAGCCTGGAGATCTGTGTTATCTGATGGGCCAGGCCATATCAAGCTCACACAACCAGGACCAAAGATACCTAATAGTTTAAATGACTATTTTGTTATCTGTATAGCCAGAGGTTTCCCCAAGCTCACACAACCAGGACCAGAGTTGGCTAATAGTCCAAATGACCTCTTTGCTCTCTGTGGTCTGAGACCAGGAGCCTTCCCTGGGTTCTTAAAGGAGACAAAATAGTTATTTGTCTCTAGCATGTGATCTCTTTACAGTTACATTTAAGACTAACTAAATTAATAGTTAAGGCAATAGAGAAGGTGCTAGAACCCATATAGTAGCAGGGAATGAAGTTTGTGACTATCATAGAAAATACTCTCTGAGGGTAAAGACAAGTCCTCCTACTGAATTTGCTGTCAACCTGTGACAGGGGGGACACTGAGATTTGGGTTCTGAATAACTGATAAGATGTGCCTGCCATCACTGAGATGAAGGCTCTGGTGGAGCAGACTTTGATAAAGGGAGAAAGAAATACGGAGTTTTATTTTAAAGTGATGACTCTGGCTCTTAGATATTTACATGGAGATACTAAGTCTGCAGTTGATATGTAAGCCTGGAGTTTGGGAGACAGATCTGAATCAGAAATCACTTTGGGAATTTCTGTGGACTGAATACAATTTGGCTCCACCAAAACATACAAGAAGCTTAACTTCTCAGTGCAACAGGGTTAGGTAGAGAGGCAGAGCGATGGCAGTTCAGGTCACAGAGGTGGAGCCTCGTGAAGGAGTTAGTATCATATCAAGGGAATGAGTCACTCTGCCAGGCCAGCCTGAGCAGGATGCTCTGGTAGAAAGCAAAGATGTTGTGCCTCTTGACTGATTCCTGCCCACCTCCATGCACCTTTCCATCACTAGTAGAACAACTTAAGACCCTCAGAGTCTAAAGTGGAGGTCCTGTGTGCACCTTGTACATTATAGATGGTGAAATGTATGTGTCTTTTATCCCTCCTGCTAGATGCTCTGATGCTTCAAGGGGGATGAGAATCCACAGCCCACCATGCATTGCCCCAGGGTCCTTCCTTCTGACCACAGTTGGAACACTGGGATCCACCATGGCCATACACCCTCAGCCATCTCTTAGTCCACATTTTGGCTTTAAAAAAACCTCAAGGTGACAAATAATTGAGGTTAATTTTGGCTCACAGGACTGGAGGGAACAGAAGTCCACATTGCAAACAGAATTTCTAGGAAGTGCCACTTGCTGCTTAGCAGATAATGGAGAGTAAAGGGAAAGGTCGGAGAGTGTGCAAGAAGAAAGAGATGAAAACTTGTATGGAAACTGAGCCATTCATGAACACCCTGCTCCTTGACCCAAACATCTCCCACGAGGCCTCACTTCCCCATCTCTGCAGCCCTAAGGAATTAAGATCCCAACATGAACTGGGGGGATGCAGCCATTGTTTGTATATTAATCAGTTTCCCCTTGAATGTTAGGGTTGGGGGGGACTTGGGGGTTTGGGAGGAGGTTTTGTTTTGTACCTCTGCTTGAGTGGCAGTGTAGTCACAAGGGAGCATGAATGTATCAGGAGGGAAAGCCTGGACATGGAAGCATGGGCTCCTCCTACCACAGTCCATGTTTGGGGGATGGGTTATCTGTCAGGCTTAACCTCAGTTTTACTGTCTTCAGAAACACCCACAAAGACCTGCTAGTCAGATCTGTGCAAACCACAAAGTAGCAGGAAACTCCTGCTCATGCCGTACACTTCTGAGCTCTCACAACCAGGGCCATAGAGCTAAATATCAACTGAGAAATTCATGCACTCCTGCTCATTTTTCTCCCAGATCCATGAACATTTTATCAACTAATTACACAGGTTCAGACTTTAGCTCAGTAAAGGGCAAGTCCACATACATCTTCCAAAAAGTACAAGTCTGGTAGCCAGAAAGGAGAGAGCTTTTCCAGCTCCTAAACACACACACACACACACACACACACACACACACACACTACATCCATACACACAGAGAGACATATATTCAGATACAAACACACACACATGCTACTTCTATATACACAGAGAGGCATACATAGACACATACACAAAGAATACACACAGATACACAGACAAGTAGATAGGCAGGCAGGCACGCGCGCACACACACACATTGTAAGCAATCTAAAATTAGAACGTAGAATGTGCAGCTGGATGTAGAGATTTGGTTTGTGCCCCATGATTCCCCTCTGCTCTTTGCCCCTCCCAATAAGAGTCATTTAAATCTTATCCAACTTTAAGGTGCTCATGCCCCGTTTCTTTATTGGCTTTGAACTAGGACGAAGAACATGCTTCCTAATGACCTTCTCAGGCTTTGGACATTAGAAGGAACAGAGGTACAGAGCCTCATACTTGATGGTTCTGTACGCTGTGTGTACACTGTGATCATCTCCGCAGGAAGCAAACTCAACTCAGCGAAGTCAATGAACTCAATTAGAGTTCACACTCGAGTGAGACTTGCTGAAGGTGTTCAGGACTTGAGTGGATGCAGCTGGCATTGCTGCTTAGTGCAGGAGTCCGTGTTACTAGGGCTTATTCTTGTGGGAGGCAGTAAAACAAACCAAGGCCATGGTAGCACAGAAAACCAAGGGCAAAACTCAGAGCTCTGGGGCAATTTCTCCTTCCTCAAAGTAGCCGAAGTTTTTCCTTCTTCCACTTACTTGTTTGGGGAACTTGAAGGCAATCATGATAGTAGATGTTGCACTGAAATGCTCTGTAAGTGCTTGCTGACTTGAGAGAACATCGTTGCAGAGTTTCAGATGAACACACATGTAGGTACATACACGTAGTTGGTCTTTTTCATGATGCTTGAGGCCCAGGAACAAGAGCAGGATTTGAACATGGCTTGGTGATATAGCGATTGATGCAAGGCGACTCCAGCTCTGGGCTGTTCTGTGGCCCTTTCAGAAACTGCTTGAGGCTTGAGTAGGAGGGGGGCATGAACATAGAAAGGAAAAAGATGATGTCAGAGGACAGGGACAAAGCCAAGGAGCAGATGATAAATGAAAAAAAAAAAAAGACTTCACAGGGAGAAAGCTAAGGAAGATACTGAGATTAAAGCAAAGCTAAACAGTTCAGTTCAGAGGTGAAGGCATGTGAGGTCTTCAGAGTTCCAAGTGTCAGTGAAATCTGCTACAGACAAAGTTCCCACGGGGTCTACTGTGAGCACCACACACAGGATAACACAAAGAGAGCCCTCTAAGAGCTCAACATTGGGGCCAAAGATAACCATCCATTAGCAGGAGAAGAGGTCTGTGGAATACGGGAGACCAAAGCCCTCCACAGCCAAGTTTTAGGACACCCCAAGTATCACGGAAAGTGGGGAGGCATTCCCACAGAAGGTGGAAGAAGATGGCTGAGTGCAGCTGTTGTTAGCTGGGGTGTTTTAAAGACTGGGTAAAATCACTCAGTGTCATGTTGAACAAGCTATTAAAAATCCCTTAAGCCTCAGCATGTTAAATATTTCTTTAAACTAGTTAGTATAATACAAACTGGAGTTTTTCTCTTAGACCTCATGATGGGGGTCAAGGGAAGAACTCTGAAAACTTGTTTTTTTGTTTGTTTGTTTGTTTGGTTGGTTGGTTGGTTGGTTGGTTTTTTTTTTTTTTTAAAATACTTGTTAAAGTGGTGAGACAGAACTGTGGGAAAATATCAGCTCTAGAAAAGGGCATGCTGATAAATCCCTGAGTGGCTGCCCCTGTGGCTGGAAGGACGATTCCTCTGCAGAACACATCTTTCAGAGAGTGGAATGGCAGATTCCAGGAGAGGATATGGAGGAGGCTGACATTGAACATCTGCTTCAGGAATTCTAGAAGTCATTCTAGCAAATTGTTGGCGGTAAGGAGGGGATCCCAGGACCCTGATTTAGCCCGTTTGGTATCAATGCCATAATGTGAGACTTTTGAAGGATGTTTAAAGTAAGAGCCATCTTCTGAGTCCCATTCCTGATCCTGAGGATTGTGGGTCTAATGACCTGTATCAGGATTAAGAATCGCTGGAGGGTATCCTGGTAAATTCTAAATGGCGGAGGGGGGGGGGGGGCTAGAAGAAATCTAACTTACAGGGAAAAGAGAAGAGAGGATATGAACAAATTAGGGAAAAAATAGCTTGGGAGAGAGAATACCTCTGTATCCTTCAGAAGATGATTCAGGAAACTGCCCTTTCTAGAAACCCCAGTCTCAAGGCAGATGAAGGGAAAGTCTGTGTCCAAAGTCACTGATCCCTAAGTTATTTCTACTTAAAGTGGATAACGACGTGGAGATGGAGAGGTAGCTCAGCAGTTAAGAGCACTTACTGCTCTTCTTGGGGTGAGGGAGTCTGGATTTCAGTACCCAGTACCTAGAGGCTTCCAACTTCCAGAGGGATCTGAAGTGTCTAACCCCTATGACGCCCGAATTTCACATGCACACATTGCAGAAACCCCCTCACCTATACAACCACCACCCCCCAAACACACACCAAAAATAAAATAAATATTAACGTTAACAACCTTCTAAGACTTCCTAGTTCAGGAGGCATCATCTGGCCTCCCTGCCAGAGACTTTGATTATTTTTCTTCACTGTCTTCTGTAAGCTGTTCCTGCAGTTCCTGCATGGAGTAGATACTTATGACACTTGTCACATGGGAACATGCAGATGCTTGCAGAGATACCAGGGATACACAGGTCACAGGGCACAAACTATCCTCAGTGTGAGAGAGCCAGAAGGCTTTACCATCAATTTACTAAGAAGTGCCAGGACCTGTATACAGATTTCACAAATGTACAAGAGTGACCAGTGGAGAGATAAGAATATCTATCTATTCCTCTATTTTCTTTAAGTCCAGTGACTTTGAGTACTGTTAAGCAAACTAGTGGACAACTCATCTGGCTGAGAGTTCAAGAAATTCAAAAAGATTTGTGAAACACTTCCCCAACCCCTACCATAACAGAAAGGGCTTACAGCCTCCGGGTCATCACAACCCCGCTGAGATTCTGGCTGGCTGAGTCCACTGCACTATTAGTTTTGAATGTGTTTGCTTCCACATTGCCTGTGGCTTAATTACAGGGTCATGTGGATGTGAAGAAGGCTTCAGAACCTGGGGCTCAGCCTCTCTAGGCCTCCTGAAGAGTCACCATTGCCTTATACTGTGAACACAGTAAGACAAGCTCCAAACTGAAGGACCCTTCCTCCCACACACCCTCTGTCCTGTATCCCTCAAAGGGAATTCCTCAGCAGAGTCCATCCATAAGCTCAGGGTTTAGCAGAGGCTTGGACGCAATTTCTGCTACAACTGAAATCTTCTGTAGAGCAAGAAGCCTAAAAGTGATCTTTAGTTGGGGGTACAGATGGAAGGAAGGAAAGTAGATGAGCCCCTCCTTCAAAAAAAAAAAAAAAAACTATGCTTCTCAAATAGTATCTGCCACACTCATATTGCTTCCCTAAAACTCACAATAAGTTTGTGATAACGGCTGTAGGACCAGAATGTAAAATGTCCCAACAGGCTCATGTTCCATGCTTGGTCACCACATGGTGGTGTTGTTCAGGGAGGCCATGAAAACATCAGAAGATGGGACCAGCTGAAGGAGTAGAGCACTGGAGGTAGGACATGAAAGCCACATCAGGTTGGCAATCTGCTCCACTTGCTCAGCCTCCTGGGTACCAGTGATTGCTCTGTCCCCAGTGACCTTCCCACCATGATCTGAAACTTCTGTATCACACACCAGAATGAATCCTTCCTGCTATTTCCAGCAGGTATCTGGTCACAGCAATACAAAATCTGACTAATGCTAAAAGGTAGAATATAAGCTTTACATAGTGAACCCAAGACAGTCAGCCTACTAAGAGGCTATGAAAACTTCAAGTTCAAAATTCCAACTTCCCTCAAGATGTTTCTTTTTTGGGCATTACAGGTGTTGGGATAGTAACAACAAAGAAATAAGGCTGGGCACATGTTATGATTTGGTGACACAAGCTGGCAATCTCACTCTGAGATGATACCCAAAGATGTCCCAGCTGAGGAGGAGATGGACACTGGATCTCCTCTGGTGTAAAGAAAAGAACACTAGGTAGAAATCTGAGTAGAAAGTAAAACTCCAATTGCCAAACAAGGATGTGTAGAACAGAAGGAGCCCTGGACTTGATGCTCTGGGTCTTGAACCGACCACCTATGAGATATTAAACCTGTTACAAAAGGTGAGACATTAGCAACAATATGTTTGAGCAAAGGTATTTTTTCAATGGATTCCAAATGAGAACCCTTGTCTTCTTCATGGGACAGTCTCTCTTTTAATGCCACAGATTTACTTGTTGGTGGAAGAAATGTTGTCAGAATATGGTTTCCATTCTATAGTCATCAGAAAACACATGGGAAGGATCTATAGACTTCCTGGACACACACATGCACACACACACACACACACACACACACGCACACACACACATGCACACACGAAGAACTTTCCTAAGTAATTTGATGATGACATTTGGAATTCATCTCTTACATATTAAGCCCTTTGAAAAGTCCCTGTCTATAAAGGGAGGCTTTAAATATTAGACTTTATTGTTGACAAAGGTCAAATACACCCTCTTGTGGCAAAGTGGCGAATTTAAGCTCCAGATGAATTTTTAATGCTTTGGGAGATGCTAGTTTGAAGAATAAGAAATACGGGAAGAGAAACAATTACTTTATTATGACTTTTAAAAAAAAGAAATACTGGTTATATTTGCCTTGTGGCCTCCATAATCTCCAATTTGGGCATGAAATAACTGAGAGAGAAGCCTTGAGTCACTTGTTCAAGGGAACCCAACAGTAATAGACAACGAGGTGACATGAGGAATGTCCTACTGTCTCAAGTGCCATAACTAACAGCTGATAATTACATATCCACACATGTGTGACTTAAAGAGGAATAGCCTTTAGTGGTCTCATCATAAGTGTCAGCATGTCCTTGTGCTCAGGGACTCCAGCCTCCGAACATTTGACAGTCTCAAAATCATTGCATGCATCTTAAGATTAGCTGTCTGGCTGTGGGGAGGTCATGGGACTCAACTCAAGTGCAGTTGAACTGGTGCACATTAACTTCCTGATAGCTTTGTTCTGGATGAAACAGGAAGGAAGGACACTGGTTCTTGGGAATGTAAAGAGACACAAAAACACCAAAAACAATGACCTGCTGCCAGTATAAATGGAGCAACTCTTTGCTCCTTACTGAGGTAAGCATTGGCGTGTTAGGACTTGTTTGTCTCTCAAAGCTCACGTGATGGAAGCTCAGTTCCACTGTGGCAGTGTTAAAAGAAGAACAGACCTGTACGAGACACATCTAATGGGACATCTTTAGGTCATGGGGGCTACTCTCAGAAGAGGTTTCAGTATTTCTCATGGGCCCCCTGAGTTCACCCTCAAGAGAGGAAACAGTGACACGAACCTGAACCTGACCCTGGGTGAAGTGGAATTTCCTGGTTTTTCTGGAAACTGTCTTATGGGAGGATATTTTGCTGAAGCAGACACATGAGAGGATGTTTTGTTGAGAACAGACATGTGTTTTTTCTGGAAGCTGTCTGGTGAAAGGACATGTGATGTTTTGCTGGAGCAGAGGCTTGAGAGAACACATGATGATTTGAAAGAGTTTAAGTATGACCCAACAGACAGTGGACAATGCTCTGGCATTGGTTCACCTTGCTTTCTTCTCTGATCTTTTCTTGCCGAGACTTCATAGAGAGATAAACACCAAAGAACTTCTGGTTGTGTTCTGGCTGCTTCTTGTCTCTTAAGCATCACTGGAGCCTCAAAGTTTCGTCTGGATCGAGCAGTTACTGCTGATTTGTGTTTGGTGTTTTGCTAGTGTACTGGACTGCAGACAACAGAGATTGGGATTGCCCCAAAGAACCATTTCTAAACAGGTCCACAAACCTGTTTCCTATTATCCTTTTTTTTCCCTCTTTCCTTAGGGAGGTGGTAGGTTAGAAAGAAGGGTAAAGTATTTAAGAACCCTTATTAAAGTGGGTTTTAAAAAATAGAAGTCTACACCTGGGAGTCATTATCAGGCTTCCCTAACACTATGGTCCCTTTCCCTTGTCCCATGAGGCCTTAACCAGAGGCAAACGGAGATCAGCATCATGTGCTGCGAGATAGAGCAGAGCTGTGAGCAAAGCAAGCCTCTTTTCTTTACAAAGTTCCCCAACATCAGGCTCTTCAATGCTTAGTTGGTTTGTTGCTTGGTTTGAAACAGTGTATCTGCAGGGCGATAGTGGTGCACGCCTTTAATCCCAGCACTTGAGAGGCAGAGGCAGGCGGATTTCTGAGTTTGAGGACAGCCTGGTCTACCGAGTGAGTTCCAGGACAGCCAGGGCTACACAGAGAAACCCTGTCTCGAAAAACCAAAGAAAAAAAGAAAAGAAAAGAAACAGTGTATCTTTATGTAAACCTGTCCTCCAGACAGACTTTGAGACTTTGTGTTATCATTTGTGTAGATATCATTGGTGTGAGATGATTCCCACACTCTCTCTAATGAAGTGGTTGCCAACCTTCTAACTCTGCAACCCTTTAATACAGTTCCCCACATTGTGGTGACCCCCCAACCATGAAATTATTTTTGTTACTACCTCATAGCTAATTTTGCTACTGTTATGAATCGTAATGTAAATATCTGTGTCTACTGCTGGTTTTAGGGTCCCCCAGTGAAAGGGTTGTTGTATTGCCCCCAGGGGGTCCCGACCTACATGTGAACAGCTGGTGTAAAGGCTGATGTCCCTGCACTGAGCTAAGACTGCAATGAAGGCTTGCTGCAGAGCCAGCGCTTCCCTGGCTCTCATTATTTCACTGGGTAGAAATTTCCAAGAGTACACAATTAATAAAGATGCCCTATGCTGCACTGCAGTCAGACCTCTGTGCTGATCAAACAGTGTGGGCCACTCACCACTCACGCACAAGTGAAATCACCAGCTTCTGGAAGAGGCTTTGAGGGCGGGATTTCCTCACCCTGTGACCTCACGCAGCAGGGATGCTCTCAGCGTCCTTTGCTTGAAGCAACATTTAAAAGTTCTACCCGGTGTCTTCTCCACCCACTTCACCTCTTCCTGCCCTCACAGCCTCTTCTGGAGCAGTTAACATTCACTGGATGATGCTGTAGTTGTCTGTCTGCATCTCCCACTTAAACACAAAGTCCGTGAGGAGCTTTGTTATTGAGGCATCCCTGGAACGTGGCAGGTTGTTATCAGTCAGAAGAGTGAGTGAATAAATCCGGGAGGAATACATGAAGGAAGGCGCGTACTTCCGGAGCTCCATATGACCGCTCATCTCCAGCACTGACTGAGCATACTGATACTGTTTTCTATTGTATTTTCCTACTCCGGGACCATTCAAGGACTTGAGCTACGGACATATACCATGATGAAGAATTGAATTGAACCTACTCCCAGGAGTAGGTACTCATGGATAAGTATCCACTGGCAAGGTAGGTCCTCCCTAAAGGCCTAACCTTCTGAAGGTCTAGTTTGACTTAACTTTAGAAGAAAAAAAAATGTTTTCTTTTAATTTAGAAATTAACATTTATTTATTCTCAATTCTGAATTTTCTTTTTCCTTTCTAGCAGCCCAGATGCATACCTCACATGTAAGCTGCAGAAATCAGCCCTTGGTTAGTCAGCTGTGGTGAAATTTTCTAGCTGACTGGTCACTAGCACTGTGGTCTCCTTACTTACCCAGAGTGCCTCGGTGACCATGGGCTGCCGGACAAGTAGAACCTCAACTCTTCCCAGTCTTTTGTTCCAGTGGAGCTGCCTGCAACTGGCTGCTTTTCTGGGACCCTCTTCATCTTTAACATCGCTTTACAGCTTGTCTCTTTCATGTTGCAAACAGGAATAGGCATGTTCCGAGTACCTAAGAGCTCACACATTAACACACACACACACACACACACACACACACACACACACACGTCAGATTGACTGTGAGCTATGCAAAGCAAAAACATTTCATTTCCTAGAAAGCCATTTCCACTCAGTAGGCCACAGCTAGCCTGCCCTCCACATTGTGTGGCCGTACCCACCGCCCAGTGGACAGGCTGGGTACTGCATCCGCAGAACGAAATTCTTGTAAATGAGGGGTTCCAACATGCTTCAAGATCATTCAGCTCCTGGATTGTGTTTCTTACCTGCGAACCGTACCACTCTCCTGGAGAGGTACTGATCAAGTAAGGAAGGAGCTCACAGAGGAAGAGAATGGGGAGAGCTCTGTAAAAATCACAGCTGTTCTAATTTTTCCTTGAAAATGTGGAGAGGATCTTTTATAATAGACAATTGTGAACTGTCTTAAGAATATGTTTATATAATGCTTGTGCAAAATACAAACCGGAGCCCCGACTTACCCACAGGTTCCATGCAGGGAGCTCTCTTTCTGACTCTCCGATCTCCACACGTGTTACCATTCCCCTGACCTGGATTTTCACAGCACAATCTTCGCTCCCAAGACTCAGCTGGAATAACAAACAAAAACCTTTCCCGTCTGAGGTAGGGTCTTGTTTTGTAAGCCGGGTTGGACTTGAACTCACTGCGTAGTCTAGATGGCCTCTTATGTAGGTGTAGAACTCCCAACTAGTTTGTAATTCATGGTTCTCCTGCCTCAACCTCCGAAATCAAATCCCCTTTTAAAGGCTGCTGTGACTCAGAGTTTCTGAGGTACACAGGGGCGCATACAGTTCCCACTACCCACAGTGGTCTGCAGTGGCTGACTGTACCTCACACAAATACCTTGACTCCTTGAGAAATGCTGGGCTAATGGCTGTGGAATGGAGGAGGTGGAGGTAGAACATCTCTGAATGGAGCAGAATAGAACCTATCTGATCAATACACATACTACTAATGTGAGTCAGAATGGGGTTTGTTCAGTGGGTTACTACAAGAGATGACCAGTTGGGGGACTTCTTCAGAAAGTATTAGAAGTGGCTGGAAAATAAGACCATATGCCTGTTCAAATATCAAGTCCAAGATCATATCATCACCACCGTCACCCATCCCCAATGTATTAGCTGCTCATGTCTCCTGGTCATTTGCGGTATCACTGACTTGATGGAAAGAGAGGCATTTTCTCTTTTGTGTATCTCCTTTATTAAAAGAATATTCTCAGAGGCCTCAAATGAGCTTCTCTGTTCTATTGCCCTGTGTCCTGCTTTAGCAGGAAGGAACTTAGCATGCATCTTGTTCGGCTATATTGTAGGAGATGTGTCCAGCCTGCAGGAATTAGAAGATAGGTTGCTAAATAACCATAAACTCTTAGCTATAGTCTTTCTTCTCTGCAAATGTGCACACATGTCGGTGTTCTGGGTTGCATAGGATGGTCAACAAAAGAGAAACACTGCAGGATGGACTTAGGCTTCTCAGCAGCCAGGGGATCAGCCTCTTAAGGACTGAACTCTGAATCTGCTTGCAGAGACTCTTAATTGTTACACAAAAGGAATGTTTAGCAAGCCAATTTCCGAATACCAAAACCTCTTATCTGATCTAGGAGTTGTCTGAAGGAACCATTACCTAAGCAATTCTCAGCCAGAAGAGACTTCTTAGTTTGCCAGGTATGTCTCAGGACTAAGTTATGCAAAGGCTGTATGAATCCTTCAGAAGAAACAACCTCATAAAACCTCAGATAATAATCACTGGCTATTAAAAAAGGCTATTTCAAAGCCTAGGTACCTTCACCCCAGAATCCATGCCAGATACAATGGCTCTGCCAAAATCCGCTACATACACATACACACACACACACACCAGAGAGACAGAGACAGAAAGACAGACAGAGACAGAGAGATGTGAATGCATCCAAATATCCCCACAAACACATACCAACAGACATGCACACATATATATCTTCCTTGTATTCACTCCATGAACAAACATCAGTTGGGTCTATTATGAGCCAGTGTCTTCTGGGGCATGGTAGGCCAGCACACACACACACACACACACACACACACACACACACACACACACAC
>JANHMN010000002.1:56619979-56632355 GCA_030674055.1 Rhabdomys pumilio
ACACACACACACACACACACACACACACACACACACACACACACACATGTGCACATGCATGCTTCCAAATATCCCCGAAGACACATACACATATCAACAGACATATTCCTTCCCTGTATTCATACCATGAACAAACATCCATTGGGTCTATTATGAGCCAGTTTATGTCTGGGACGTGGTAGGACAGCACTCCCCCCACCCTCTGTCTGTTTCTCTGTTTCTCTGTGTGTGTGTCTCTGTCTCTCTCTCTCTCTCTCTCTCTCTCTCTCTCTCTCTCTCTCTCTCTCTCCCTGCATTATCCGTAGGGATATGCTCTAAGACCCCTCCACATGCATACACAGTAGATAGCTGAGAATATCAAGAGTACTGAATTCCACATCCACAAGTCTTGGCAGGCTCAGCACCAATCTTTTTCTTTCTTACTAGGTTGAAAACTTTCACCTTTTCTATTACAGTTTATCTCATTGAAGCATCATCACACATTAGTTGTCCATCATTGTTAAGTGAAAGAAAGGCTGCCTAAACACACAGTTAGGGACAGTTCTGATGCCTGAGACAACAGATTGACTGACAGGAGGGCAGTGACCCCCCACCATGGCAGCACTGTCAGCAGGGGGTGCTTTCCTTCAGCTTCAAGATGCAGGTCAATACAAATCTTCCTCGTATTATTCAGAATGGCTTCTAATTTAAAACGCACTAATTTCCCACTTAATGTCACATCTAGTAACCGAAACTGCAGAAATTAAAACCATAGATGGCAACAGGAACTGCTATGAACAAGGTAGAAAGAGACTCAACCCTCACAGACCAGATAGACCAGTGGTTCTCAACCCTCCTAATACTGAGAGTTTTGAATACACTTCTTCATGTTGTGGAGACCCCAACCATAAACTTATTTAGTTGCTACTCCAGAACTGTGACTTTGCTACTGTCATGGATCGGAATGCTAATATCTGATATGTAAGATGCCTGATATGTGACCTCCCCCAAAGGGTCATGACCCATAGGTCGAGAATCTTGGATAATGAAGCACCCAGTATATAAACAATGACAGTTTTATGACAGGATTAAGCCGAATGGGTAGAAGACTCAGGGAACCTGAATGGCCGGATAAGAGGGCAGGTCTTCCTGCCTCATCCCTCAGCATTCCTTGTTCTAGCCAGCCCACACTCTACACCCCAGGCAAGCTATAAATTCTGATAGTTGGACAGCCTTTAGGGCTGTGGGAGACCTTCGGGGAATCAGAAGGGTTGGTGGACAGGCAAGGCTGACTCACGGAGTAGGAGAGAGAACAAGAATTCCCAACAAGAGAAGACAGAAGGAAGCACACTATGTTTAGCTACGTGGACTGATGAGAGTTTGACCTTAAGGAGACAAGCTGAGCAAGATGTAGGAGAGGGTCAGAGAACAGTACTCAGAGAAACAACCTGCCCATCTGTCTTTGGACAAAGACTAAAGGAAGCTGCATCCATGGTCCATGGTTTCACCTCTTTCCTCAAAAAGCCCATTTCAAGAAGCAGACAATGGCCTGTGTCTCATAGAAATGGGAAAGTCAGTATTCATCTGCTGCATTTCACAGGCCCTTCTTCTTAGATACTACATGAAGAGCAAGTGAGCTGAGCTGTACGCTTGGCCCACTACTTCTCTTCCATCAGGCTTAAGGCCCATTGACATAGCTCAAATATAGGCACAGTTTTCAAGTCTTTGAAGAGATGTTGGCCCTGTGTGAGGTCTCTGCCACCATGCTAGTGTTCAACACAGCTGCTACATGATACAGGGTGTGCAATGAGCCTGGGATGTTGGGTCAAGGGAAGGTCATGGAGGTGAGAGGAGGCAGCCTGGCCTGACTGGAACAGAGGGGTACTGTGCTAGAAAAAGGAAACTCTGAGGTCTAACTTTCTAGAACAAAGACTTAAAAATATTAACCACCAGTGGAACCAACTCCATCAGCAATAGCTAAGGTTCCATGAGAAATGAGCTCAACTCCAAGTCCACAAAACTGAAAGCAAGGACCCCAGGAGAGGTAACAGCAATATGCCATCTAAAAATCATACTTAAATGGAACACCCATCTGTAGCGTAATATTATTATAGAAGAATTAGAAAACACCCGGTTCCCCGACAAAGCGACCCATGTAAGGGACGTCTATCATTCCACAGAGCATCTTCTCAAGACTGAATCAAAGACAAGATAGCTTTGAGTAAAGTGGATGGGGGAGAGAACGTAGTGGAGACTTTGGGTGGGCACATCAGAGAGCAAAAATTAAATAAATAAAAATAAAACGGGCACCTTGAGTCTTTGCCTATTGTGCTGACTAGTCTCATGTCAACTTGACACAAGCTAGAGTCATCTGAGAGGAGTGGACCTCAGTTGAGAAAATGCTTCCATAAGATCTAGCTTTAGGACATTTTCTTAATTAGTCATTGATGGGGTAGAGCCCAGAGCATTGTGAGTGGTTCCATCCCTGGGCTGGTGATCCCAGATTCTTTAAGTAAGCTGGCTGAGAAAAGGCAAGAGAAGTAAGCCAGTAAGCAGAACCCCTCCAAGGCCTCTGCAACAGTTCCTGTCTCCAGGTTCCTGACCTGTTTGAGTTCCCCGTCCTGATTTTCTTTAACGATGAACAGCAATGTGGAAGTGTAAGCTGAATAAACCCTTTCCTCTCCAACTTGCTTTTTGGTCATGGTGTAACCCTACCTGTTGAGTAAGACACCTGTTAAGGCTTTTGTGGAGATGGACGTGGAAACTACATTCTGTCCTGGAGCTTAAAGTTTTTCAAAGACCTACTTTTAATAAGGGTTCTTAAATGCCCTTCTAGTCCACCACCGGACAGAGGTAGTGGTAAAGAAAGGTTATTAGGAGACGGGGGAAGTGGACCTGTTTAGAAATTGTTCTTTGGAGCAAACCCAATCTTCACTGTCAGGATACCAGCAGTTCAGCTCACAGGTCAGCAGTGGCAGCTCGATCCACTTGCAAACACTTCACAAATAATCCAGCAGTCCAGTCCAGTAGTGCTGGAATAGCAAACATGAGTCAGCAATGGTAGCATGACCTATTAGAAACAACCAGACCTCAGAGGATTCGGCACAAGTCAGTGGGAGCAACAAGGACCAACGGGGATGCCAGGAGAAGTTTTATGTCATGCCTCTCTCACTGAAGTAAAGATCAGCCAACACAAGAGACCAGTGATACATTGCAAAACTAGCTATGCAAGGCCCTCTCACAGTCCACTGAGTCCCATTTATACGCCCTCCAAACATCACATGTCCTCCACCCGGCTTGCCTCACCACATGAGTCTGCCTTAACAAAACTCCACATGAACCTGTATCAGCTGACATCACTCAGCCAATCTGTTCTCAGAAGCAGCAAGAAGCCACCAGAGCACCACCAGAAGTTTTTTGGTGTGTTTCTGTATATGGAGTCACAACAAATGGAGCTCAATGATGCAGTATAAGTCAACCCAATACATGTGTGTCATTAGCAAAGAATCCTTCATCGTATGTCCTTTCATGTGCTTGCTTTAGCAAAATATCCTTCCACCTGTGTCCGCTTCACAAAAACACTCCTTCACGTGTTTGCCCTAGCAAAACACCATCGGACACAACTGACTTTCCAAAGAAACCAGGAGTTTCCACTAAGAAAAGACTGCTTAGTTAATCTTATTCTCTGGCATCAGTTTCCCCTTTAGCTTGTGGCTGCTTCAGGGCCCTAAGCTCCTCTTTGGTTCATTTTTAACTGAGTTTAAAAAAAGCTCACGAGAATTCAGCAAGGCCTGCCAACTGTTCCAGCTCCACTGAGGTCTTACCTCCACTGAGCTGTTTGACAGCTCTGAACCTCGGGTCTCTTGTTCTTTAAGATGAAGTCCTGGACTCCATCTGACCTCATGAAACAATCATCTCAGGCCCTGCCTGATGGATATTCATGGAGCACAAAGGGTGAGTGAAACCTTTGCAGTTTGCAGGTTGGCTCTGTGACTGCTGCCTTCAGAGATGTTGGGCTTCCTTAGAGCAAACCTCCTTTACGTTCCCCTGTAGCTCACAGCTGTTTGCTCCGGGCTCAGCTGTCCTAGCGATTCCCCTAAGGACCGCTCCTTTAACAGCCTCCTGGATCCCTAACTGATATTCCTCACTGGCATTGGTTTGTAAACTAGCCTGAACACAAAAGGAGTAAGCCAGAGCTCTGGGGAATGGCTTATTGAAGATCAGCCCCTCTACAGCCCATTCTCAAGTCTCCTGGCTCCCCTACTCCTCTTCCTTCGGCTGCTTCAACAGCTAAGCCACTTCCTTTCTAGACACTACAGACATAACAGCACTTCAAACAGAGATTTTCTGCTACCCCAAGAATGACCCTCCTCACCTTTTGATAAATGAATGAGTTCTACTGCATATGCTTGTAGGTAATATGTTCTGACAGAGAGCTCCCTACTGTGTGGTGAATGAAATCCATAATGTATCGTATCTTATAGCTAATCATGTAATAACTACACTATATTAGCTATGAATGTTATTGTATACTTTTATATATTCTGCGACTAAACAATATTTAATTATATAGTACATATAGTTAACAATTAACAGAATAACAACTCTCCCACAGAGTGACTGTTGGAGAAAAGGTGTGTTTTTGTCCACTTTTGGTTTCTACAGTAAAGTTTTTAAGTGAATGCTATGAACAAATGTATCCGTCACAATCTTCTATAGCTAAACAAACAAAAAATAGAATAGTGAACAAGGGACAAGCTTATATAAATTAATAAATGCAATACCCAGCGATCACATTAAAATGATCCATCTCACAGACAGATGAAAATACAGTGATATATATTTTTTGCTCTCTTCGGATCAATACTTTTAAATGCTATAAACAACTGATGAGGGGCACAGTCTCTTGCAGAGTTTGTGGAGTATAAATAATTTTGCACAACTTCTTGGAAGGAACTATGATCAATCTTAGTTTAAAATGTGTTTAATACAGAATTCTGCTTATGTTTCTAATAGACACATAATTTTAAATAAAACAACCAAATATAAAAATATATAATAGTCCTCTTGCAAAGAGTAATTGACTAAATTTATTTCCCCTCTGTAGTTTATGTTAATGGAGGTGATGAGTTTCATCAAATTGAACCAGATTACAGGACTGTTTCAGACTAGATAATGCGCAACTTTGTACACATTGATTGCAAAATTAGCTTATTTCACTTCATGCTTATTCTTGGTACCCCATAGATTTTTCTGTGAGGAAGACATTTTGATATTTTTAAAAATAGTTATATAGATGAGATTGTGGTGTTTTAATTCTCCTAAAAATATAAACTGTACTCAAAACTGTGAAAAACATGCCCTCGACACAGCCCTTCATGAATTACATCTTTCTCTGTCACAAGATGGCTGGAATGTATCCTGCCCTGCCCTGCCCAGCGCATTCCAGCATGTCCATTGATTAGGCTGCCCACTATTCTTGGTGTTCCTTAATTCAGGTACCTGCCTCTGGTTAGCTCCTATCTGGTGATCTAATGAAAATCCCACTCTACTCCTCAAAGAACAACTTAACCATGCCTTCCTTTCATGGAAATCTCTAGGCATTCATAGTATTCATTTGGGAGTTGAAAACAAAGCCAGCATAAGTTATTTGACTCATTTAATTTCACCCCCAACTACAATTAGTTGACCAACCCTGGTTGACAATACTATGTTATGGAGTTATAAAGGCACTATAACACATGCTGTTTTTATAATTGGGTTCTGATAATCAATCATAGGACCTCATGTTTTCATAAGCAAGCACTTTACTAACTGAGCTCAACCCCAGTCCTTAATTATTCCTAAAAGTCTTTCTTCTTTTGACATGTAAAACTCATGCTAAGTAAATTTGTATACTTTTCTTTTAAATTAGAATAAGGGTAATAAGGGTCTGTGATGGCTAATTTTGATTGTCAACTTGATATACTTGGGAAGAGGGAACCTTGGGTAAAGAATTGTCACAATCAGATTGGTCTGTGGTCCTATATCTGTAGGACATTGTCTTTGTGGTTGTTTAAATTGAAAAAGTCCCCCATAGGCTCCTAGATTTGAATTCTTGTTAGGGAGTGTAACTCTTTGAAAGGATGAGAAGGCATGGCCTTGCTGGAGAAAGTGTGTCACTGGAAGTAGGCTTTGACATCTCAAGAGCACAAGCCAGTCCCAGTGGTTCTTCTTCCTAATGCTTGTGTATCGGATCTCAGCTACTTCTCCAGCACCATATCTGCCTATCTGCCACCATGCTTTCCCGCCTTTCCCTACCCCTACCCATAAATAGCCCCCCCACCCCCGCCTCTGGGGTTCGGGGTCGAAATCCCTTGTCTCCTGCGTGGGACGGGTTTCAACCCAAGGGCCCTTGGTATTAAACTACCTTATGCAAATGGATCAGGGAGGTCTCTCGTGTGTCCGTGGGTGAGCACTGGTCCAGACTTGAGGGAGGGTCCCCTCAGAGGGTCTTTCAGCATCTCCTCATTTAGTGTATAACTTCTTCCTGTTTATACATGTGCGCTGCATCTCTTTGTTTACAACCATGAGGTTTTGGGAACCCCAAAGACAGAAAGGAATGGCAGAAACAAACCTCCAATGTTTAATTGTTGGGAGGCTCTTCTTTTCAGACACCTCTGAACTTCCCTTGAGATCCATTGAAAGAACTCTGAGAAACAGGGAATATTGAAATAATCCCAGGTCTCAGCCTAAACTTAAAATTTAACTTCTCGGGGCTCCAGGAGAAGTGCAATCCAAAGACTTACACACATTCCAGGAAGGGCCCAAGATAAAGGAGTTAAAAAGTTATCAGGAAGCTGGGCCCTTAGGGCAATAAATCTGGGTAAACAGAAGCTATGGTTAGACTTAGCTAACACTCATTGTCATAAGATAATGTGCAAATATGAGTTGCCAAGAAACCAAGCGTGGGAGCAGCCGTTTGAGGTCAGCCTTTGTGGTTAGCATTGTCTAAGAGGTGACTGTAAGAGTGCCCTCGTAAACCCTGTGAAAACCATATAAAAATTGCTCTTAGCTTTAGCTCAGGGTTCCTCTAGCCTGCATGCGGGAGAACCCCAGTGCACTGGAATCAATAAACCTCTTGCTTTTGCATCAAACCCTCTGTCCGTGAGTGTTTCTGTGGGAGTGTGTCTTCCCAGTTTGGATCTTCAGGTCCAACAGTAAAAGATATATAGAGATCACCACAGAGCAGTGGACTGCACACTCCTAAGGGGTAGCAGTAGACAATGACCAGAAGCACCATGATCCAATCTATGTTTTATACAAGTTTTGTACTATTTTGAAGTTTCTGAATCATACACCTTTTCCTGGGAGGGTCTTTCTGGTCTATGTGATTGACAGGTCTCTTCAGATGGCCTACAGACTGGGACAATCTGCCTTTGTTCTTTGTGGAAAACCTCCTAATTTGCACTAATGTGAGGTTTGGGGTTTAGGTTGAGGACTAGATAGTTTTTAATTCATCACTTTGGAGCAGTTCTAAGTCACACCTCCTAGCTGGGCTAGGGTTGTGACACCTCTTACCAGTCATCAGAGACCTGCTGTCAAGTCCTTTCTTTACATGGGAGGGGTCAGTGTAAGAGCCAAAGCTAAATTTTAAATTTTAATTACTGTACCTAAGAGATCCATGAAGCAACCTGTAAGCCTCTGGCTCAGGAAGAGATACTTCCTAAAATGCTGAAGGCTACTGTTTATGTTTTTATTCCCCTAAACAAGCTGTGTGACCCATCTGCACTGGATGTGCTTGATCACACGTAAGGCAGAGGTATGTAGGCAGGAAATACACTGGGGTATATGCTTTCCACTGGTTGAACCTGATTGGAAATATAGTGGTCTCATGGGTTTGCCCTTTAAGCCTCAGCAAAATGTGACTCAGTACCATTTTCTGGGAACCCCAGAATGGATCTGGCCAGGATGATAGTCTCTGGCCAGTATTTTATTAAACATTTGCTTCAAATTTGCCTCAAAAATTGTGGAACTGCTGGGAAGTGGTGGGCCATGCCTTTAATCCCAGCACTTGGGAGACAGAGGCAGGTAGAACTCTGTGAGTTCTGGGCCAGCTCGGTCTACAGAGTTTCAGGACAGCCAGAGCTACATGGAGAAACACTGTCTTGAGGAACAAACGAACAAAAAGAGTATAACTGGTTACAAAAATTTATAACTGGTCTCTCAATTTTCAGGTTTCACATTAGTCCTGATGTCAGCTAAGGCAATGTTTAGCTATTAGCCATGTTCATCTGTCACAATATGTAACAGTGTGCTCAGATCTTGTCTTATACTCTCTCCCATGCCCCTGGGTGTTTGGTGGCTTGGAGCTAACTGGTGGTGAGGTGAAAAAGATACAAGAACAAATATCCTCAGGGTGGGCTTATGAGGAGAGAATTTTCCTGTCTTTCTCTTTCTTTCTTTCTTTCTTTCTTTCTTTCTTTCTTTCTTTCTTCCTTTCTGACAATAAATTGTTGCCTAATGTTAACAGGCATAAAGCAGAAGAGAGGAGGTGCTGAAATTCTTCCACATATGAACTATTTTTATCCACTGACTAACAGTACCTCCTCTGCTACCTACCATAGCTATTCCTCTAAGTCCACAGTAATGTTTTTAGCATCTTATTGTGTACAAAATCCTCAAGGAATGAAACATCTGGATGACTACCACATATTATTTAAGAATTATGTGCTTAGGATCAGTACTAGAATATTAGGGGTTATTGTTTGCAAACCTTCATTTTTATAGGCCAACAAATGCACCAAACATTCTCCTTTAGTATGATCCTGAAACCCAGACTTTACGCTTATGATAAGCCATATTATTTTGAGAAAAGCAATTGAAAAGCAAGAGCTTATTGGGAACATGCTCTAATCCAGCAGTGGCACCATTAATTTCAGAACACACCCACATTTCTCTCTTTTCAGGGAGAAAAACACATTTAAAAATGAGGTCAAGCTTGGATTTTCCAGCTAAGTCCTCAACTCTAACTGAAGGCGTCTTGCATATTTGCCTTTGAATTGTGTGAAAAACCTGCCAGGGGCTAAACTTTGTTGTCAAGTGACTTCCACAAGCTAGACTGGGCATCTGGGTTAGGGAAGGGGGTAAAGAGGAGGGGAGGTAGTTTCCTGTGGTTTATGAAGGTCACAGAAGCCTTAGGAAGTAGGGACTTTGGGAACAAATTAACATATGCAAATGAACTAAACTTTTCAAGGGGAATTTGTAGTTACTTCATTAGCTCTGAGACCAAGGGCAGCTCAGAGCAAAAGCACAGGAGGTGTGGGGTTTTCCTTTTGTTTGTGTCCATGTCTGCGAGGCAGCTAAGGGAAAGGAGGAAAAGGCTACAGGCAAGTCCTTGAAAGACAGAACCTGTAAGCTCCTTTTGGCTTGAATACTGGCTTTTGTCTCCCAAGAGCCATTGCTGTGCTCACTGAGAGCCCAGTAATGAAGCACCTGATTATGAACTCATTAAAAGTCCATTGGCATTCATAATAACCACAACCATCTCCACAGCCCTGTGAGACTGAGGGTTGGGGCAGGATCATCTCAAAGCCTTTCTGCCATTTCGTAGCTTTATTCTCAGGATAATTTTGGTTTTTTTAATATGCAGGGTTACCAGTTTGTTTTCCTCATTTCTCAATAACCCCAATCCAATGTTGCTGTGAAAGAAAGGTCTGGTCGTTTTTGTGAGCCTTCATCTTACCTTCCATCTTTCTCTGATGTTCATCTGGCTGTTTCGGGCCCTTTAGAATCTGTCAAGCAGATCAGAACTAATGCAAAGTAAATCTGTGAGTTTCAGAGCCAAGACACAGTGGAGCATCCAGAGATAAGAAAAGGTCCCTGAAAAATACAGTCCAGTTGCCTGGCAAGCAAGCACCTCTAACTCTGTCAGGTGACCATCAACTCTCTGGAGCTCCAGAAAAACAAATAGCCATCAGCCTGTCTGGGTTATGGACCAGATGCTCCCCCAAGAACTTTTGTAGAGAAGAGTGACAGGTGAGCCTGTGAACCAGGGCCATGCCATTTTGTAAACCTTCTCCATTGGGGTTGAACTGTAACAATTCCTGTAACTATAGCATTTGGTTTCTAAAGGTAAATTAACTTCTTCTAGAGTTTGTTGACTGCCCTGCTCCAGGGACCCCAGTAATGGCTTCCATGAGAGATGTTTACCAGTCACTTAACACTCTTAACTGACAGCTCACCGGTTATCCCTAGCAACAGCCAAAATAGGAAAGTTTTCAACCTCCTTTCCCTACCTGCCTTTTCTGTCTATAACTAACCAGCTTGTAAGTAGACAGCGGGGTCTGATTCTCACAGACCTTCAGCAGGTCTTCCCCCAGAAGGCCAACACATCCTAAATCATTCATCCTGTGTCTGTTTCCTTCTCGCTGACACTTTGTTCAGTGCCCAGACATGGAGTCGGGGTACAGCTCTCCAATGGGGGTCCTCATCTGTTCCCATCTCTCCCATTTTCTGCTCCAACTCCTCAAAACTGCCTTTGCCTTGAGTGACTTTGATGGTGACTGTCAGGTCCAAAGGAAACTTCATTTCCTCCAAATTCTGGCTGTTAGACAAAACCCAGCATTCCTCTGGAACTTGTGAAGCTGGTTCCCTCTACCAAAGGAGCCATCTCCCTTATGGCTGGGAGAAAGGACAAGTGGCTGCCTGTGGTGCTTATTAGCATACCAGGCTCCCCAGGATCATAAATACCTGTTACACGTTTCAGAGTCCATACTCCATACATACAGAGTCCATACATCCCAGCCCCTCTTACCTCCCCTCCTACTCTAACCTCCCTCTTGTTCATGCATGGTCTTCCCTCCCCTCAACTTCTCATTCTCCTTACAGACCTGCCATTTCAGCTATGCTCTCTTGGTCTTCTTTTCTATCTGAACTCTCTTTGTCTTCTTCTTTCACTCTTCTCTGCAACACCTCTTCTCCCTCTCCTCCTGTTTCTCTCTCTCACAGCCATGGCCAGTCTACCACTTTTTCCTCTGCTCTGTCTTCTGGCTGACTGATCCCTCACATCTACATTTAAAAAATTTCCCTCAGTCATACCTTGAAGAGGTCATGCATGTTATCAGTTTATACAGCAACCATCTCTCTACTGTGTTAACTCAACCTTGAGTGAGTTTTGAGAAATTTTTTCCCTTCTCCAGAAACTCTTCTGTTTGACCGTCTGCTGATCGAAGGTCTCAGAAACCCTGGTGCCACAGATTAATCTGCCGGTGTCACTTGAAAGGTCTGGTGTTATTAATCCCACTAGGTGAGAATAAGACCACTACCACAGCTTTTTAGCCAAATTTGAAGCAAGCTATATTAAATACTGATCAGGACAATGGATACTGGCCAGGTTTATAACCAGAATTCCCAGAGAATAAACATGAATTGTTAGTAAAGTGTTTATAGAGGCAAACCCGCAAGGCTACATACTTCCTGTCTTCGTCCAATCTGAGGCAAGTATATGTCCTGATATACTTCCTGCCTATGTACTTCCCACCCACCTATGTATAATCAAGCAAATCCTGCGTAGTTAGGGCAACCAACCTTGTTTACAGAAGTGAAAATACATGGCTTGTTATATCTTGTATGAATAACAACCCCAGCATTTCAGGAAATTATCTGTCCTTGGGCAAGTAGAACTTACAGGTTTATCTGTCTTTGGGCAAGTGGGGCTTATTGGTTAGAGACATTTTTGTTCCATAGAGCTCTTAAGCACAGTGATTTAAAGCTTAAAACCTAACTTTAGTCCTTACAGTGTAGCCATCTTTCTCCTCTCAATGAACCCTCTTACTGAACAGTCATTGGTTGGGGGAACCTGTTTTCTATCAGGAAAAATCTCCTATCTCATTCGTCTTCATATGGACCAAAGATCCTCTAACCACCTCTAGGCCTTTTGGGCAAGTCTCCTCAACAGTTTTCCTAGTAATACAGCCTGGCAGGAGCACCCATGAACAGTGGCTGCTGCTGGCTAGAGCCGGACACATTTGACTCCCATAGTCAAAAGAGCCTTACGTTAACGTGGTGGAATATGATCCAAGGCTTCCTGCATTCAAGCTGCTGTCTTTCTCAGCTTCTACTCCCTGATCGTCCTATTCCACTTTCAGGCTGTCTTTCTCTGTAATATCCTCCCTGCCTTTCTCCCAGATCTAAGCCCTTCCTAATTTGTGCTGTTCATAGTCTTCCTGTTACCATAAAATCTGCGTTCTCTGCCAATTACATGCTACTTCCCTCAACCGATAACTAAAGATCTACTTCTCATTTAAAAGAACCTCTTTCATCTTGCTGGCTGGTGAGCAACTGACACTTTGCTTCCTAGGGAAACCTGATTCCTAACCACACTCCTGCTTCCTAGCCACACTCCTGCTTCCTAACC
>JANHMN010000002.1:56632365-56646052 GCA_030674055.1 Rhabdomys pumilio
TGCTTCCTAACCACACTCCTGCTTCCTAGCCACACTCCTGCTTCCTAGCCACACTATGCTTCCTAACCACACTCCTGCTTCCTAACCACATGCTTTGACTCCTCCCATTCTGATACCTATGCTGGTTTATGGTTACTACACTCACCCTTCTGAGAGCCCCTCTGCCTAATCTTTCTATCTCTATTTGTTTCCCATTCCCCTACCCCACACCTATTCCTCACCCTGCTAGCCCAGGATATTTCAGGAATGAACTTCTTATTGGTTGACCAATGCAAAGTGTTCAACACTGAAACCATTCTCTCTCTCTCTCTCTCTCTCTCTCTCTCTCTCTCTCTTTCTCTTTCTCTCTCTTCTCTCTCTTCTCTCTCTCATATTCCATATATATATGGAATATATATATGTGTGTATATATATTCCATATATATATATGTGTGTGTGTGTGTGTGTGTGTATATATATATATATATATATGCACAAATACATATAGCTACAACCTGCTGAGCCCTTTTGTTGTTTGTGTGTATATATACACACATATATACACAACATATACATACATACATACATAATAAATATACTACATATATACAATATATATACATACACAGACACTGTATGTACATATGGGCATATATATGTGCATGTATATATATGCACAAATGTATATAACTACAATCTGCTGAGCCCATCTTTGTTGTTTGTATGTATGTTGTTTCAAGCTTGAGTATTCTTCATTGAACAAACTAATAAGAGGCTTATTCCTGGAAAAATATATATATGCAATATATCACATGCCTTTCTCAATATATTATATAAAATATAAAGCATATTACATATATTATATATGTAAAAGAGTTTGTTTCATCCTTTTAGTAAATGAAATCTCTTAGACCTGAGACTTGGTTCCTGCAAATACTGTTTCTCTGGTTTCCATTGGCTAAGTTGCACAGTGATCATAAATCATATTCACTTGAACAAAAACTAAATCTATCTGTACATTTAGCCCATTATACAAGATCTCATCATGCTTATAGTATCAGTCCTCGTGATTAATAACTAAGGAAAGGATTACCACTAAGAAACTGTGACTCTCTCCAGCCTCAGGAGGCTTGTTCTTTGTGTTTCTTAGATCCTGCTCGTATTTACAGATGTTTAACATTTTGCTGGGGTTTTCCTCGGTGACAAAAAAGACTAATCTTGATTCTGGTAGGGACTATAGTAAAGAAGTAGTAGGTCTTTCAGACCTGTTTGTTTACCCAAACCCCAATCATTTTGGGAGGTAGTATTTATATTCAAATTATTCTAGTCCAAACTAGAGGACCTGTGTCCCCCTCATGTCACTGCTTTTTAAAAATGTGTGCTTCTTATTTCAATGTGAAAGATGACACCTTTTTGCCACATTGATATTGAAACTTCAAAAGTTATAACTGTGCTCTCAAAACTTCCGTGTAGAGAGCTAAGACAGAATTACTTTAGACTATTTTTGCCTTTTTAATAACCAGTCTATTACCTTCCTGGGTGTGGGGCAATATTTTTTTTTGTGACCAAAACTCAAACAAACAAACAAAATGCAACTGTTTAAGTCAGTGGTTCTCAACCTCCCAATGCCACAACCCATTTAAAAACACTTCCTCATGGTGTGGTGCCCCCCAAACCATAAAGTATTTTCATTGCTACTTCATGACTGTAATTTCATTACTGTTATGAATCATGATGCAAACATCTGTGTTTTCTGATGGTCTTAGGCAGCCTCCGTGAAAGAGTCCTTTGACCCCCCAAGGGGTCAGGACCCACAGGCTGAGAACCACTGGTTCGAGAGGACTTTAAAACGACCTATAACAATCCTATTAAAATCCACTTTCACCTTGGTTCCATCAACAGCCTCCTGTAAAATGAAGCACTTGGTTCTTATAGATTCTTCCTTCCTCCTTCTCTACAGTTAACTCTTCTCTCTAGCCTCTCAGGCTGCTTCATCAACTGTGTCTCTTTACCATCAATTTCTCTTTTTCACTTGATAACCCTGTATTCTATTAGAGTTGTGGTGGCCCCTCCAGGCTTTTCCCTACTAACAGGGTCTTGTGGCTTTCCTGAGATCTTGCTCTACTTCTGGGGTTTGGATGTCTCCTCCTCTTCACTGGGTTCTTTGTCTTACTTCCAGGGTTCTACCCATCTCTGTTTCAGGCTCCTGCTCTTGCCAGAATTTCTGCTCCTCTTTCCCTTCACCTCGATAACCCTCTGAGTTCTCCTGGACCCCTGTTCACTATTCACAGTGCTGATCTCTAAGTTTACCCATTTCTAAAAAGATAAACTGAGGCCCATAAATATGTTTGTTCTTTCTCCCATTTGTGGTCCAACTTTGTCTTACCAAACAAACAGCCCTCCCAAATGGGTACCACACAATCTTGCCCACCTGGGGATTCTCCCTTAAATGTTTTGTTAACAATCTTAAACTTACCTATTTGGGGGCAGGGATATATATATATATATTTTTTTTTTTCTGGGTTTCTCTATTGCCATGTAATGAGAGCAAGAGCTTTCTTATGGAAGGCTCAGGAGTTGTTGATTACCAGATCTCCATGGCTTAAGTCTTTGGTTTTTGAGGAGTTACTTCACATAGTGTATACACTTATTCAGGTGAGAGACTGGCGATGCCTGTCCTGGGTCTTATGCCTGCTCTTTTAGTACAGCCGTAAGTTAACATTTACCTTCTAAATGTGTGGTGAAACTACATAAAATCAACTGTCTCAGTAAATCTCAAATATATAATACAGGGATTACCAGCCTGTGGGTCGTGACCCCCACAGAAGTATATCAGATAGCTTGTGTATCTGATTCTTGCATTATGATTCATAGCCGTAGCAAAATTACAGTTACCAATGAAAATAATTTTATGGTTGGAGATCAGCACAACACAAGGAACTGTATTCAAGGGTTGCAGTATTAGAAAGGTTGAAAGACCACTGCTCTAGTAGAGAACCATTAACTACGTGACCACACTAGCTGATAGATGCCCAGAATGGATCCACCTCATGACTGAAAGTTTAGGTCTTCTTACTCCATCACAGATTCTCATTTCACTTTGACTTCTTCCCATGTACTGATAGACAGTATAAACTTCACCTCTGGTTCCTTCTGGTATGGGGATTATGATGTTTTCCTTTTGAGCTGGAAAGTCAATGGAGTGAGTCTTCTCTGATTTTGCCCTGTTACAGTTATGTGTCTGAAAACTCAGTGGCCACATGACTCTTTGGTGGTGATGGAAGCAGCAGTGACTGCTGGCAGTCTATTTATTGTTAGTAGAGACCCCGACCCTTCTACAAGGACCATCTGTATACAACCAGTTTTAGCAGAGCCCTGTCTGGTGGTTAGTTTGTCCAGCCACCGGCTGCTGAGTATCTAAGCATCCTCAGCATGCCTCATGTGCCACGTGCTATATTGTTCAGTCTTTATCAAGACAATTAGATGGTATGACACTATGTGATCTGACTTCTGAATATCTCTCCAGAATCACCCTTATTTGTCCCCACCTGCTCTGGGATGCTGGCTTCTGGGGCCACCATCAATACACTCCATTGACCTATGAGTTCTAGACCCCAGAAATAATGAAACCAATGAGAAAGGATGTTAGAGGACAAGAGATAAGAGTGAAGGTGGTGACCTCTCTCCTCTTAGTGACCTTTCTGTAAGATAGTCAAACTCATTTGCTTCTTTGCCAGGGGCAAAGGCCACAGCTGTGCAGGGTCTGCTGGTCATCTTTCCCAAACCCTCAGGACTAGACTTGGTCACAGAAATGCATTGGCATTTCTTTCTGCAACCTCCTCACATCTTTATCTTCTGGAGTAGGTAAGACCGTTGCTTACAGGGAAGCAGACAGCACAGCCTATTATAACTTAGCAAACCAAACTGGAAAGTCTTCTATTAATATCCATGCTCTGGAACATGTTAAATATTTCAAAAATTTTCTATTCTTTGAGGGTCAGAGAACTAGTCTCAAGTGCCCTCTTGGCCTAGTATTTTAGAGATGAGATTGTACTTTAACAAATGCTTAAAATTTTTCCCACAGCGGACTCTTTATTTAGTTTTCTTCATTGGTCAAGTGTAACAGATATATCCTGGAAAAAAATATCACCCATTTCCTTAATCATCTTAAATTATTAGCATGCAATAGCTTGTAAAATTTTCTTTAGCTGCTTTTATCGATGGAGAAAGCACCATCCAAATAATAAAAGTTTGTATCATATTCAAAAGAAGTTACAATTGTTCAAAAAGGAAACTACTTGCAATCTTATGCAACTTTTCCATGGGTTATTCTGTGTTAGGTTGTCATTTCTGATTGTTCAGAAGCTGTGTGTCTCTTTCTTATGCTTGGGAACAACCTACTTTACACCAGTCTACACACTGTGCTGTAGAAGTCAAGAGTCCATTTTCCCAGTCTCCTTGTTGCCAGGATAGATATGTGACCTGAGATTCACCAGTGAGATTTACATATTAGAAATCTCAAGCTGGGAAGGACCCACCCCAGTGATGTTGGCTTAAATGTAAAGTCTCTCTCATGCTCTTGTGCCCTGGTTGGCAACACTATTTAGAGACTGGAAAATACATGGAGGAAGCCTGGCACTAGAGGCATGCCTTTGATTGTTGTATTTAGTCCCTGTTCCCTTCCTTGCTCTGTTTTCTGTCTGCCACCAGGTGAGTAGGCACTGACACATGGTCCAGTTATCATGATGCTTTGCCTCACCTTGGCCCCAGAATCAATGGAGCCAAGGACGGTGAACTAAGACCTCCGACTTTGTGAGCCAGAAGTCAAGCCCTCCTCACTTAAATTGCTGGTGTCAGACATTTTGTCTCAGTGATGCAAAGCGGACTAAGACAGTGGAAAGACACTAATGATACAATATCTAACTCTCAGGAGCCACGCCAGCTTTAAAGGAACAGTCAGTGCCCAGCTTTAAAAAACAACTCAAGTTTTCTAGGCTCACTTGTGGTAGAAAGACAATCTCTGTGGAAACTGTTGACTTTATATACACACATGGGGCTCTCCACAGGGAGAAGTCAAAAGAGGTGGTCAAGGGGCTGGAGAGATGGCTCAGTGGTTAAGAACACTGACTGCCCTTCCAGAGGTTCTGAGTTCAATTCCTAGCAACCACATGGTGCCCTGCAACCATCTGTAATGGGATCTGATGCCCTCTTCTGGTGTGTCTGAAGATAGTGATAGCAAACTCATATATTTTTATATATATATATTTTATTATATATAATAATATATTATTATATATAATAAAATATATTATATAATATAAATTATTATATATAATAATTTATTTTATATATATATATATATATATATATATATATATATAATAAATTAGTAATTCTTTTAAAAAAACAGATGGTCAAAACCAATGACTTTGTATCTTTTAGACAAAGAACAGTGATGTATGAAAAACAGCCGAGCAGAGAGATCTCTAGACTACGATAGTAAGTTCTAGGAGAGTCACTAGGTGGAAGGAGCCTGGGAAAGTGTGAAGACAAGGAAAAGCAATGCATGTCCTTAAGCCACGGCAGCCATGATGAGAAAGGCTAGTTCCCTTCCTCAGTATAGGGAAGACCCGTCTCAAAGGAATTTTATGGATGCCATGGATGCCGCACACAAGAGAGACAAATTAGACAGTCTCTCTGTAAGTAATTTCTCTAATGTTTTGCGGCCTAAAATCTTCAATATGCCAATTTGTCATATTCAGAGATAGCATATCCTTCTCCCTCTAGCGGGGTGCACATAGAGAAGAGACCACAAAGTGTGATGAGCAGTGTCATCATTACGGCATGTGCTACGTGAGCTCACCGAGGAGCTGAGCTGGAAGTGGGTTGCTGCTGCCTTCCCCACCCAACACTTTAAACCAGAGCATGCCTATGCCAAATAGCCTTCAAGCCACTTTGTCTGGGGGTGGTCTGGCTCCTCTAACTCTGTGGCAGAGAGAGTATAGAACAGTCCAAGAGTGAACATATCACGTCCTTATAAACAGATGGAGGGCAGATCATTTCCAACAGATGTTATTTGTTTACTCCAGGACATAAAAGTATTTACAGTGGGGAGACAGAAGCTGGGAGTTCAGCCTTGGAGGGTTGTCAGTGGAAAGAAAGGCTCAATTAGCCACTCCCACTGACAGCCTCAGTTCCCTGGTCAGTTTCTGCAGGGTTTTGTGAGTGCCTGATTCAATGGCATCCCCTCTATCCATTGTTATTCTTTTACTTGGGACCCTCCCTTGAGGGGACTCTGCTTTGTCTGGGACTCTCTTTGTTGGAAATTCCAGCTGTTGGTGTCAACAGGCCTTCCCTGGTCAATTTCTGCTGGATGGTTTAACAATGATAGTTTGAGTCAATGATATTTTGTTGTCTGTCTGTCTGTCTGTCTGTCTAACTGCTATGTGCCATTTATTCTTTTTTGACTTTGGCGTGCTATAGACTTAATAAATTCATTCATTCCAAACAAAACGTATGGTGATCACAGACCATTCTCTGGTCTGAGCAGGAAGGAGAGAGGACTTGGCCAGAGCCTTGATTGTAGACCTTTAACTTCTATAATTATGAGAAAATAAGTATCTATTGTTTAAGCCACTCAGTCTGTCATATTTTATTTGATAATACTAGACAGGAAATATATTAATAGTGCCCCATATACTATTTTCTGTTTGAATTTGCTAAAACATACTTTTAAAAGAATAACTTTACAACCCTATTGCTGTCCCCTCTCCCTGCCACCTCCTTCAGTTCCTTCCTCTCTACCGCCTCACCTTTTCCTCCAAGAGAGTGGAGGCACCTCCTGGGTAATTCCTACACCCTGGCAATCAAGACTTTCTTTTCCCACTGAGGCTAGACAAGAGAGCCAAGTTAGGGGGACAGATTTCACAGACAGGCAATAGCTTTAAGGATAGTCCTCATTTGAGTTGTTCGGGACCCACATAAAGACTGAGCTGTGTATCTGCTACATATGTGTGGGGGACCTAGATTCAGCCCGTGTGTGCTCTTTGGTTGGTGGTTTAGTTTCTGAGAGTCCTCAAAAGTCCAGATTAGTTGACTCTGTTGGTCTTCCTGTGGAGTTCCTATCCCTTTTGGGTCCCTCAATCCTTCCCCCAACTCTTCCATTAGAGTCCCCAAGCTCCATCCAATGTTTGGCTGTGAGTCTCTTCATCTGTCTGAGTCAGTTGCTGGGTAGAGCCTCTCAGAGGACAGCCATGATAGGCTCCTGTCTATATGCTTCTGGATCAGCAGCTAAGACATGCTTTGTGGCTCAAAATAAAAAACAATATTGCACTTTCTATGATAGATGCAATGCTTTTCTGACTGATAAAGCTGCATTTCTATTATGTTTACCTTCTTGCAGATTATAGATATAAACTGGGTACATAAATAAATAACTAAATAAAGCCACTGAAAAGCACTTAGAAAGTGATCAAAAGTAGAAAAACTTGGCAGATCTTGACCGATTAAATGCTTCACAGCCTTGCTCATGAAGAATTTAACCTCTTCACTCAGCTAGATCTCTCACATCCTTCACCAGAGACTAGCCTGCTAAGTTTTCCTAACCCTCCTTACCCATCTCTTCTCCTCAGACCATTAGATCTTGTCAAGGGTCTTACATCCAGTGGCCCAGATTCAACTTTTTATGTACTGCAACCAATCTTTAGGCTTCAGTCAAGACCCACCCTACCTACCCCCAAATTCACAAGCCCCTGCTGGCCTACATACAGCCTTTACACCCATTCAGATCTACCCTCACATCCTAGGCTTGGACCAGAAGGCATATACTGTGTACAAGCCCGGTTGTCCCTGTCCATTTGACTTCATTTAACCCAAGCCATTTCCAATCTCAAGGTCCAATGACCCCGTGCATCTTCTCTTTTGCCTGCAGTACATATCAGATATAGACCTAAGAAAAGATGTTCACATGCCTAGATCTTATCACAAAAATACCACAATGAAAGATCAAGCTAATACTTGCTCTCCCAAACCTACTACTCCTATAGAAATGTTTGCCAATGCAAATTACCTAGATAAATGCCAGGACATGGAATTTAAAAGAACTATCAGACACTTCTAGAATTTAACAGAATTATCAGTTACTTCATCAAAAAATTCAAGAAATTTAAGGAAGACAAAGAGATAAAGTTCAATAAAATAAAGGACAAAGAAAGTATGGAGAATAAATGCCCAAGTAATGCTCAGGAATACATATACACATAGGTTTATGAAAATGATGAAATCTGGACTGGAAGACAGAATTCAATAAGGAGATATAAACAGAAGAGGACTCAAGCTGAAACAACAACAGAGTTGAAAACACAATAATTTAACTAGAAAAGTCAAAGGAAAGCCTTATAAATAGAATGATTCAACAGACCATTAGAGATCCAAACTTACAGATAAAGCAGGAGAACTAGACCAAATAATCAAGGAATATGAAAAAAAAAAAAAACCTAAAACACAGTTAAGAAACATATAGGAAATATGAGATATCATGAAAAAAATTAAACCTTCAAATTATAAGTGGAGATAAGGAAGAATCTCAAGTCAGTGGCATAGACTAGATCTTCAACAAGATCATAAAAGAAAATTTCCCCAAACTAAGGAAAGATACACCCATATAGATATAAGAAGCACACAGAACACTAAATAGAAAGGATTAGAAAAGAATATCCTTATGTTGTATCATTGTTAAAACTCTAAATATACATAACAAAGAAGGTGTATTGAAAGCTTCAAGAGAAAAAACATAAGTCACGTATACAGGCAAACTCATCAGAAGGACAGCTGATTTCTCAGGAAACTTTGGAAACCATAAGAATTTAGAGCAATGCATTCCAAGTCCTAAAAGACTATGATGGCCAACCTAGAATATATACCCAGCAAAACTATCCACTATGATTGAAGGAGAAAGAAAAACTTTTTAAGATATTAAATGCCTAAAAAATTTATGTTCAGCAAATCAAATCTAAAGAAAATATAGGAATTAATATTTCTGGCTGAAAAGAAGAATGAATATAGCAAAGAGACTGTGGAAAGAAATATGAAATACCACTGAAAACACAACACCAAAAATCCACAACTCAATGATCTCAACTAACATACATATTTCAATAGTAACTAAATAATTCAATCAAAACACAATGGTTGACTGAATGGGTCAAAAAACACAGCTTTAAAGATAGGCATTGCCTTCAAATAAAAGAATGATCAAAAGAACTCTAATCAAATGGGACCACAAAGCAGGCAGGTGCTATTATCCTAATATCTGATAAAATAGACTTCAAACTGAAACGAATCAAAAGAGATTTTAAAAAAGGGACATTTTATTCTAATCAAGGGAACAGTTAACCAAGAAGACATTACAATCCTAAACATATATGTACTAAACTCTGGGGTGGCATATTAACACATTAACATCAATCCACTTTCTCCAGTCAACAGGTTATCTGGACAAAAATTAAGTAGAGGAATAATTGACAGCATATATCAAATGGACTTAAATCACGTTTACAGAATATTTCATCCAAACACATTTTACCCAGCATCACATGGATGCTTTGCTAAAACAGGCCACATCTCAGGACACAAAACAAATCTCTGTGAATGCAAAAAGGTTGAAATCACTTCTTGTATACTATCTGACCACAATGCAACAAAACTTGAAGCTGACATCCAACAAACCTCTCGTAATTACATAAACTCATGGAGGTTCAGCAACCCATCACTGAATGATGAATGGGTCAAAGAATAAGTCAAGAAAGAAGTAAAAACCTTCATGGAATTAAATGAAAATAAAAACACAACCCAACAAAACCTTTGGGACACATTGATAGCAGTCTTACAAGGAAAATTGATAGCTCTAAGTGCCTATATTTAAAAAGAAATCAGAAAAAGCACAGATAAATGACTTAATGATGAAACTAAAAATAAAAATCAGAAAAACAAGAACAGACCAAATCTAAACCCAGTTAACAGTAAGAAATAATAAGAATTAGAGCAGAAAGCATTGGACAACAAGAACAACTGGTGGGGGGAGGGCATGAATACAAAGAATCTATGAATCTAAGAGCTAGTTTCATGAGAAGATAAACAAGAATGACAGATCTTGCTAACCAAAACAAAGAAAGATAGAACCCAACCCAAATTAGTTAGAAAAGGAACAGGAAAACATAAGAGACACCAAAGAAATCCAGAAGAGACCACTTAAGAAACCTTGATAAAGCAAAAGAACCTAAAATAAGTAATTGAATTTCTAGAGTGAACTAAACCACCAAAAATTAAGCCATGAAGTCAACAAGGTAAACAGACCCATAAAAAGCAAGAAAGTTGAAGTAGTAATAAAAACCCTTTTTTAAAAAAAAAAAAAAAATTGTTCAGGGCCAGATAAATTCACAACAGAATTCTACCAGACTGTGAAAAACAATATGTCTTAAAGTATCCAAAAAAGGAGGTGGGGGTGAGTTGCAGGGTAAGGAGGACAGAAGGGAGGAAATAGGAAAGTAAGCCAGTGTCATTCTGGTAAAAAACAAAAACAACAAAAACAAAAAACCTTAAACTTGTTAAAGAACAAACAAAAGAAAACTTCATGCTGATATCCCTGATGAACATGGTCTCAAAAATGTTCAAAAAATATTTGCAAATAGGATATAGACAGACATTGAAAAGATTATCCATCAGGACCAAATTAACCTTATCTCTGAAATACAGAGATGGTTGAACATACACAAGTCAATAAATGTGACATACCACATAAATGTACTTGAAGACAAAACAAAACCAAAAAAAACTCACATAATCATCTTAATAGATTCTGAATAAAAACTTTTTAACAAAATCCAACATGCAATCATGATGAAAGTCCTAACAGATGTAAGGCTAGAGGAAGTATGCATCAACACATGAAAGCTACATCTGCAAAACCCACAGCCAACATCATTCTAAATGAAGAAAAGCTTGAAGCAATTCCACTGAAATCAGAAACAAAACAGAGACATCAGATACACACACACACACACACACACACACACACACACACACACTTTTTCAATATCGTGCTTGAAATACTGATGAACAATAAGGCAACAGAAGGAAATTAAATGGATACAAATAGGAAAAGAAGTCAAACTACTCCTATTTCCAGATGATACACTGTACATTAAAGATCCTGAAAATTCTACCAGAAACCTTATAGAAGCAATAAATTCAGCATTGTAGCAGGATACAGAATCAACTTGCATGAATCAATAGCTTTTCTATACATTACCAACAAACATACCGAGAAAAAGATCATGGGAATACTCTCATTTAGGATAGCCTCACATAAAATATCTATGAATAACCCTAAGCAAAGAAGCAGAGGACCTCTACAATAAAAATGTTAAACCTTGGAAGAAAGAGAAAGACACTAGAAAATGGGAAAACTGATAGAATTAATATTGTCAAAAAATGGCCATTTTACCAAAAGCTATTTACAGATTCAATGTAACCTTAATCAAAATCTCCATCTCATTCTTCACATGAATAGAAAAAAAAAAAAAAGCTACCCTAGAAGTCATATTGAACCACAAGAGACCCTGGGTAGCCCAAACAATCCTGAGCTACAAGAACAGTGCTGGAGGAGGAATTACCAGATCTCAAGGTTCCTCCTTTGCTATATCTTTCATTTTAGAGTCTATGCTTTACATTGGAATATATTTTGATATGTCATCTTTGCTGAAATTCCTTTAAAATGTGTCAAATCCAGCTTTATTTCTTAAAAGCAAAGTGAAATTTCTACCATTGTTTCACATATACTTCAGCATACACTGTTAACAAAACTCTCTGGAACAAAGTCAACTTCTTGAAACCCTACTTGGAGGGTGGGAAGACCCTGAGGACAGAGACAGTTGATTTGGTACAAGCTGCAGGGATGGGGTTAAAGGTTCTCTCCAGCCAGTGGCTTTGCACTTGTTTTTCCCTGGATACCCATGTGAGGACATATGGCTTTACTGTCTGCTGGGAATTTGATGTAGCACAGGCATGAGAAGATACTTGGTACCCACTGATCTCAGGAAATAGAACACTGAGTTCCAGTGCAGTCAGTGGAACAGCTGAAACTCAAGCTTGCGTTTGGAATTTGGCCCGTCCATTAAGGGTAGCTAATAAGACTAATTAAAGTACAGGAGACTTCTGGCCCAAGAGTATATCCAAGTTTCCCCGTATTGATTTAATATGGAAGTACAGACCACTGCATCATCTATGCTCAGGCTCATGCAAATTCTTTATTTTTTTAAATGTAATTTTTTTTCCTTCAAAATACTCATACTTTTTGCATTTTAAAAGTTTTTAAGTTGAAACACACATATAATTTATCATATATTTAATGAACAAATATGATTTTCTGGGAAATTCTTTTTTTATTTTTTTAAGATTTGTTTATTTTATATATGTGAGTACACTGTTGCTCTCTTTAGACACATGAGATGAGGTCATTGGATCTTATTACAGATGGTTGTGAGCCACTATGTGGTTGCTGGGAATTGAACTCAGGACCTCTGGTAGAGCAGTCAGTGCTCTTAACTGCTGAGCCATCTCTCCAGCTCCTTTTTCTGGGAAATTTTTAAGTCAATAGTACATCATCTCAGAGACACACAAGTCAGGGAAACAAAGTGATGGTGTCCCCTACACAATCTGTGGTCTGCCTACTCAGTCCTCAGAGTGAGTTAGTTCTCCTGGCAGCTTCCTGCTCACAGTCCACTGAGGCTGGGCACAGAAGTCTGCAGAGGATGAAGGAGAGCCACACAACTCCTAGCTGGGACATCACCAAAAGAAGTCTCCAGTCTTGCTGCAATATGCCAACTGGGTTCTCGGGGAATGCAGGGATATTGAGAGCTTAGAAGAAGAAGGGAGCTCAGGCCTCTAGGAGGTTGACAGAGGTTCTAGAATAGCAGAAGCACGGAAGTAAAACTTCTTACTCAGTCAGTATGGCCCCAAGCCAGCAGGATGCTGTTTGCTTTCTTCCCTGCCACGCCCATTCACCCTGAGTAAAAGGCCTGAGAGACCTTGTACCAACTTAACAACTTCCACAGGAAATGTTGCTGTCATTATAGACTCAGACTCTGAAAGGGGATAAAATATTAAACCAGAACATCAAGGGGTCAAGTCTATCATTTTTGTTGCTCTCTGACTTTCAGCCAAATGTGTTTTTCTGGGCACATCCCATGGCTAAATGTCTTGGCATCACCAGGTACTCTTATATTAAAACACTTTAGCATTAGCATTGCTTTACATCGTAGCATTTATTTGTCTGACTTGATTCTTCCTGGTTTGGTGTGTTTTGTTTTTATTTTTCTATGAAAGGAACAAATTTTGATTGCTTTCCTTTCTCAGTTCGCTTATTTGGAGTGGAACCTCTGACTATTCACCACATAGAGAAAATAGAAGACACTGAGTTTCAGAGATTGTGTACATGCATAAATGTGTATGTATGTGTATATGTTATCCTGGGTCACTCTTGGCAATAAAAACAGAATTGGTTTTTTGGTATTCTGGATAGAATGTCTTTCCTAAAGATAGTATGCACACTGGAAGCAGCTGATTGTCCTGGCAAACACACACACACACACACACACACACATACACACACACACACACACACACACACACACACACACACACACACACA
>JANHMN010000002.1:56646062-56677583 GCA_030674055.1 Rhabdomys pumilio
ACACACACACACACACACACACACACACACACACACACACACACACAAAACAATAACAACAAAAACCCAAAGTGAATAGTTGAGGGATCAAATGGAGAAGCAGGTTAGTTCCTTCTCAACTCCCAGTCTTCAGTCTGAGTCCTGGGTAGGATGTGTGACATGGGAGATGACTTTTAGACAGATTACCAGGCTGGTGGGAAGAGGGCAGAAGTCTCCACTCTCTAATCTCTTGATCTTCTGGGAGATGATACTTTTAATTTACATCCACACAAGACTGTGTCCCAAACCAGAAGGGTCTTTTCTAATTCATCATGCTCCCAGGCCACACAATGGGACCCCTGACAAGCAGAACATTAGATAGTGAAAGGAAGGGACACCATGAGTGCTCATGAATTGCAAATACCTCATCATTAAAGGATGCTGCCTTGCTTGGGACCATCTGCTGGATATGCTGGGGTCCAGTACCTCAGGCTAGAAACATCTGCTGCTTTAATCATTTTACCTCTTAATTAAAGCACAGGCAAAGGGAAGCCAAACATAGTCATGACCCTGGACATATCACAGTTTAGCCGTTTAGATTGGAGACCACATCCGCCTTGGTTGGACAGGAATGAGAATACACAGGTGTGCTGTTCGTCCAACATATGTGCTCCCCGCTGAGATAAAGCAAATGTGGGTTCATGAATCCCCTCCCATTGACACGATGTACCATTTTGAAGACACTTTGTTTTGCTGTTTCATTGATCCTCCATGGATGCAGCTTCCTGATGGTTGCTGTTGTACCCTGAGGCATGGTGGTCAAGCAGTTAATGATCTATAAATAAACACTTTAGGGCACTAAGGGAGATGCTTTTTAAAGGAACCCCACTGCTAATCCTTTTGTACTGCAAAGAACCCTTTTGTAATGGAAACAGATACCCTTTAATTGAACTGTTTGGTAAATTCAGATTTTTATTTCAGTTTTCACATACATTATCAAAGCGACAATGTGCAGAAATGTGTACTCGATATGTAAACAGTAAGCACTAAATAAACAGTAGGTGATACTCTTATTTCTTCATCCACAGTGCACCCACATTATTTTGAACTCAGATCACTTGTAATGCTTGCCCATTCTGGGTTTGAGTCTCCCTCTCCTTCCTTCTCTCTTCAACCTGCAGTCTCTCCAGAGCTTAGCATGCTTTATAGTTCTTTGACTTTGTTGTCCACATGGCTGTCTCAAATTGGGTTCTTTACCTCAGGAAACTGAAAGAGCTGAAGTTAGACTCATCATCTTTTGTTTGTTTGTTTACTTATTTACACAATCAATGCCTACAATTATCATTGTGCACTGGGAAAGCACAGTCATTATAGAGGCAAGGGTGTACTGCCTAAGGAGAACTCCATTCTTCACAGAGAATGGAGACAAGTACATGTCCGTTTAAGTGTAGGGCTCAATAAAATGTCAGTATCAAATACTAACCATGCAGTAGAATAAAGCTGGGAACATGGGGAAGCCATGTAAAATAGGATCAATGGGAGCAGCATCCCTAATGGCCTGAGTTAGATCCCTGGGACCTACATGTTAGAAGGAGAGAACTAGCTCTCATAAGTTGTTCCATGACCTCTACAGATGCACAATAGCACATGACAGTGAATGTACATACACAGATATGTTTAAAGGTAGTATCGTCATCATGATTGATTGACTCCTATCCTTAGACTCTCTGTCTGTGGATGTACTGCCAATAAAGAGAGAGAATATCTAAATTAACAAAATCAGAAATGCAAAAAGGGACATAACAACAGACACTGTGGAAATCCAAAGAATCATAAGGACATACTTTAAAAACCTGTTGCTTTTACATAGACAAAACAGGAATGATTAAAGAGAGCATGGAAAAGGCCAGAGAAGGTCTTGAGGAAAGACAGAGAGAATGAGAAAGATGAGAGCTGGTACAAGAATTGGTTTTCAACCTCTCCATGATTGTCAACCCTACTTCTTTCCATCTTAGGATCATTAATTGGGTTATTTTTCCTTATTTCTTTTGGTCCCTGGGCCTTAAATAGGCTGACTAACTCTGTGAAATAACAGATAGATAATCTGATAGCAAAATCTATTCAGATACATTATCATAAGTTAGCTATGGAGGACCACAAGACTCAAGACAAGGTTGTTGCTCTATCCAGGGTGTTCCCAAATTCCATCTCCACCCATCCTAAAAGAGGGGACTTCCGCCCCTAGACCAAGCAGAGAGGGGCCACCCAGAACCCCCTCTGACTGGTGATCTGAATTCTTGCTTAGGCTTCGAGGCTAAGCACTGCAAGGGAATATAAATAAAAGTTAAAAATATGTTTCTAGGTTCCCTGAGGGACAAGCCTGACTGCATAGGGGTTGATGTCAAAAGTATCTCCTCTCCAGGAAAAAGAGATTGGGATGGGTAAGGCCCTCATGCCTCACTGAACAACGACAGGAGGACCGGAGCCATTACAAGGTCCCCTTTAATTACTGGAGGTTGGACCTCTATCCCGCCTTGGCAAGATTAGAATTGCCATGGCCCTTCTATATTTGGAGAAGAGAGGAGATGTCAGGGGCAGCCCTGCTTATACACTAAAGGCCTAAAATCAGCCATAAGCCTAAAATCAGCAATAGGCCTGACATACATGCCTGCTAACACAAAGTCTTGGGTCTCTGTGGAAAAATACTGAAACAAATGGTTATAAGCTATTGTAAACAGGCAGCTTTTGTAGAAATTTACCAGTCTGAGTAGTCATAGACCCTGTAAATAGGCAGCCTTGGCAGATAGTACCAACTTAGATAAGGACAAATGAATCATAGGCAGAGTCATAGTGACCTGTCCCCTGAACCTTCACCCAGCTGATACCCTGTTCTGAAAGATATCTGTACTCCCCCTGAATACCTATGCTCCTGTGTCATCCCCTTCCCCATATCTTGCATTTTTGTGTTTACAACCCCTGTGTTAAAAAGTAAAAATTATGATTTGATAATAAAAAAATGACAAAAAAAGATAAAAAAAAATTTAAAAAAAAAACCTGTACACCACCAAATTGGTAAATCTAAAAGGAATGGATAATTTTCTCTCTATGTATCACTCACTGGAGTTAAATCCAGATCAGGTAAGCAATTTAAACAGACCTATAACTCTTAGTGAGATAAATAGGAGCAGTTATTAAAGGTCTCCAACCAAAGGAAAACAAAAAACAAAAACAAAAACAAAAATAAGGATGGTTTTAGTACAGAATTCTACTAGACTTTCAAAGCAGAGCCAATGCCAATAGTCCTCAAATTACTCCACAAAATAGAAACAGAAGAAAAACTGCCCAATTCATTTTATGGGGGTACAGTTACCCTGATACCCAAACCACATAAAAGACTCAACAAAGAAAGAGAATTACAATTTCCCTTATGAACATGTAAAGATACTCAATAAAATAATTGCATACTGACTCCAAGATCACATCTAAAAGATCAACCACCGTGATCAAATAAGCTTTATCCCAGAGATACAGAGATGGTTCAATATAAAAAAAAAATCAATAAACATATAAACATCATATAAACAAACTGAAAGGAAAAAGTCACATGATCATCTCATTAGATACAGAAAAGGCCTTTGACAAATTCCCCTTCATGATAAAAATTCTAGAGAGATTAGGGATACAAAAGACATACCTAAACATATTAAAAGCAGTTTATAACAAGTCCATGGCCAATATCAACTTAAATGGAAAGAAACTCAAAGCAATTCCACTGAAATCAGGAAAATGGCAAGGTTGTCCACTCTCCCCACACCTATTCAGCATAGTACTTGAAGTCTTAGCAAGAGCAGCAGGACAGGAGGGAAGGTTTGGTTCCAAGTGAATTCAGAGGGCCTGGGAGAGACAAAGCCTTATCAGGAGATTTAGATGGGGCTCTTTATGATGGCCAGGTAATTCTTGATGAAGAGATGGTCCTTAATTGTCCAAACTGTTTTATTCGATGGCGAATGTAAATGCATACATCTTTCTCAGGGTGAACCACAGGTTAAATACCTTTTGTGGGAAGGAATGCCCGAGAAGGGAAGTTCATTGACTGAATATTCAGGGCCTATCTGGGTACTCCATTAGCATGGAAAACTCCAGGTTTTTATGTTACAGTGACTGATTGTCACGGTCCTTTCAGTGAGGTGTCGTAGTAACACGTTCCAGAGCATGGTAGGGAGCTGGTCCCCATGCCTACCTCAATTCTGAGCATCACAGCATTTGGGCTCACTCAACCTTACCAGTTCTTCTGTCTGGTGGCACCATCCAGTTGTCCCACACATGCATATAAATAAGAGGTAAATCTTTAAAAATGTTAAATGTTCAATGCCATTCATCACCGAGCTCCATGGATGACAATCATAATGATTTACTACTGTAAACCGTTAGGTGCTAGAGTTAAAGACGAGCAAATTGGTGACAAGTTCAAAGGAGCTGGAAATAGTTTATACTGAGATCACACATGGGGTACTACATGCTACAACTTGGAATAGCCTGACAATTCCCCCCAAAGTCAAGCTCACACTTGCTAGACCAGTGGTTCTCAATCTTCCTCATGTTGGGACCCTGTAATACAGTTCCTCATGTTGTGCTGGTCCCCCAACCACAAAATTATTTTTGTTGCTACTTCATAACTGTAATTTTGCTGCTGTTATGAACCTTAATGTAAATATCTGTTGTGCAGGATATCGGATATGTGAGCCCATTAGGGTCATGACCCATAGATTGAGAATCACTGTGTTAGAATACAGATCAACCGTCTTGCACTTTGGTACACCTACAGAGGTTATATAGAATGTTCATGGCAGCTTCACTATAGTAACCCAATGCTGCAGCACACTGCCACTGCCACCTACAGATGAAGGAATAACACAGTGTGTAGCTAACGGGAAGGAATACCGCTTAGTAACTAAACGGACTGAACTACTGATCTTGTGTTTACAAGAATGTACATTTTAAGGAAATGTACAATAAAACATGGCATTCATTTAAAAAAAATATACTTAGCCCAACATATCTAAGAAACTCTCATTTTACATACAGCAAACATGCAAACTACCAATATTAAGCAGAGCATGAATTGGTTATGACTAAAGTTCAACACCTCCTCCTCCTCAGTCATGTGAACCACTTCCTGCAAGAGTTCACATGTGGTGCACGGCTACTGTGTGAGAGAATGCAAATCTAAGCCACGAGAGAACACTCTGGAGTCACGGCACCATCTGTATTGATGTGACAACAAGGCCCAGCCAGTTCCTTCACCACCCACCACAGATGACCAAGGCTTCCAAACATAGCAGCAAAATCTGAGAGGACCACATCTTTTCTCTTCCATGTCTTAGCACCTCATTTTTAGAAAGAGATTGAAGTGAGCATTTGGGAAGCAGCTGGATGTGTTCTTCTAGTCCTGGCTCTTTAGACTCACCCCCAAGCTCCCTGAGAATGCTCATTTATTTCTGTGAGTTCCGTGGTTCTCCCCGTTCAGTCTAAAGCAAAGCCCCCATGTTTCAGGGAGGTTTTATACTCCTGCAGAGGCTCTCCACCTCCCACTACAAAAAAGCTCTCACAGGACACGCTACCCCTTTGGAGCTCTTTTTATTATTGTGTTTTGAAATGAGTCAACTGACTAGTGGTTTCTACAAGGCTTTTCACACCCCTTAGTTTTGGCTAATCCATCCACCCATTATCCCGGCTCTTCCCCTCACCCACAATAGTGGCATGACTCTAAAGGGGTAACTAACTACTTTCTGGTTGGATTTGAGGCCTGTTCCACAGAAGAGAATTTCATCCCTGGTACTGTAATTTTGGTCAAGAACCTGCTATTGTTGTTTTTTGCTAAAAGGTCATGCTGTCAAAATGCCTTGTAAATACACATGTTTAGACACATAGGTCTGGGCTGCTCTCAGCCTTGGTCAGAAAAGCTTCTTTATGCTGTTGGTAGCTGCCAATGGAAGGATGCATAGCTGATCAAAATGCTGAAATACAGAGTGCCCAGCCCTAACCAGTACATCTGCACCACCCCCATACACCAAGGCTTAGGAATGTAGCAGAAGAAAAGGCAGAAAGAATGATAACTCTGAAGGTGGGAAAGAATGCTGTAAATACTGTCTTATAAATATGATGTGCTTGTCAAATGCATGAACTCACAGCCCTGTACAAGATCAAGGCAGCCCAAATCCTGACATAAGCGATAAAACGATTTCCAAGTTCCACCCCACAGCTAAGCCATAAGCAGTGGAAAGTTGCTGAGGGAAGAACTGAGTGTCATTCTTGTTTGAGAATTCGGTAGGGTTCCCATGCTCCAGTGGGTGGCACCACACCTCTGCACACAAGGGCAGCACTAGCAGGACTTCCGTGGGTGTGTTAGTCAGGGGTGTGTGTGTGTGTGTGTGTGTGTGTGTGTGTGTGTGTGTGTGCACACATGCTTTATTAGAATGGCTTACAGGCTGTGGTCTGACTATTCCAACAATGCTGCCTCCTGGAAAGTATAAGAATGTAAGTAAGCTTTATTTGGTCCATAAAGTTGGATGTCCCAGGTGGTCTTCATTATATACTAGAATCTGAAGTAGGCTCTAAGGTCAGTGAAGGAACTTGCCAGCATGCAAACAGCAAGTGCTTCCTTTATCCATGTTCTTTATATGAGCCTCCACCATAAGGTATGGCCTGATTTGAGGTGACTTTTCACACTTCAAATGATCTAGATTTAGGGTGGGTCTTCGCACCTCAAATGATTCACTCAAGAAAACTCCCTCACAGGTTAATTCCAGCTGTTCCAAGAATAGATCTCACAAATCTGCCCCTTGTCAACTTGACACATGATCTCCTTATGTCATGTTTAATTTCCAAATGAGAACAATGACCAGATCATAACTATACCCAACATGTTATAACTATCCAACATGCAACTTCAGTGTCTTATATATTTAGCCAGGTCTTTGGGTTATAAAAGCATCAACAAACAAACAAAAACAAAACAAAGATATGAGTCCCGGAAAGTGGATGTGGTTAGGGAGATATGGAGAAAATTGGAGAGAGAAAATAGGTGGTGGGTATTGATACAACCTAATACGATCTATTTCATTATAGACATTATTGAAATCCTCACTAATAAAAAAAAAAAAGAAAGAAATTTTAGAAGCTAAGACTATCTCAGGTCTCAATACCTTCTTATGTAAACTGTGCTTTCCTCTCTCCACTGCAGCCGCATGGAGTGAATTTCCACTCAAGGGTAGATTGGAATGGAAGTGAAAGGGGTATCCCAGAGAGATCTAGCAGTTAGAAGCTCATGGTTCCTGATCCAGCCCAGAGCAGGTGTGGCAAATCTTGTCATCAGTTACACTGAGTTGTTCATTTCTTCAGTTTGTATGTGACGAGCAGTTGTAAGGTAAGCATTGCCTACTGTAGCTCTTTCTTTTCTTTCCTTAAATGGAAAGGCAGGACACCAGTGCTCAGCAGGAGGAGTACTTTTACTGGATCCTAATTTTCTGCCTGCATCACAGGGCAATCTTCATGAGATTTCTTTCCTAAGACATTTTCCTCACAACTAAAATGAGATTCTGTGCCCACTCCTGTCATCTGTTCCCTGCATGGCCCTTCCCACTTGCCTTCTCCAAATACTGTGGGTTGGGCCTTCTCACCTTCCACTAAAATTCAATAATAACACACACCAAATATAGAACAAGTTAATAGGAAGGGGAGGCAAGAAGAGTATGGCTGAAAGCTAAGATCTTTGTTATCTGTTGAGTTCAAGCCCATACCCAAACAACCAAACTCATGGAGTTCCCTGACATTTCCCCCTTTCTTTTCAGCCTTTAGGTCTGAGGGTTCATGTACCCTGAAGACTCAGGCGTTCTGAGCGGAACATATGCCCAGTCTCTTTTCAACTCTAGTTTGATTTCCACCACAGATAACTGAGGAGACAGCATAATTAATACTGCCCCTCAAACAACCACTTGGATAGCTTGGTACTCATCCCCTGCAATGTCAAGAGCAGAAGAGCCAGGGCTTGACTCACACACATCTGGACAGGCAAGAGTCAGGATGCTGTCATGAGAACGCTGTCACCAGCTGGCACCTCTGACCACAGACAGATGGTGAGATGGGAAGTCATTGAATCCATTGCATGAGCTTCCCTGAAGCCAGCCTGAAGTTTTGGAAGGGGCTGGACCTGAGATCCATGTGTGAGGGAGCAACTATCAACGTTTTTGCCAGCAGAGATTGCAGTCAACAGTAACAGGAAAGACTGGGCTCTTTCCGTGTCTCAGCACATACTTGGAGCTACCCCAGCTCAGTGTGAGAATATGACCAGTTACAGATGGGATGATGAGTCAAAGTCAGGTTGCATGGGAAAATGGCAATGGTGTCAAGATGGCTTCAGAGATTGTACACACTGAATCAGGTGTTAAGATACACATTTGATGTCCTATTTTTCTACCTGTTAGTAGACTTAAAATAAAAAAAAAAAATCTAGAATGTCTTAGCACAGCCTTGAATCACAAGACAAAGTGTAGTTTTGGAGATCAGATGGCAAAATCCCAAGCACATCATTAAATCAGAACAGGCCTTGTCTTACCCAAGACATTCTCTGCAACGAACTTCTACCATAGCAACAGTGTTCCCTGGAGGCTTGTTGTGTGGATAAATAATCCTTGAGCAAAGTTCAGGTATTTTTGGTTTTCAGGTATTCCTAAGGTCATAAAACTTTTTTAAGGGTCTGGAGAGATGGTTCAGAGGTAAAGATCTCTGGCTGGTCTTCCAGAGAATCGGGGCTCATCTTCAGCAGCTACATGACAACTTACAATCATCTTTAGCTCTAGTTCATGGGGATCTGACACCTTCTTCTAGACTCTGTGGGCATTGCATGCATGTGTTGCAACAGACATATATGCAGGCAAAGCACCCAAGCACACAAAATAATAAAATAAAAACAAATTTCAACCCTCTTATCTATACCAACACATTCTCAATAAACAAGCCTTATTTCAGTGTCCACAAATGCCTTCAAGGAAGAGCTGTACAGATATTGTCATCTGCCTGGATATCTGTAGTACATACACTGTGTTAGCCCAGAGGTTTTGGGACAAAAGTCAAAGATGGTGTGGACCCACCCTTTCTTCTGACCAGGAGCTCAGGCTTACAAAAGCCTGTGCAAAACACTGGACAAATCCAGCTCCTAGTTCTGAATTCCAAAGTGACCACTATACCTAAGACCACCCTACAGGGTCCTAAACTCACTGAATAAGGCTATAACCCCAATACCTCACCATCATGCCACTACTTAATCCTCTTTCCCTTTAAGAAGCTCCTACCAAGCCCAGACTTCCTTGACCCCCTCCTGTGAGATCAGAAAACCCACTGAGAACTGCCCCCCCCCTGTAAACCTGCCTTTATACACACAATTTGGCTCAATTTGGTTTATTGCATTAGTAGAGAAGCCTTCCACACTGCTAATAAGTGAGTAAATACATGATTATTGGGCTACAGTCAATTGAACTGTCTGCTCTATTCAACAGTCAGCAATTATGTATTAGTGATATAACAGTTGTTAGCATAAATTTATTAATGGAAAAGAGACTTAATACAGGGGATAATTTTATAATATCTCTATAGTATACGCAGTATAATAATTGCCTAATCACACGTTCTTGAGGCTAATCACATCAAGTTACAAGAATGAGCCAGAGCTAGTGGGAACAAGAAAGGAAATTAAAGGACCAAAATGAAATAACGTCAAGTCCCCAAGATAAGCTGTAATATAACCACAGAAGCAGGGAACCATGTTGGCAGTGGCTAGGTGTGTATGACACTTAGCATTCAGCTATGTGATATAGGTACCATAATGTCTCAGAAAGGCTTGACACATGTGAGTTGTATGGTTTTTGAGTGAACGAGCCATGATTTGAATGCCTGATTCCTAAACCCCGGGTCCTGACTCCACCTGAGACCACCTCCTGGGTCTACGTTGGCTTTTCATTGCAAGTTAGACCTATTTCTATATTGAAATGATTCAAGAGTGAATGTACATGGAGACAATGACAGAATTAAATATATAGATAGTAACAATACTTATTCCTTAGTCTAGAGAAGCCACGAAGGAAACATTTTTCTTTCTTTTAAAGAGCGGTCTCTGAGTGTCTACTCTTTCAAGGACCCAATGACGTAAGCGTCCATCCAGTTCCTCACTCTGTCCATTTGCGACTTCTAAACTGCAGGATAGGAGAGACTTTGTGTCAAAGAAACACAGCATTTTGGGCCAGACAGTAACTAAACTTAGCCTGGGAATAAACATACAACCCAACTGCAGAATGCAGAATGAGACAAAGCAAGGGTCCTCTAGGACAGGTGAGATTCCAAATGTCAGTTACCAACCACCAGGGGGAGAACTTGTAAGCTCTAGAAACACACAGAGAAATCAGATAATTTCTGTACAAAAGAAAGCATATTGGGGCCAGAAAGATATCTTGGTTAAAAGTGCTGCCTGCTCTTCCAGAGAACCCAGGTATGATACCCGCATCCACATTGTGGCTCATAATCCTCTGTAACTCCAGTCCAAGGGATCAGACGCCCTCCTCAGATCTCTGAAGGCACCAGGCATACACACAGACATGCAAGGCCACAGAAGAGTGCTACTCACTGACTTGGTCCTTATGGCTTGCTTATCCTACTTTCTTATACCCCAGGACCACTTTCCAGAGGTGACACCACCCATAGTAGTCTGGGCCTTCCCACATCAATCACTAATTTAAAAAAAAAATGATCTGCAGACTTACCTATAGGACAATCTTATGGAAACATTTTCTCAATTGAGAATCGCTCTTTCCAAACAACTCTATCTGTGTCAAATTGACAAAAAGCTAACCAATGAAGTGGGCAATCAGAACTACCTTAACTCCAGCTCTAGGATGTCTGACCTCTTCTTTTAGGCTTTGCAGGAAACTGCACTCCTGTGTTCTTATCTAAACATGGACACATACTTTTTGTAAAAGGTACCAAAAAAGGGTTGTATGTAGTAACAATTTTGGCATTTTGAGTTTTTTTTTATAAATAAAAAACAGCAATATTATAAGAATATGTTTTCATTTTAATCCCTGGTGTGGGATATGGAGCTGCTTCAGATTGTCCACAAGTGCTGACTATGGTTTGCCTCGTGCTCTGGTGGGAGTGTGATTTTGCCAGGAGCAGATAGTTTCTGTGCTTATGCGATGTTTAAAATCCTGGGAACCTTTCAGAAGGTATATAAATACTAGGGCCTTGAGAGGCAGGGTGGCTTGTTGATTGGTTACTGTTGGTTGTTGTTGGTAGCAGTTTGTTAGGTATACAAAGAAGAAACAAGAAGAAGAAGTTAGATATCCTGAAGGTGAAGATCAAACTTGCCCCAAGGAACTTAATGCCCCTAATCAGAGGCGAGTACTCCAACAATAACATTGCCCCCTTTCCTCTCTGTCCTTTTCTCTCTCTCTTATCTAGTATTAGGGGCTGAAAGGGTGAAGAAGAGTGAAAAAAATAAAAAGAACTCACTAAGTCCAAAAAAACAGCTACTGTTGTAAATGTTAAAACAAAGCAAAACAAAACTATTTCCAAGTCCTATGCGTGTAATGGGCACAGGAAATGTTACCTCTCTACATGACTCATTGGTATACTGCTTACCAGGATGGGACTAGATAAAAGTACAGAGGCAAGAGAGTCTCTGTGACCAAAACTGGTGAAGACTTTCAAGGGACAGGTGTCTTTCCTCAGACATAACTTTCCACAGAAGGTCACCCTGAACCTGAGCAAGCAGGCCTGGCTAAGTTGCCATTAGGTATATCTGCATGTCTGTTCATTCTTTGTCAAGTCTATGAATAAGGACACAGTGTTCTGGGTTCCTGACTCTTAAGATCTCTGTTTCTGAGGGCTCTGATGTCATATAAAACTTTGGTTTAATAAATGTGCAATGCTTTTCTCCTGCCTGTCTTCATCATAAATCTTACAGCAACCAGGACAAGAGATTTACCTTCACTCCTCCCTGTATTTTAAAATGTGAATTATAAAAATGCATTTCTTAAAAACTGAAGGGGGCTCACAGGATAAAAGGGGAAGCGTGAGGTCAGAGCAAGGTATATGGAGCCCTTCTGCACTTTGTTCAAATCTGAAAGTTAAACAGCTGTGAGTTCAAGAGTTTTAAGAATCCCAATGTCATAACAAACAGAAATAATGGAAAGATAACATGGTCAAGACACTGAAGAAGTGTTTGTAGTGAAAAGTATATAGTTCATGTCAAAGCAGGGCCATCACAAGATGGTAACTGTTAAAAAGCAAAAGCTTGGCTGAAGGAACACTGCAGAGATGCCAAAGATGAGACTCGTGGTAGTGATGTGCAGAGAACATGAGTTAAGACACACAGAGCCACACTGCATTCTGGAGGGCACAGTTCAGTTGGGTAAGCAACAAATTCTTAATATAATGACTATATGATGCTATTCATTACATTACTGAACATATTATATAAAACAGCCCGATAGTCATACACTGAAGGAACACAAGAGATTAGGAGTGTCTGTGTGTCAGCTAAACCTGCAAAAATGATTTAAAAAATTTTTTTCTATCAACTAAGAAAAATAAAGTACTACCAGGCCTAGTGTAGAGAAAAATTAAAGATGAGAAGGCACAAACGTGCACAATTAGGAATAAGAAAGTTGAGACGGGAAATTCGGATGACTGTTTCAGCTGTCTCCAACACTCCACAAAAACAAACTCGGAATACAGACAAGAGACAGTGCTTCCTCTGAAACATATACATTTTAAGATATGTTAAGAACTCAGATGGGTAAACAGGACACAGATGAGGAGACAAGGATTTTTGGAAAAACGGTAGGGGTGCCAGACTCTGCTTGATAACTATTCAGCACCTATCAAACCTTCAAGAAAACCAGCCTTGCTCCCAGCTGCCCCTGCATTTTATATCTATATACATTGGGTTTCTGTCTTCAAAATGGAAAGTCCTGGGTGAAGCCCTATCTACCTAAAAACTACGCCTAAAATCTGGATGAAAAACAGAAAACAAAGCAAGAACTAACCAAAACAAAAACCTCACTTTAAAACATTGGGGCAGAAAGAGGGGAAGATGAAGGCCCCTAGGATATGAGGTCCAGCCAATCAGAAAACAAACAAACAAACAAACAACCCACTAACTCTAGTTAGCCCAATATATATATATAATTTTTTTTTTGTCTGTGAACAGCAGATAATGCTACGAATAAGCTACATTGCAATGCAGAAAAGCCAAGCAAAGAATTAGGCCCCCAAGGAAAAAGAGATAAACAGATCTCAAGACTTCTAGATAGGAAGTGTGCTCTGAACAGCTGATGTGCTTGCCATTCTGTGAACTCCAGAGTCCCAAGCAGAGCGGAATGCAGCGGCTAAAAGGGCAGCTTCTAATCAAAACTTCCCTGCTGTAAATTTCTAAGGTTGAAGGATTTCTCTGAAATGCTCAAGATGGAAAGAAAATGTTGTAAAACAATCCCCTGGGAGCACCCAAGAATAAATGTTAACCGTTCATCTCCATTGTTCTGTTTGGCTTCCTTACTGCTGTTCTTGAAGGAAGAAGAATATCTTCCCTTAAAAACTAAAATAAACACACAGAGAGCTGGAGAGACAACTCAGTGGTTAAGAGCGCTTGCTGTACTTGCAGAAGATGCACGTTTGGTTTCCAGCACCCATGTCAGGCTGCTCACAACACCTGTAAGTCCAGCTCTAGGAGATCCAACACCCTCTCCTGGCCTCTGTGGGCACTGCACCGGTGTGCAGAAATTCACACCCAGACGCATACATAATCTTTACGGATAAAGTAAAATCGTTTTAAAATGACTTTAAAAGAAGATAATCAAACCCACAGAAAAAGAAGACATTCTGTTTTGTTTTGTTTTGTTTTTTTTAATGAGATGGTAAAGAACAGCTGAGCACACAGCTGCATCTCCCTGTGACATTAGTGTGAGCTTTCACCCCACAGGTGTGACCGCACACACAAAATTCATTCGTTTTTAGTGTGCCTTGCAAAGGAAGTGTGAAACCGCCGCTATCCCCAGTCTTAGACATCTTCTGCACTATAGGAAGCAATTTGCCATTCACCAATCCTTTATCCTTATTTGCCCCTCCCCCAGACCTACACAACTACTAACCCACTCTTGTGGGTACAGTTCCCCTGGTCTCGACCTCACTATAAATAGAATCTAGCATACAGTAGGCAGGCTTCTGTGACTCTTTTCACCTAGCATCATGTGTTCAAGGTTCACCCATTTGGTAGCATGTACTGATATATTACACCCTTCTACAGATATAACATGTCCTGTGACATGAAGAGGCCATATGTTACTATTTATTTCTCAGTGGCCATTTGGGTTGTTTCCATTCCGGAGCTGTTATAACATCCTTGTGTGAGTTTCGATACAGACTTTGAGTTTGTTTCTCTTGGGATTATAGGAGGGCAGGATCTGCTAGGACAAACAGTAACCACGCTTAATCCTTTGAGGAAGTGCAAATACATTCTCAAAGTAGACACCACACTGTTTAAATACCCAGTAGTGGCCTGTAAGGGTTCCAGTTCTCCTGCATCCTCGCCCAAGTGTGTGGTTAGAGTTTAGATTCAAGCTAGCCTGGTGGGTATAAAGAGACATTCTACTACCGCAGGTTTTCCCCATGACTAAGACTTCTGGGCCAATTCTATATCTTCCTTGGACAAATATTTAACCAAGAATTACTGTGGGTTTTTTTTTTCTGCTGGAGAGACTGAGACAGAATCTAGCTATGTAGCTCAGGCTGGCATCAAACTGGGAGCAGTCGTCCTGCCTCAGCCTCCTAAGTCCAGTGATTATAGGTGTGAACAGGTCTTTTGACAATTTTTAATTTAGTTATATGTTTTTAATCGAATTATAGGAGTTCGTTATATAATCTAGGTTACAGGTTCCTTGTCTGATACATGATTTGAAAACATTTTTATATTAATCGGTGGAATGTATTATTTTCACTATGCGTCTCTTGAATCACGGACGGGTCTTTAAAGATTTGGTAAAATCCTATTTATTTTCACCTTTTCTCATTATTTCTGTAAAATACCTAAGAATCTCTGCCAAATTCAAGGTCTTATATTTTCTTCTGAAAGTCTCACAGACTGAGCCCTTCAGCTAAGGTTGTTGACTCTCTTCAAATTAATTTTTGTGTATGATTTTACACAGGGGCCCAGATACCTATTACTACACTGATAGTGTTGTCGGGATTTTCAAGATGAAGGTCTCATTATGTAGCTCAGGCTGGCTTCTGAGCCCCTTGTGTGCGAGGATTCTAGGTGTAGATCACTAGACCCTCATCTACATGCAGGCATCTTCTCAATGTGATGATCTGTTTCCAGTAAGCATTCTCTTGCTTACCACTGTTCTAGAGCAAGTTTTAACATCAGGAAGTTTAAATCTTAGTACTTTGTTTTAGGCTATCCTGTGACCCTTGTCACTCATTGTGCTTTATAATCAGCTTGCTGGTGGTCTAGTTTCCTCTCTATTGCTGTAATAAAATATTATGAGCAAAAACAACTTAGTGGATGAAAAAGTTGTTTCCATTCACAGGATACAGGCTACACTTGTACTGAGGGAATTCAGAACCTGAAGGCTAGCCAGCTTGCTAGTCCACATAGCGTCACCTCCCTACAAGGCACTAACCACCAAGGAAGAGCAGCAGAAACCATGATGGTTCACATAGGTTATGCGGAGCTAGATGCAGCACAGAACCACCTGCCAAGGGAATGGTATCACCCATAGTGTGCTGGGCTCATCTACAGCAAATAACGAACAGTCTACCTGATCTGGGCAGTCCTCAGTAGAGACACCCTTCTCAGTCATTCTAGGTTGTGTTAACAGTTAAAGCTAAATACCATCTGATATTCTTTTATTCCTCCATTATTTATTATTTATTATTTATTATTTATCTGTAAAATTCCTTTTACAGATTCCAGCATTTCCTCCTTGTCCTTGCTGGGCTGTATTACGGAGAGCTATGTTTGGGAATCTTTTCTGTTTGACATACTTAGCTTGTTCAGCTTCCTGAAGGTTTGGAATTTATTGATTGAACAGCTAGGAGAATATTTTATTAAAATTATATTTGCAACAACACAAGCGTCTATTTGGTTCTTTTTCATAATTTCAGTCTCTGAATTTACAGTCTTTACTAAATGCAATATTATCATAATGCCTTCCTTTCTCAATTATGTTTAACTTTTATTCTGTGACATCTTTGTGATGGCCCCTTAGAAGTCAGATGTGTGTATATGCACGTATGTGTATGCATGCACGTGTGTGTGTGTGCATATGTGTGTATATGTGTGTGTATGCATGTGTGTTTGTGTATGAATGTGTGTATATACATGGGTATGTGTATGTATGCACATGTGTATGTGCATGTATGTGTATGTGCATGTGTGTGTATGTGTATGTGTGTATATGTGTGCATGTGTGCGTGTATTCTCTTAGAATGGACAGCCCTTGCCTGAAGTTTCATTTTATGTAATTTCAGCTACTTGTTGTCAACAGCAGTCTGGAAATATTAAATGGAAAATTCTGGAAATAAAAACATCATGCATTTTTAATTAGTTGCCAGTCTGAGTCATATCATAAAACCTAACAGTGTAGGGCTGTCTCTTCTGGGATACAAATTTGCCTTTTGTCCAGCATATCCACCCTGTGCATCCTACCCACCTGCAAGTCTCTTGGAGTTATCCTCATTGTCACTACATTCATCCCAGGGTCACAGGACTTATTTTCAAGTATCCTTACGTGGTGACTCTGCTTCACATCCATTTACTGTGACTGACCATGTAGGCATCACCACACCACATACCAATAAGGAAAGATGAATATAGTTCAATATGATACAGAGCCTAAAATTCGTGCAACTTTTGTTATAGTTCGTTATTGTTGTTTAATGACATTATTATTAATGTCTTACTATATATAATTTACAATGTAAACTTTGTCATGGGTATATATTTACAGGAGAGAACAGCATAGTATACAGTACTTTGGTAATGTTTTCTAGCATCCACTAGGGGTTTGGGGGTACTATTCCCCACAAAAAGATTACTTACTATATACATCATCAGCTTTATTTCCAAAGTGCACGAGCTGTACTTCTCTTTTCCTTTCCACATCTCCCAATTTTTATGTGTGAGAAACTAGATCTTACTTTCTATATTATAGCAATTATGAGCAGAGAGGGTACTCTCTCACCACTTAGAGTTTCTGGTCATTGTTTCCTTGTTTATTTATTTAGTGACTGGCTGAATTATTTTGATGAGTCTGTTTTATTGTCTACTGTACTTTGGACATAAAATGTCATCATTTCCCAGTCCCCAAGTCTCATGTGTTGAAGTCTCAGTTCCCAGTTGGTGGCCCTACTAGAAGGTGATTGAACCACACAGACGCTAACTTCATCAATAGATTAGCCCACAGATGAATCCACAGCTCTCTGGACTATTAGAAAGTGAGATCTAGTTATAAGAAAGAGATCACTGGTGCTGTGACTTTAAAGGGTATCTTGTCCCTTGTCTCCTATTTCTCCTTCTTTGCCTCCTGTGGCAAAAGGGTGTGGGAAGATATTATCAAGATTAACATAAAGAGAAGCCTGTTGGTAGACAGAGACTGGAAGCCCTTCCTCACCTGTTTCATACAACACATGGAGCCTACTCAAGAAAACTCACAGCATACAGACATGGGTGAGGAGGTAGGTGCTATGGAAGGATTCTTCACAGCATCATGTAGCTTGTAGCCTAGAACTTTTCCCTCAGTTCTCTGGACCAGCCCCATTTTCAGGCATGTTCTCCCACTCTTAATCCACTACCTCTAATCCCACTTCTAACCACATGTCCCTGGTCCAAGTCTTTCCTGCTGGTCACACAAGCCGGGGTGCTTCGGCAGGTGCCCAGGACTCCAACCCACACCCATAACCCTCTTACACAACTATCCTACCCTGGTAATTCTTCAGCAAAGGCCTGGACTAGTCACAATCGATCCAGCCAACAGTGAACAGAAACCTCAGAAACGGGGCCCATATAAGCCAGTTTTTCAGTGACAGTTACCACTATAACATTGTTCTTCAGAGAGGCAGAACTTGGGTGTGACCATGGGTGCCCATGTTGACAGTGGTTTGGGAGGACTTTCCTCTGTCCCTTACCACACCCAGTAGTCAAACGCTACTCGTTACCAAATGAACCCTCTACTGTTTCCAAACAGTGTCCAGAGCTGTAAATTGTTTTACAAAGAACTCGCCCAGATTCTGACTCCTTTGAAAGAATACTTTGCATGGTCAGGGTTTGGCTTGGTTCAGGCCCAAAGCCCCCTCCCTGTATGTGTGTTTGGTTTTCCTTCATGAATCAGGGTGCCCAGACTTACTTTGCATCTTGGATTATTCCCAGATGTCTGTGCCATAGCCTTACTTTTCCTTCATAGTCCCTTTGGACTTCAATTTCTTCACTCTGAGGCAAATAGCCACTTCCTTAGGGACAGTTTAGGAGCTGTTTGCTCCTTGGCCCATTTTTCCTTCACCCTGGCATTCTGGGAGCCAAGGCCTTGACTTTTGGAGTAAGAGAAGCAGCAAGCTTTCTTCAGATGTTTCCTCATTTCTGATGAGTCAGGTGCCTTGAAGAGCAAACTTCTGCTTTAATGTCTTCAATGTGACTTTCTATTTACTTTCAGCTAAATCCCCATGACATGGCCCGAGGACATCCAGAGGCATTCCTGTCCACCACTGTTGTTTAATCCTAAACAGAGCTCTACGATCTTGAGCTAATTATAACAAAATGAAACAAAACCATGCTCTGTCTTCTTAAATTAACACCTTTAAGCTGAGAGTGAGCTAGGATGTAACCAACTGAGCATGCTCAGAAATGTGCCCACTGTCGCAATGTGTAGGCTCCCAGTATAAAATCTCAATGCTTCACTTCTTGAGGGAAGGCACTACTTTGCAAACAGCTCCCAAGATCTCATTTGCTGCATGGAATCCATCCTTCCCTGCCTCATGCCTTGGTCATGCTCAGTTCAGCTATTTTTTTTAAAGGTAAATATTTACTTTATTATTTTTCTTTACAGGTATATTCCTAGGGCCCAATTACTTAGGTACACTAAGTGTTCTGATTTTCTTTCTTTTTTTTTTTTTAATGTGAAAATCTTTATTGGATATTTTATTTACATTTCAGATGCCATCCCCTTTCCCCATTTCCCCTTCCTAGAAAACCCTCTATCCCACCCCCACTTCTCCTTTTTGCTTTTATACTATATATTTTTAATGTTAATCAAAGGCTTTATAAGTTTGGTAATGCTCAGTATCAATTAGAAGTGTAACCCAATACTCAACCTAGATATATCAACTATCTTTGACTGACAGAGACACTCAAACATTCACCTTCATGTTCCCCCCCCTCTTGTCACCTAGCTCCTCCTCTCCTTCTCCTCTTCCTCTCCTTACTTTTCCTCTTCCTCTCCTTATTCCTCCCACCTTAGCTCCTCCTACATATCACTGTCCCTGTTAAAATAAAACTTTTCTCTTAGAATACAATTAGAGCATAACTATACCAATTTGTGTCAATAAGGTACAAGATAGACCTAATACCCAGTCCATCATTTTGTTGACTAAACAGAACCTTTGTCGTCTCTCCTAACTAAAAGACTAGGTTCTGAACCTGGCCTTTTTCTTGGCATTAGAATGAATGTCAGCTGAAAACCATCCTCTCAAACCTTTTCTCTCCAAGTAAATAGCTGGGAATGGCTATGAGACTATAAGTCTTCAACCCCGTCAGAAATCCAGAATGACTGAGTTAACTGAAATTATGGGAAGCACCAAGCATAGCTTCTAAAACTTAGCCAAACTATAGAGACCACTGAGCACCTGGACAGTCCCTGTGCTACAGAATGTTGGAGCATTTGATCTTCAGCCTTCTGGCCCAGGATCATCTGACAGACCAAGTGATGCAGAATTATTAAGGGATGGTTACTCTGTCTTAGCAGATATAATCAGTCGACTATTCTGCAAATGTGTCCTTTTCTGGACAGTGATTTGTCTGTAGATGGAAAGAGGCAATTCTTGCCTAGTGGCTGTCTTACCACAACTGGAGTAACTCCAAAGATGCTCAATTTCTTCTTAGAATCTAAAACAGGAAGCTGTCAGGAGCAGACAGGTCTCTAATCAAAATAGACATTAATACAGAAATGTTTATAACATCAATTCTGTGGAGTTTTGACGTTTTGAAAAACAACTATCCATATAAGGCAATCTGGACTATTAAAAACCTTAAATTTGAAATCAAAGTAAATTTTGTACCATTTAAGAAATTATAACTTCATCTTAATAACAATTATACATATTTCTACGAATAGGTTGTGACTATGCAATAAATCCTAGCTAATCCTCCCTGTTCCAACAAAACCACTACTTTTCCCTAGAGAGACAGCCATATATTAACCACCTCAGTCCCCAAGCCCAGGGAATAGGGGTGCTGACTCTTCATTTACTTCTTCAAGCTGATTATGGGCATTGAGATATTAGAAGAGGGGCAAGGGGAAGAGTAAATTGGTAAGCCTCTGACGTCTGTGTCTTCACTGCATCCAGGTGCAATTCCAGGACATCAGAGGTTCAAGCAGGTCTGCTCTGCTCACTTGATGAGTAGATACACCGAGGTTGTGTATTCGGCAACATACAATTTTCAAAACAAATTTTAGTATCAAGATAATTTTTTGTTTGAATTCTAGAATCTAGCCTTCTGGTGGCCAGGCTCTGTCATGTCTAATCCATATAATTCTGTTTCTATGAGGGTGTATTCCCACCATCCTCCCATTTGCACCTCCCTGCTCTCAAATTCCCCAACACTAGGGAATCCAAACTTTCAGGCAGCAAGGCTGTCCACTTCCACTGATGCCTGGCAAGGCCACCCTCAACTACCTATACAGGTGGAGCCATGGGTCCCTCCCTTTGTGTTCTTAGGCTGGAGACTTTAGAATGGCTACTCCAGCTTGTTTTGTAGGGCCATTTGCTTGAAAAATTGTTTTCCAGCCATTTACTCTAAGGTAGAGTCTGTCTTTGTCACTGAGACGGGTTTCCTGTATGCAGCAAAATGCTGGGCCCTGTTTATGTATCCAGTTCATTAGCCTATGTGTTTTAATTGGGGAATTGAGTCCATTGATGTTAAGAGATGTTAAGGAACAGTGATTGTTGCTTTTTGTTATTTTTGTTATTAGAGGTGAAATTATCTTTGTGTGGCTATCTTCTTTTGGATTTGTTGGAAGAGGATTACTTTCTTGCTCTTTCTAGGTATAATTTCCCTCCTTGTATTGAAGCTTTCGTGCTATTATCCTTTGTAATGCTGGGTTTGTGGGAAGATATTGTGTAAATTTGGTTTTGTCATGGAATATCTTGGTTTCTCCATCTATGGTAATTGAGAGTTTTGCTGGGTATAGTAGCCTGGGCTGGTATTTGTGTTCTCTTAGGGTCTGTATGACATCTGTCCAGCATCTTCTAGCTTTTATAGTATCTGGTGAGAAGTCTGGTGTAATTCTGATAGGTCTACCTTTATATGTTACTTGGCCTTTTTCTCTTACTGCATTTAATATTCTTTCTTTGTTTTGTGCACTTGGTGTTTTGATTATTATGTGACGGGAGATATTTCTTTTCTGGTCTAGTCTATTTGGCGTTCTATAGGCTTCTTGTATGTTTATGGGCATAAACATCTCGTTCTTTAGATTAGGGAAGTTTTCTTCTATAATTTTGTTGAAGATATTTGTTGGCCCTTTAAGTTGGGAATCTTCACTCTCATCTATACCTATTATCCTTAGATTTGGTCTCCTCAATGTGTCCTGGATTTCCTGGATATTTTGTGTTAAGAACTTTTTGCATTTTGCGTTTTCTTTGACAGTTGTGTCAATATTTTCTACGGTATCTTCTGCACCTGAGATTCTCTCTTCTATCTCTTGTATTCTGTTGGTGATGCTTGTGTCTATGACTCCTGATTTCTTTCCTAGGTTTTCTATCTCCAGGGTAGTCTCCCTTTGTGATTTCTTTATTGTTTCTACTTCCATTTTTATGTCCTGGATGGTTTTGTTCAATTCCTTCACCTGTTTGGTTGTGTTCTCTTGTAATTCTTTAAGGGATTTTTGTGTTTCCATTTTAAGGACTTCTACCTGTCTACCTGTGTTCTCCTCAAATTCTTTAAGAGTGTTATTTATGTCTTTCTTAAAGTCCTCTATCATCATCATTAGAAGTGATTTTAAATCTGAATCTTGCTTTCCTAGTACTATGGGGAATTCAGGACTTTCTTGTGTGGGAGAACTAGGTTCTAATGATGCCAAGTACCCTGGGTTGCTGATGCTTATGTTCTTGCGCTTGCCTTTTGCCATCTGGATCTCTTTAGTGCTACCTGCCCTGTCTCTGACTGGAGCCTGTCTTTCTTATTGTCTTGATTTTATCAGAACTGTGTGGGTTGGGTGTAACTACTGGGGTAAGAGTTGGGGCCCAAAATCTGCTCAGTGCTCCGGGCCAGGAGTGACTTCCTGGGTCCTAGTGGGTTCCAGTTACTCCCTGTTTGGGGCAGGAGTTGCTGTCTGTTTACCTAAGATAATACCTGGGTTAGAGCACCTGGGATCCCAGCTTCCTCTGGATTCTTAGAGATTGGGGGCAGAGCTGCCACCCGGGATCTGCTCAGTGCTCAGACCCAAACTGGAAGGATCTCAGTTCAGCTTTTCTCTCACCAAAGTGTGAACCCACTGCTCTCAGTTAGAGCTGCATTCCTTCAAGGATCTGAGCATTGTAAGAGGCAGGAGGCTGGTCTTCCTGGTTGAACCAGGACAAGAATGAGCAGGACCCAGTAATCACAGCACAGAGTTCCTGTGCCTTCACCTTAAAGGTGAGACAACCTGAGGAAAAGAAGTCCTATCTCACACTGCACTCAGCTGGGACTGGATCTCAGGAGTGGGTAGGAGGGTAGGATGAGAAATGCCAAGGACCAGCTCCCCAGGGAAGAAAGCTTTTTGCTTAGATGCTGGAAGGCAGAACCCTGTGTTTGGCTCTTACAGTTTAGTGTTATCTCAGTCTCAGTGAACTGGGATAAGAGGGTACGAGAGAGCAATGTTGGTTTGAGCAACAGACTCTTCAACTTTCACCAAAATTTCTTGATGGTTTCTATGTAACTTTTCTTGCTGTCTGCTTGGTAGCATCTGCAGGGCGCTATTTTCTGGTTTGACCAAGGAGTGATTTGGTGGAGATCCTTGCTCTGTGGACTGGAAGCCAGTCTCTGCTCTTTCCAAGCTTAATGCTGAAGGTTAAGGAAGGAACAATTCTATGAGATTACAGTCAGGTGGTGCTCAGGGTGATCTCTGAGCAGATGGTTAAGGATTTCTGTGTGGTTTGGATGTGTCTTCTAAAGGTTCAAAGCCCCCAAACAGCAATGTGGCAGAGTGGCAGAACCTTAGATGGTAGAGTCTGGTGGAAGGCAATTATGCCTCTTGAGGCATTTACTTTGTCAACTGACTAAATGCTGGTCAAGATCGGTGATCAGCCCTCAAGACAGCAGGCTGCCTTAAACAAGGCCATGCTACATACTCACTCCTCACTTTATGTAGCCTTTCTAACAGGAGGTGGTGCCGCTGCAGGGCCCTGACCATAGACAACACAAATAGGATTACCCAGTTTTGCAGTTCAAACTAAATAAATCTCTTTTCTTTATGTAGTACCTAGGCTCAGGTATTTGTCACAGTGTTGGACTAAGACAAAACCACATAATGCATAATGGCATTTATGGCATTTAGTGCTTAGGGTTGGATACCATATGCCCCAGTGCCCAGTCTCCTATACATCAGATCCTAGATCAGACTCCATACTGCAACAGACAGGTCAGCAAGGCAGTGAGACTGTCCCAGGATGGAAGGGCCATACAGGCCTTCCAAGGTAACTGGTGACAGAGAAGCCATTTCTAGCATCTTTATTGTAGCCTTTTTTTTTTCCTGTCAAAAACCAAGAGTCAAGAGAAGAAAGTAACACTTGACCCTCAAGCATAGTTGCTGTAAGTTGTCTGGAGATGAAACTAGTAATGTCAACTAAGTTTTCAAAAAATACAACTGTACCTTGTCTTTGTACTTACTCTACCAGGATTTTAATAAGAGGACAAATTCATCAATATCCATGCACAAGAATGTATGTAGAAATATTTTGGGTAATAATAAAAAGCAAGGCTCAGTTCCTTTCAGTGGGGGACAGTAAATAAAGGTGGATTCAGCTATGTAGTAAAAGACTAAATCAGAGCTCATTAAAAGAAATGGAGAGTGTTCTGACATAAAGTGAACTCCAGTTTTTATCAGAGAATAAAGTACAGAACAATGTGTCTAGTCTGGCCACTTGGTGTCTACTTTATAGATATCAGTGTCCAACCTATTTTGAACATTTTTTCTGGAATAAATCATAAGCATATATCAGTTTAGAATCCCCGTTACTGGTTTTGTAGCTACTTATGTCAAGAGGGTAGGAGGTGGAAAGAGGTCTTAAATTTTTGTTATTCTGTCTAGATACATATGCTCCAATCCTAGATTTATATGTATTATAAAATATATGTGTATATTATAATATATATTAATCAATGAAATTACTCACATGGGCAGAGTTGGAGGCCATTGTTAGCTTTCATTTTTGTGTGTTAGCTACACTGATCTAAAATAAAAACATTTTAACGTTTAATTTGTTTTTTAAGGCAAATTTATAGAATGAGAGTATTTTCAGAGTACAAGCTGTGGGGCCTAAGTCCCATTTTTCTCAATCACTCTCACCTACATCCCATGTCTGGCTGTGGAAATGTGGTCAAAGTCTTTGTGTCAAAAGCATTAGAAACAGTCAGTCAAAAGCTTCAGATGGGACTTACAACTCTGCCCCCAGTGTTCAGGAAAAGTGTCAGTGTCAGGTAGTCGCAGGTGCCACAGGTATTCAGGCAAAAGTGTCTGATGGCTGAAGGTGCCACAGGTGTTCAAGCAGATGTGTCAGGTGGCTGCAGGTGCCACAGGTGTTCAGGCAGAAGTGTCAGGTGGTACAAGTGCCACAGGTGTTCAGGCAGATATGTCAGGTGGCTACAAGTGCCACAGGTGTTCAGGCAGAAGTGTCAAGTGGCTGCAGGTGCCACAGGTGTTCAGGCAGAAGTGTCAGGTGGCTGCAGGTGCCACAGGTGTTCAGGCAGAAATATCAGGTGGCTACAAGTGCCACAGGTGTTCAGGCAGAAGTGTCAGATGGCTGCAGGTGCCACAGGTGTTCAGGCAGAAATATCAGGTGGATGCAGGTGGATGCACTGTAGGTAGACTCCTGCTACTCAAAAGTTCCCTGTACTCCAGCCTCACCCAGGCACTAGATGGAAATGCAGGATCTCAGGCCCTGTTCATATGTGGATCTGAGTCTGTAACATGGAAGACTGCCAAGAGCCTCAGGAGCACACTGAGGTCTGCTGAGCCTGATGTCACCTTCCTGAGGGATTAACGCTGGTCCTAAACAGCAAACTGGCCCTCAAGACTGACAGCAGGTTGTCATAAAGTGACAGCAGGTCACCTCCAACATTTGGTTCCTTCTATATGTAACCATTCCCTTTTCTACCTTTTTATTGTGAGGTGATGCTACCATCCAAGAAGTTCAGGTATGTCTGCGTGTGTGGGGGGGGGGTGGGGGTAGTGGGGACAACAGGGCCTGATGTGGCAGGGACAAGACCCAGATAAGCAATCATGCTTTTCCAAACACTACTCTAGGGTAATTTGTGATAATTCACAGAGTGTTTCCTGGAGTCTGGTCACTAATGTTCCCATCACCTTCTTTTGATGCTCACAACCTGGAGCCTGCACACTGGAATCCATGTCTTACAGATAAGGGACAATAACGTGCTCCCATTGGGAGGCAGCCGAGGGCAGGCTCAGGCTTGGGCTGCCTATTTTCCACACTCTTAATGCCACTACTCCGGTTTGCCTTGCTCACTATAATTTACTGATGGGAATTTTCTCATTCTTTCTCGACCTCTGGTGCAGTTTAGAATAAGAGCCAATAAATGTAGAGGACTATATAGCCTGACACACGGCATCACTGCAAAAGGCTAGGGAGTAACAGAAGCCTGGAGCTAAGTAATACATGTGATCTTTGCCTTCCTGATGGGGTTAAAAGCTCAGCCGTCCCACTTTACGACCATTACCATTCAGAGCACTATTCAGGCAATAACTCAGAGGCCATGCTTCTCATGATGATCTCTGCACATGAGCACAACTCCTGCCATGCCCCTGAGCTCCCTCTACATGCCGTCTCAGACTGGGAGTAAATGAACACTGAGGTTGCTACCAGGCTGCTTATGACCTGACCTCTGGTTTCATTTCCCAACTCTGTACAACCAGCAGACATTGTACAGACACTGAAGGCATCACATGCTCCCTCCACCTGTGAGACAGCTATCACCTCACTCCTGAAGCACCACATGGGAACCGAACCCCCAACTGCACCACAGTCTCCACTGAAGTTCTTCAGCTCACTCACCTTCATCTGTGCCGTGCACACATAGCCAGGATCCACAAAACCCAGGGAGAGGCAAGTGAGTTACTCTGATGTTTATTTTAATGCATCTTAGTCCACACAGTTGGTATAAAATCAGAAAAAGCAAGCAAAAACAAGGAAGGTCTGGAGTCTTAGCATCAGAAGGACACCGTATATACATCTACAGTTGGTGGCCAATACAAGTCATCGCCAGACAGTCCTTGGAGGCACAGAACACTCTAGATCCAGAAAGCAAGGGAACTCGCTAGTCCCAAGGATCTAGATGCTTGTCCTGATGCTCCGACCGTGAGAAAACTGTGGGAGTGACCAAGGCTTTGAGATTTATTTATTGTAGTAATAACAACAGCCTAGCTAGGTACGGAAGCAGTTATGAACCGTTTGTATCAGGTCTTCGTGCTGCTGTATGTCATAAAACTGTTAATTGAGTTTCCAGTGAGTGGTTTAAATGATTAGTAATAAGAAGGAATGGTAAATCTATAGCACCATTTCACAGATTGCTTGTCTCTGACTTCTCATTTAAACGCGTGGCCCCAGTACTCTGCCTACAGGGTCAAGTGTTCCAGAGCCACCAGCTATTGTTTTTGCAGAGGGCTCCGGTCAGGGCTTTTCGTCTGTGAGTGCTTAGGGCTTCACACATTGATTCAGGCAGTGGATATTCCTGCTAAAAGGAACTGGGTCACCCATGGTGTGAGGACCTCTGGCTGTCTGGGGTTTGTCCACACACTTTGGTTATCCTATGAGGTTGAGTGGGAGGGAGGTATCTGCTTTCAGACGAAAGGGGGCCACGTGGAGTTTTTACGTCTGAGCAAAACGAAAAGATGAGAAAAAAAAAAGAAACAAAACAAAGATACTGAACTTGGTTATAGTGTTAGGATGTAAAGTTGTTTAAGATTCAACACGAGGCTGACGGTCAACATAAAAAGCAAACAATCCTATGTACATATATGTAAAAAGTGTTATAAATAGGTTTGATAAACCATAGATACTATATACATCTTCAATCGACAGCAATCCCCCACTCAACTGCGTTCTGTTTGGTTTGGCTTGCGTTTGGGTTTGGGGCTAGCTCTTTTTGGTTGTTTGGTTTTGTTTTCTGGTTTCCTTCCTCCCTCCCTGTGTACCCTATGCGCGCTCAGAGCCTAGACGGATGGTGCGTCGGGCGCCTCATTCGCGTTTCCGAAGGATGACGTAGATGATGCCACTGAGGAGGGCCAGGGGAAAAGCCACCCAGGCCAGGATGTAGGCAAAGCCATAGGAGTAGTCAGTGTTGCCATGCCACTCACTGTGCCTCACTGTGTAAATGGCCGCCGCACTCATCACACACAGACCTGGGAGGAGAAAGACAACAGGTAACTGCGGGGTTCTCAGTGGGGGTGGACATCCACAGTGCTAGGCAGGGAGGATGTGTCTAACCCAGGTGGACCTCCCAGCTTAGAATTGGGGGAAGATGGCTGGAAAACACATGAAAGCAAAATGAGTGGCTCCCCTCATCCAACAATGGCTGCCCAGGTTAAGGCCCCTCTCTCTGGGGGTCCAGCACACTCTCTCTCTCATCTCTCCTTCTTTCACCATGACACTTCCCAGGCCATTTGAGACAGACACATGAGCCTGCCTAGATCTTCCAAGAAGCGGCCTGGTGCAGATACACTGGTGAAGCTGCAAACCACTATACAGATGGGCGGCTGCGTGCATGACCAAAAAACTAGTGGAAGTGAAGTGATTCTGTACCATTGGTGGTGTCATGGATCAATAGCAAAGGCTTGACTGTCTGCTGACCACAGGGGACCTGGTTCCCTTAGTACTGTTCCCGTGAATGTAAGGGAGCACTACCTATTGGTGATGCAGGGCAGACAAAGGTTTTCGGTGGAGGGGGAAGGGAACCAAGGAGGAAATAAGAAGGACTGCAAGGGGGAGAGTCAAAGCCCCAGTGAGAGGAGACGGAAAAAGAGCAGCTCCATTCCACGTGGTGACTCCAAGACCAGGCCTGAAGCTCAAAACAGATGAAAGGACTTCAGACACGCAGGTGAGTCAGGTCACCTCAACTCTTTGGTGCAACTGCCATGTTCAAGTTCGACTACCTCTGCCCATGTGGCAGCCATGTCCCTTCACAAAGAAAGGTTCAATGACATCAGCAGCCTAGCCTGGAGCTAGACAAAGCCAGATCTGTTCTCTAGTGAAAACAGAGCCTTTGAGACGCTCTGAAGGACTATTATAAAGGCAGCAGGCTGTGTGGGATTTGTGCGATTCCAGGGTTCCAGTTCCCCGGGCCACCTACAGCTAACCTCACTGCTATTTGAGCTGCTGACATGCTGGACAGTTCAACTTTGTTTGAATACACAGCAGACTGGGGGATGACATCACACAATCCACCCTGATCAGATTGTCCTTTGGCAACTCAGAGGAGAATATGCCCACTCAGCTTGCCTCCACTGGAAAAGCCACACAATAGTCTTGGGACTGCTGTGGGATGGACCTAGGATCTGACATTACCTATAAAAAGTGCAGAGACAGCAAAGCTGGCTATGTCATGAGAAGCCATAGTCCTACTGAAGGACAATAGCAGTTTAGATGGTCTGGGACATGTTTGATCAGCCTTGATCCAGGGTCCTCAGTCATCTTGTCCTAGTGCTCCCTGGGCACCCCTTCTTGCTGAGAACTAGCAGGGACAGGTGTATGAATCAGCGTGGCATACTTACCTAGCACGTGCAAGGCCTATCTCTAGCTCCATAAGCACAAAAGGAAAAGAAAGCACAAACTAGGCATTCGTGAAACAGGTCTCAAAGTCTCAGCATTTTGTAAAGCTGAAGCAGGGAGATTTTGAGTTCAAAGCCAGCCTGGGCTAGACTGTGGGACTCCGTCTTAAGACATTTAAAAAAAAAAAAGCCAAGACAGAAAGCAAACAAGGAAGGAGAGGGGGACAAAGATGGCAGGGTCCACAACACTGAATAGCAATGGCAATCCCAGCCAAGCAATTTGAACTCGGCACCTTTGGAAAGAGCCACTACAGGGCCAACTGAGAAACTCTTGGTAATTCCTCATCATCTCCATCTCTTTGGGTTCTTTCAGCAAGTAAAGGGTGTTTATGACATGCACATACTGTCCTAGATAGTGAAAGTTCCAGGAGAGATGAGACAAGGCTCCTACCTTCAAGGGATGCCTATCCAAAAGACAGACACTCCTTTCAATACTAAGTAGTGTAGAAAGGAGGAACATTCCCAGTGCCCTGAAAGATTGGATGGACTGAGCTCCACACAGCAGAACAGAAGCCTTGAGGAGTGATGGTAATTTAGCTGGGTCTTAGAGATGTGGAAGAGGTGACCAGGTGAAGACAGGCAGGATGCAAACACCAAGAGGAGCTAAGTCAACGCTAAGACTGGGAGAGAGCATCAAAAACTACCAGCAGGTGGCGACTGGCCTGACATGATGGGAGGCTGGATCTCATCCAGGGCCAGAGTGGCATGGCAAGGGGACAGGGAAGGGAAGCTGTGTAGGGATCTCCAGCAAGGAAGGAACATGAGCAGACTCAGGTGCTGGGAAGTTATCCCCAAGGCCAGATGGGCTTAGTGTCAAGAGGCTGACACTAAGCACCTCAGGGGCCAGCCTGAGCTACATCATGATTCAAAAATAAAAACAGAGCCAGGAGAGATGACTCAGCAGTTTAGAGCACTTGCTTTTTCAGAGGATCTGTGTTCGATTCCCAGCACCCACATGACTGTTTAACTCCAGTTCCTGAAGGGATTTGACATATTCAGGCCTCTACTATAGTGGCATGCAAGTGGGGCACAGAAATACATATAGGCAGCCAAACACTTACAATAAAATAATAATAAGATTTAGTGAAAAACCCAAAAAATGCAGAAGAGAGATCACCCCAGTAGCTGAGCAGAATGGGATTTTGGGGTGGGTGTGGGGCAGGAGTGAGGAGGTGCAGGGGTAGATTTGTACACAAGTGCAGTGCATCAGTGAGTACAGAGAAAAGAACTGGCACAGCACCCATAGAGGACACCACACCACAGCAGTGCCAGGTGGTGGACTGGGCATAGGAGGAGGAGGGGAGGAGGAGAAAGAGAAAGAAGAGGAGGAAGAAGAGGAAGAGGAGGAGGAGGAGGAAGAGGAGGAGGAGGAGGAAGAGGAGGAAGAGGAGGAGGAGGAAGAAGAGAAGGAGGAGGAAGAGGAGGAGGAGGAGGAGGAGGAGGAGGAGGAAGAAGAATAAGAGGATGAAGAAGAGGAGGAAGAAGAATAAGAGGATGAAGAAGAGGAGGAAGAGGAGGAGGGTAGAATAGGGCCATCAGCTGTGCACCTGAGACCTGACAACTCAGCAACTGAAGAGAGACAACAGTAGATTTAGTCATCAAGTCTAGAAAGCAGTGTTGAGGTTCAACCAATGAAAGACTCCTCAGGACCTGGGAAGCCTGTGCGGAGCATCTGCACTAAAGAGGCAGGGGCAGAAGCCACCGAGAAACCAGCTAGAAAGCAGACCCTGGAAGCCCACCCAGAGAAGTTGATGGTGGAAGACACAGCCGTAGATCACCTCACTCCCATCAGCATCATTAGAGCCTCAGGATGCTCAAAGAGCTGCTACTACCCAGCAGACTAGACTCTGGAGCCTCTGGCCCTGTTTCCAAATGACCATTGCTGCCCAGATAGGTGCCCATACCATCACTGCACTGCCTTGTGGGAATGGCCGGTGAAAAGTCTGTGATGAATCACTGAGAAGGGTTTCTATATGTGGTGTCTGGCTTACACTACCTTTAAATTACTCAAAGCAGACGGGGCCATACTGAGTACACTAACCTCCCCATCAATTATTTTGTTCTGTGTTAATCTCTTCTTTCTCTCTCCCTTCTTCTCTCCCCACCCCTGCATCCCGTGCAAGTACAGAGAGAGAGAGGGAGAGAGAGAGACAGAGACAGAGAGAGAGAGAGAGGGAGAGGG